>OZ002729.1:44406725-44987912 GCA_963924305.1 Polygonum maritimum | reverse complement strand
ATCAAGACCTTAACATTATAAAAAAAAGTTCAAATCATGAATCACCCTTTTGGATTTTCCTCTGCAATTTCGAGAGGGAATAGAGTGAGGAGTTCATGTCAGATTCAAACAAGTGTGTGACAAGAAATTCCACAAACGATAGCTGAACCTTGCATGATCCACGACCATTTGTCAAGAGTAAAAACCCATCTCCATTTGACCTCTTGACCTTCAATATAGTTGAAGCCTCTTTTTTTTTTTGCTTTCGCGTTTGGTTCGCTCGTCCCAATGGGTCGAGGCCCAAGGGTCAGACTTCTAGCATCACTAGCGCAACGACCTACGTCCAAACCAGAAGTGTGAGTGGAATTACGATAGCTCCCTCCCAACAACGTTGCGGGGAATCGAACCCTCTTTAATAATCAGAGCAAAAAACTTTACCAAAAAAAACACTAAAAACAAAAATAAATAAACAGAGTAAAAAATTCGGTTCAGTTCTTACAAAAATCGGGTTCGGGTTCGGTTTTCGGGTTTTAATAAAAGGGAAATTCCGGATGGTGCCCCTGAGTTTTGGGCTTTTCCGCCAAATATCCCCGAGGTTTTGTTTTGGTTCGCACCGTGCCCTTTCTCCCCAAAACTAACACTTTCTCCTTCCGTCGGCCCCAAAATTAACACTTTCTCATTGTCGGTGTTTGCTTAGTTCTCTCCATAGCTGTGCTCTCCGCCGGCCGTCCCGTCGCCCATCCGTACTGCGTCCACGGCCGCGTATACTGCGACACTTGTCGTGCTGGTCTCGAGACTCCAGTCACCTCCTACATCGCAGGTACATCTTCTCCTTCCTTACATTACTCCAGATCTACATTCTCTGGCTAATCGAATCTCCAGATCTGCAACTTTCCAGATAAAAGGGTTTAAATTTGATTTTAGGGTTTTTTTGTTTGAGGTTTTTGGTTCTCCTACACAAGCTGTATGTGGGTTTGCTGTGATTGCAAGTATTGGTTATGTGTTTGCATTGTGAAGAGGTCAATGATTGTGTGTGCTTCACTGAGGGCTCTTCAGCTCTGTTGTATTGTATATTGTATATACCTGTAATTGGAGTTTCCCTTTGCTCTATTTTGTTCTCGCTTTGTACTCGTTCACTTTGAATGTTGGGATGAGTATTTCAGAACTACGAATTTGATTAACTAGATTCATTTGGACTATGAGAATTGAAACTAATTAACACTTGCAAATTACAAGTACTCACAAGAAGATTTTACGGATCAATGATCAAACCCATCTCAGATTGTTTAATCAATGTGATTAGTTTTATTGACCAATGATTTCAGTGATCGATATCAACATCCTTGTGTTTATTGATCAATGATTTCAAATAATCTCAGGCTGCCACATTTCTCCGGAGGCTCGCAAAGCACCCTCGTAAGAAGATTCAAGCAATTATCTTCAAGCAATTGTTGTTGATCTGATTGAAATTTGGAAGAGCAAGTGTCTCGAGGGACTAGCCAACAACAACAGCAAGAAGAAGTGTGAAGCCAAATCCAGGAAGCGCTCTGCAGGGTCTCTCGAGAAGCCGACAATGAGACTGTTCAGGACAAGGTCTGACTCTACGACCCGGTTTAGGTTGCGGTCTCCGTAGAGAGCGTGCTCTTCAAGAAACTGGGTCGGCCCACGCAGGTCGGGGCTCACCGGGCCAAGTACCGAAGCATCCTATTCAACCTGAAGGATGCTCTAAACCCGAACTTCCGTCGAAAGGTGCTCCTCAGAGGAGTGGAGGCAGAGAGAGTCCCAGAGCTGAGCAGCGAGGAGATGGCGAGCGACAAGAGGAAGGCGGAGATCGAGGGGATCCGGGTGAAGGCGTTGTTCAAGTGTGGGAGGGACGAGGAGCTGAAGGCGACGGCGGATGAGTTCAAGTGTGGGCGGTGCGGGATGTGGGAGTGCACGCATCGGTTAATGCAGACGAGGAGTGCGGATGAGCCCATGGCGACTTATGTCATGTGCATCCACTGCAACAACACCTGGAAGCTGGGTTAGACGACGTACAACTAGTGCTTATAGAGATTGATCAAATTAAAGTGCTTGTAGTGTAGAACGAATTGGATGTTGACAATCCAAAGTAGTTAATTGATGTAATATATATGATGATTAAAACTGATGGATGGATTAGTTCAATTGGTACACCTGGTAGCTAATCCATCAGTAGGTATTTAATTGTGGGTAAAATTGACATATTTCAACCGTATGTACGTAGGTCAGATTGTGAGCTGTTAATTGTATGCTAGCATGTCTTATATATGTCTATGGAGAATATCATGTTCATATAGTGATCGGGGTATTGATGATTAATGTACGGCGTCTTTCATAATCAGCTATATATTTGTACGTAGTAAGATTGAATTGAGCTGGCTTCTTCTGCTTCTTGTATTACATCTACAAGTAAGTTGCTCATGTATTCTGCTTCTTCTAGCTTTACTGGCTTTGCTTGATCTCTTATTGCGCTTGTTTGTTGTTTAGGCAAAATTTTGGATCGACCCCTGCTTATTCTTTTGAAGGTGTGGATTTCTACTGGACTTATAAAAATGGGAACTAGTAATGCAATTTGCTATTATTTGGGACAGCTCTTTCACTCACTGATTATGGTCCTAAATATTTTATATCATTGCCAATTTAAACAACTGTTGAGTATAAGAACAATAATTTTCAGCCAAAAAGTATAAGAACAATTCTGTCCATCTATATGGCGTGTCTACATATTCGATCAATTCTGGACGGTACATATTTTTATTTACACTTCTCATCAAATCAATGAAAACTCTCATCGATTTACAATTTCGAGACCGATCAATCAATCGTCAAATCAGGTAGCCGCGGAGTCCCTCGTGTCTGGCCGGAGACGAGTCCCTCGTGTCTGGAGATCCGGAGAATAACCTTGACAATCTCCTTCTCGAGCTTGGACTCCTCCCTGGCGAGCTCGCTCCGGTTCGAATTGAGGTCGGCGTGGTCGGAATCGGAATCGGATAAGGGGTAATTGGAGGCGGAGTCAAGGACGCAGCTTCACTTTCTTTCTTTTTTACTTTTTCGGTGGAGAAGAAAAGGAGGAAGTATGAGTCCAAATGTGAGGAGAACGGTTATAAATTGATCCCTTTTGCTTTCTCTACATTTGGGGAATTAGACAAGGAGGCGGTGGATACACTTTTGCGTATCAAGTCTCTTTCTATTAGTCACTCGAACAATGCTAAGAGTGATATTTTTGTTTTTCATAGATTAAGTTTTTGCATTCAGAAGGGTGTGGGAGCCCAGCTTGTTTTTAGACTCCCATCCAACTTTATGTAAACATTTAAAATTTAATTTTCTTTTTTCCTTTAATAATAGGCCGACGGAAAGACGGCGAAAACTGTTAGTTTTGGACGGAAAGGGCACGGTGCGAACTGAAACAAAACCTCAGGGGTATATTGCGGAATAAGTTTTTTTCTTGGGCACCATCCGGAAAAGCCCAAAACTCAGGGGCACCATCCGGAATTTCCCTTAATGAAAAAACAAAAACCGAAAATTTTAGAATATCCATACTTTTTCAGTATTTTTAATTTTTAGAATACCCGGAGGCCTGATCGGACCCTAACCCTCGCCGAGCCGCCTCCCCGTCGTTCCCGAGCCCTAGCAGAGCCCTCGTCGGCCGCCTGCGAGTCGCCGGTCGCCGGTCGCCGGTCGCCGGTCGCCGGTCGCCGGTCGCCGGTCGCCGGTCGCCGGTCGCCGGTCGCCGGTCTTCCCTCTTCGGCTCTTCCCGTCCTAGTTCGCACCAACTTCTCGCAGTCCTCACTTTTTCTCTTCCTTCTACCTACTCTGTCTGCTTGCTCTCTGCTGGTTCGTGGGGTTTTCGGTAATTTCTCTCATTCTCTAGCTTTACTGTGCATGATCTTGTGTTCAAGTTCCTGTTTTTGGCTTCGATTTCGATTTTCGATTTCTGCTCAAGGATAAAAAGGCCAATTTTGTTGTTCGTGGCTTCCTCATTGTGCTTGTGTGGGGAGCTGCTGTGTTTCTGCCTCTGTTTTAGGGCTTGGAAAGGATTCTAAATCTCTCGTCGGTGTGCAAATACTCAATTTTCGCCTTAGCTTTCGGTTCTTGCTAATTACTGGTGTAAATTCCTTGGATTCATGTAGCGATAGCTTAAAGATAAAAAAACTTCTTTACTTGGTTGTGAGTATGCATGTGAGTTGGATTGCTGTGTGCATCTACATCTAGCAACTTATAGTTTGGGTTGTTTGCTCTGGTAGCATTGATACGAATGTTTTATTAGCATGGGAGGCATGTGATGTTTGGAGGCATCAAGCATAAAGAAATTAGTTTGAGATGTTGGTTGTCATAGCGACTAGCGAGTCGAAAGTTCAAAGGCCTTGTGTGGAAGTAGGAATGTGCTTCCCACATTGGAAATGAATTGTAAAACCACCCACCATATAAGTACATGGGTTACTCCCCCTATTGCCAATTGGTTTTAGGGCGGAACCTCATGTGCTTATATGTCGGGCTTATTGCGCATATGCGCATGACGTGTGAACCCCTCACGTCATATGTGGTCCACCGAGATTTAACACCTTGAGATTATGTTCTTGGATTTAGCTGTCAACATATGTTTGTTTGATCGCCCATTAGCTGATACTCATAAAGTGCATGAAGTTTACAAGTGGAAAATCATGCTATTTTACTATAACATGGCTGTACATTCATATAGTTACTTCTTGGTGTGAACATGGAAATGAATCTCAGAGATTCATGCATGTATTTTTAATGCATTATTTTATCTGGATGTTCGTTCATCCATCGTTTGATGGTCATTCATGCATGTATTCATTCTTTTATTAATTCTTGTGCCTTTGTGAATATGTAGAGAGGGAAGAAGAAGTCAGACAAGGGTAAACCAAGTAAAGGAGTGTGACTAAGCCACAGTTCACCATGCCCAAGCGATTCAATAAAGCCAGAGGTTTGTATTGATTGTACGAATTTTTCTGTGTTAATTTTTTTTTATTGAAGTAGATTGAGTTGTGTAACTGGTTTGGAATGGTTGATTTTGCTCTTCAGCGTCCAAGAATGTCAAGTCGGTAGGAAAGGGCGGTAAGAAGAAGTTGGAGAAAGAGCCAGTTCGGAATCAATACGAGGATTCTTCAGGTTGGAATTTCGGCTCCATTGTAATAAAATACATGATAACTCATGATAGCTGTGTTTTATTTGGCGAGAAAAGTTGAAACTTTGGTATAAGTGCTAGAAAATGAAAAACCATAATCTTCTCTCTGATATTTTTGATTTTAGATCATAATTGTTTTGCGTTCTTCTTCATTGTAATTTGTTTGGCAGAGGAGGATGTGCATGATGACGAACCTAGCATCGCAACTTCTGAGGAAGATGAAGAAATAGAGGAGGAATTGGTTCATAAGGAGCCAACTATCTACGGTACATTGTTGGAGAAGATTAATAATAGCCGCCACTCACACATGGAGACGAAAAAGAAAAGGTAGATTTTGTATGCATATATCTTTCTGCAGTCAATCTGTGTCATAAATTTATGGTCGGAGGTTTTTTTTTTGAATTTTTTTATGTTTGAAACAAGATTCATCGAACAAATAATAGTGTGACTAGTAACCTCACAACCGATCCATCATACCTTCCCCCTTCTTCCTTCCTTAGTGAGCACTTCCTTTAATGTTTAGGGTGTAAAAATCCGTGATTTCCTTTTAAAAAGATGTATGACAAACATTGTGGACTACATGGTTTTAAAGATCTCCAACTAGTTGTTCAAGTCCAAGGTGTAGAATCTACCATTGGGATGCAATAGCTCATTGTGACTATTCTCCTATTAAAGCAATTGTTGATGGTGAACTATTTTGTGCTTAAAACTGGATATTCATGCTGTCCCTCTAGTACTCAAAGCAATAACCCTGTGTTTTTCTTTTGATTGCTATTTGCTCATTATTCTTCAACAGTTTAAATTTTAATTTGCTAGCTTATGTATGATAGGGCTTATCTTACCTGTTCATAATTCTGATTATTCTGAAATTGTTTCTACTCTTTTTTTCTTTTGTCTGTATGTTTTGGGAAATTGATATGTTAGCTGTAGATTTTCTGAATCCTTCATATTTTTCACCTGCATAATAAACCTCATCTATGGTGTTCTGAAGATAGTAAGGGGTCAAGGACGTACTTAGCACTAAACCAAACCAGGGGTTAAGCTAAAGATGCAATCTTACCCCAAACATAATACAAGGCTAATGAGGTGTTTAAGTGGAAAATATAGCCTTGCATTCTGCTAGAATTCTAAACTTGAAATCATGAATAATAAAGCGTTAGATACTATTCTTAAAAATATTGTATCATTCCTGGCTTTCCGAGTGGATTAATTGAGACCATTCTGAGCGAGCTAGCAATCTTGTTTGAAATTTGATCTTGCTCTATCTTTTGGAGGCTTCAAAGAGATGTAGCCACTCAAAAATATACTATATGTGGTTACTGCTTGCCAAAGACTGTTTTAAATTCATTGATATGATGTCCCCTGGTACAGAAAGTTGGAAGCAAGAAGTAAAGAAGATAAGGATGATAAACAAGAGGCTTTTCATATGTTGAATAAATGTGATAATTTGAAAGGTAATATTACTAATGCTTCGTGCTTTTTGTGGTCATTTTTTTCTCATCTATATGAAGTGTAAGTGTGTGTTTGATAATAGAGTGTTTCATTTTCAGAACAAAAATTCCTAAAAATTTAAATTAAGTATTGGCCTGAAGAAAACATTCTATTAATTCATTTTAATCACATATTAGAAATGGAAGTAACTTGAAATTGTGAGTAAAGAGAGAAAGTGGGCTACTAACTTGGTCATCCCAAGGGCAGTAAATTATGTACTTTGGCATTTTTTGAGAAATACACGTTATGTGGAGCATTTAGCTCATTGATATAATATTGAAGTTTCATATAATACATATTTTGTTGGAAGAGGACTAGCAGTTTTTTTTTTCTTTTCTAAATTTAGCAAACTGACCTGTAGAAATTTCCATATTGTCTTGAAAAGCAGAAGCTTTTATTCGGCATTAGTTTATTGCACAAACATTTATCTTTATCCTTTTTATGTGTTCTTAGATTTCTTTCTGGGTCAAACATTTGATTGTCAGTAGGTATATCTTTCATATGTATACTTATGTTCGTTCATAACAACAAACTTTAGTGCTAATTTATTTAGTTTTGTACTCAGTATTACATCATAATTGGTCTAGGCATGGGATTTCTGTGAAATCAACTGTTCTGCTAACATATTCTTGATTCCTACATTAGCCTTAAATGTCTCAGATTTTCTTCCTTTTCCATCCTTTCAGTGGTTTTGCAATTTGAACTTATCTGATGCGCTTCAGTTCTGTCCTTTTCTCTTCCCTGCTACTATGGGCTCATCAACTGCTGATACATTCTATGTTTTGCATTGACTTACTTATGGGTTTTTTTGTTTCTTGTTGCTATAAGTCTCAATATATATTTTACAAGCCTGATCATTCTCTTTTTAGGAATAAAGTATAAATCTAGAAGTACTCCATTGCAGGCAGAAGCATCAGAAAATGAGGATAAGGGTGGGACTATTAATGCACCTTTTAGTGATGATGGTGATGAATCTGGTGATGCCTCAGAAGATCTAGATGAGGACCTTCAACTTGCTGATGATAATGGTTGTCCTACTGGTGCTGCATTAGAAATGAAAAGGTTGTTATCTAACCCAGTGCAAACTTCCAGTTTTATATTTGTATATTTTTTAGGTACAAGTATGGTTTATTTCTTATGCGAATCTCAAGTTGGGTGTTTTGTCAAAGAAACTTGGAAGCAAAAATTAAAAAAATTTGAGTAATTCTAAGGATAAGTAAGATAATGACCTCCCTATATTCAATTCAAATCCAAGAAGACGGGAGATTTGGCAAATTAGGGATCACTATCAATGTCCAGCCAAGCTTGGTGAAGTAATGCGGGTTTTATTGTTTCACCACTGGTGCATTCTTTCTAGAATTTTGTTAAGTGTGGTTGCTTGCTAGCATTTACAATGATTTTTTGTGGAGATTGCTGATGAGATATAGTCTATTATTTTATGAGATTTCATTTTTAATGCTACTTTTGACGTCTACACTGTATTTCTCCTAATATCTCTTCTGTTGATTTTTTGCATGAAGTTCCTATACACTTCATGTGACACGTGTACTATCTGAACAAGAAACTGAGAATTTGTCCAGAAGAAAATGGCACTATCAATGGGAGATACCTGCCTTTGACTCCTCAAGCTGCAAGTGGAAGGGAACAGGAGACTGCTTTGTTAAGGTATCCTTGGATTGCCTTGTAGTTATTCACTTTTTCAATTCTCTTGGAAGGTTGAAATTGTAATGCGACCTACGGAGTTAGTTAGTTGCTAATAGCTTTTTCCTCTAAGCCACTGCCCATGTGTGCTTATTTTTGAGTCTGGAGTTCCATTCCTACAATCCATAAGCAGTGTTGAAGGGCGTATATTTCAGTTATGAAATCTTTCAATATGACAATGGCAACTCAGAACTGCTATCACTTGATCATTTCTCAATATGATAATTCAGGATGCTGAGGCTGTTACGAGTTATGGTCTCAAACAGAAGCTGTATAAGCATTGGCTGGATATTTACAAGGCATCAGGAGGCAATGATTTCCATTCTTCGAAACAGAGATCATTCTTCTCTCTTTGTAAGTATATATACTATCCTCCAATGCTAGCGTATCTGTTGGCAGTTTAAGTAAAAGAAATGCTCAAATGACAAAATGTTCATGTTAAGAAGCACATTAGTAACTGATACGACTTAATCATGTTGTTTGTAACATTCATATACATAGAAGAAAAAAGACACTTCACAATGACCTAAGCTCCTTGTAATTTTTATGGATTCTCACTTTTCCTCTTTAAACGTGCAACGTAAACATCAAAGGAGAACAAGACTAGTGAACCTCATTTAAGACACTTTTAACTCCATCCATGTTGGTGGCCAGTGAACCCTGTATGATCGTCTCTGGGATGCACACACCAGACAAATAGCCTTTTCAGTAATCGAATGTGACTAAAAGTTTTCATGCAAAGATCCTTGAGATATTTATTTTTCACTACATGTGCTATAAAATAACAATAAACTGGAGTTCAACAACACCTTCAGATATCTTCCGACACCTTAAAGACAGATTTTACGGCTGCAATCTTTAGGTTCAAAGATCCTGTATTTGAATATATGAGAATTTCAACATTATAAATCCATCTGAAGAGCTGCAGTTCTTTGTGAAAATATTCCTGAGCATGATGGGGCATTATCATAGAGGTTGTTTTGTTTACATGTTCGATATTGATTCAAGTAATATAATATCTCATTGTAGGCAGCAGCTATAGAGATATACTACACCATAACAAGAAACCCTTTTATCTCAAAGGCATGCAGGAAGACTCCAGCATGATGGATGCCTTTATAATGCATTCGGTGAGTACTTTCTGCTCTCATAAAGGCCACTTCATAAATGCCTATGTTCACATGTGTTACTGAGTTTATATCTTCACTTTTTCCCTCCATGTACAGCTTAATCATGTCTTTAAATCTCGAGATGTTGTTGTGAAGAATGAGGCAAGACTATCTAAGAATCAAGAAACTGGACAAGATGAAGTTCTAAATAACAATATATATCTTGATCGTGGTTTTTGCCGTTCAAAGGTATTTTAGATTCTTCTTCATACATTGACTCATAGAAGTGGTTATATATTTGGTGCACAAACATCTTGTCCTCGTTTTTTTAGAAATGGGATGGGTTAATGTCCCACAAGCAAAATGCCTGTACTAGGTTTCAGATTATGTAGAAGGGATAATAAAATGTATTCATCTCTGTCAGGTTTTGATTCTACTGCCATTGGCGAGTATTGCCCTGCGTGTTGTTAAGAGGATTATACAACTGACTCCTTCAGGGAATAAGGTAATACTCTTGCATAGCTTTTTTTATTCCAATGTATAGGAAGTGACTGTCGGTCCTATTATTTATGATATTATCTGCTATACCTAAACCAAGCAATTATTGTTCCATTCCGGTTTTTGATGAGCTGAGAATCGTTAGAGTTTGATTGGAATCTTAGCGTAATGTTGTTGCCTTGCATTATAGAATGCTTCAAGCAGATCTATTGACGCTCAGTCTCTCCATTTGTGTTTTAGTTTGTTTCCTCCTAACTTTGCTCTAACCACAAAGCTTTGTCCAAGGAGCACTTGTTTATACCTGATTTGTTTGTTTCTGCCTAACTTGATTGAAAATGACTGGCTTGCCTTGATGAACTTCTTTAGATTGAAAACATGTAATCTTGTTTTCTTTTATGGTAAAGCATGATAGTGAAGAAATATGAGTGTACACCTCTGATTGTCTTTATTTTACATGTTATGGTCAGGTTAATGTGCAGTATATGGATCGTTTTACTAAGGAATTTGGAGTTGCAAGCAATGAGAATGTAGATGATGATGTGACATTGGCAAATGGTAGTGAATCTGAGAGCATGAAGCCTCAGAAGTCAGCAAAACCATCAGATTTTGAAGCTCTTTTTGGGGCTAATAACAATGATTGCTTCATGGTGGGAATAAAGTTCACTAGGTATGCCCTTTGTGTTTTTTGTTGGGGGGCTAAGAGTACTTTGTTTCTTTGAACTAAAATCTTGTTTGCCTCGTGCGCGGCTTTTTGCAATGTGTTTGTCATTGTCCTAATTGTATCCTAAATTAGCCTTTGTTTCATCTGCATGAGCTCGTTTTTCTTACTTTTTCTTTTTCATTTCAGGAAGAGCATAAAGTTGTACAGTGATTTTTATACTTCAGACCTTATTGTTGCATCCCCCCTCGGCTTGATTACTGTAAGCATATATGTATTGACGTATGCAGCTTGAGTATTAATTCTTTGATAAGTATATGACCTGATAATTGCTCTTTCTAGTATATTGTTCTGGCAAGCTAAAAATAGTTTCTTAAAGGTTTCCTAGTCTCCTATTTATTGTAAAGTTTTCAAATTAAATTATGTCCTGTTGGAGCTGATATCTTGAGCTATATATACGTAATAAGTTGCTACATTTTATAAAAAAAGGGGATTACCTGTAGAGCTTATCTGCATATATATATATACATATATATCTCCAACAAAAAAAGGGTTTATCTGCTACCATACCACACATGAAAATTTGTATGCTGAACTTTGGTTGAAATTCACCAGTCTGATTGAATGGCGCCATTAGTTTAATGGGTTTATCTGCAAAATACTTGTGAACAGCTCTATAGCAATGATTTTAGGGTCCATGCATAACAATGGATGTTTTTGTTGCCCTAGAAAATTGGAGATGCTGAGATGGAAAAGGACAAAGATGTTGATTACCTTTCTTCAATAGAGGTGATTTGTAAAAATGGTTTAATTTATTCTTCCAGCAACTTTTATGGTAATCAGAGACTTAACTAGTGTTTGTTTTTTCAAGCAGATTTTAGTTATAGATCATGCCGATGTGATCACTATGCAGGTAAGAACAATAACCAAATCGTATATCTGATCTAGGCTCATATGTTTTCTTCATTCTGGAGTATTGCTTGGACACTTTGAGAACATAGTTTCATTGAATGAAAACGAGTAAGCAACAGTAAATCATATCTTTTTCACACTTTTGTTCTCTTTGTTGATGCAGAATTGGTCGCATGTTACTACAGTTCTTAAACATTTGAACCAATTACCCTCCAAGAACCATGGAGATGATATTATGCGTGTTCGATAATGGTTTGTGATTGATATATTCTCTGTGTTTATTTGTTTCTCAATGTACCTAAGATTATTCTTTAAACTACTTAAGGTGAAAAAAACAACTTTTTGTAGTTTTACACACGATAAAGATATGTTCTTATATGTTTGTCCATTGTGCAATTAAGATATTCATTTTATTATTTTTTGGGTTCATTTGATGCTTATTTAATTTGCATGGTGTTCAGGTACCTTGATGGACATGCACAGTTTTACCGCCAATCAATAATTCTAAGTTCTTACTTAACTCCGGGTATTCTTTCTTCTCATTCATCCTTAATAATCATGCTCTGACATACAAACTCATGCAAATCATCTCTAATGGCTTGTGGGTTCATATTGATTACTTGGTTGTTGTCTGAAATGTTTCCTAATGTGTGAAGTATTCCTGATACTGTGGGGTAAAGTAACTTTTTATGATATCCTGCAATTGAGGGCGGTCATGAAAATAGATTTTAGGGAAATTCCAGACACTGTCCGTAAGGTTTTGCAGCTTCTGTTTTGTTGCTCTCAGTTTCAGAAATTCACAAGGTAACCCCAAGGCATGGTAAAGTTTCGATTTGTAAACAAACTAAAAATTTTATTGTCATCGACTATGTTGCATGGAAACAGCATTTGGATACTATTTGTGGGCAACGACAATCAAAAGTTTGTATTTTCTTATTTGTTTTCTTATTGAGTGAAATAAATGATAATTTGGCGACAGGTCATCGACTGACTGTGCTGAATAGATATTTTTTTCTAAGGGTTGAAAGTTTGTAATACCTTGGAGTTACCTTATGTTTTCTTGAAATTCATTGGCACCAAAAGCAATTTGCATAACTACACTTATTATGTGGGGAGGGAGGGAGGGAGGGAGGGAGGGAGGGCACAAATGCTCTACTCCATTGCCATACGTCCTCAGGGAAAAAATTATAGAGCCAAGTTCATTTTACAAAGCACTCATGAAAGTAACTCAACTACCATAACAGAACATATGCTACTAGGTCTCTGTAATACGATTCCTTTAGATTCTATATATGGGGCAAGTGTCATTAGGTGTTCAGGCATAGAGTTTAATATAAAAAAATGTAGTAACTTTTGCTATAGAAATTTCAGGGGTTCTGTTTAAAGTATATCTGGGTTTTATTATTGGTTGTTTCATTTATCTGTGGATATTATATCTTTCTATGCATATTCCCTTACTAATATTTGAGTTTAACTGTTCGTGCAGAAATTAATGCTTCGTTCAATCAGCAGTGTGTCAATTATGAAGGGAAGGTATAATCATTTTCCTTCATTCAAATAAAACACTGAGCATGGTTTGAAGTATGTGTACTGCGGGCTATTTTTGTGAAAAATATACGTGTATACCCATAACAACAGCAACCCACTGTAATCCTGTTCAACCAGGGTCTGGGGTTCGAGTTGTAGTTATATGCGTATTTATAAAATTATCCTTGTTGCAGTTTAAGTTTTAATGTCAACAATGTTGGCTAAATGCTTTGAAAATCTACTGTAAATCTTTTTGTATTTCAATTTGGCAACTTCTTGAAGAAGTTATGATTTGTTGAACTGTGAGATATGAATATTGAATAGTGGCTACTATTTGTAACTAAAAGCTCCATTATGGTTTCTTGCTAAAAAAATCAGGAATGAAGATTATCTGTGGAAGATTGTAAGGGATTACATTAGACTTTATGTCACATTTCTTGTGCAAGGCATTTGACCAGAAGTTTTCCTCTCTAGTAATTTAGTGGTAGCATCTGGCTGAAGAATCCTAGGTTCCATCAGAAGTGTTCAAACTAGGATATAAGCCATAATATCAATCAAATCCAGCCAATAAAATAGTCATTGTCTGCTTTTCATATATTTTGGCATGAAGAATAGTTTTGGTTAGATGAGACTTTAAATCGGGAAATACCTTATTCAATTAGTTTTTGAATCACTTGATTGGGTAATGTCTCCTTTTTTGGTTTTGGTGCAGCTCAAGCTATCATGTGAACACAAGGGCATTCTCCCGAAAGTATTACTATAAGTTCGGCAGGTGTGTCTCTTCTTCCCATGTTAGACATTCGTTACATTTGTATGTTGTCCTCTGAGTTTTGATAAAAGACATTCTGACAAATTCTGATGGTAGCACTTTGAATCTCCTTTCTATATATACTTTTTAATGCTCATCTCATATCAAATAATTCTTCTTTTAATTGAGCGGAGCATTAAATTATACAGTTATGTTTGTACCTTATATCTAGTGACAATTAGTATACAATTACAGAATGAGCACCGAGTAACTTTGAAATGGGAAATTATTATTTGGAAGTCAGTAGCATCTAAGTTGGAAAAAAACGCCCCTAGAGAAAATAGTAGTATCTGCACAAGTAAAAATGACCCAAGTTGCAAGATTATATTCGAACTAAAATGGACCTATAGATTTGAATATTTGATTACAGCTTTTGCACATACTTATATTCATGATTGTAGTTTTATGAGTCCTCATTGACCATGTACTCTCCACCCTTCATGATTGTTGTTTATTTTTGATAACGCTACAATGACGCTTTCTTGTAAATTATAGCACCTAGATACAATTGTTAACCTACATGCGGTCTATAAATTTATAAGTTCAATGCTCTAATGTAATTTGTGTCTGGTGATGCAGATTTATGAGCGCTTTCCTGTGGAGTCACTAATTGATGTCGATGATGCTCGTCTTGAGTATTTTATCAAGAAGGTAAACGAGATGCTTAGGATGTTGTGTGAAGTTGTGTTTATGGATATTGTTTATTCCAAAATAATTACTTAGCTTGTGAAATACAATGTTTAAGAAACTATTAACTAGTATCAGGCTCTCTGTGTGAATATATACACCCAGCCTGATACTGGAAAATAAACTATGTGATGCATGCTAACTAATCCACTATATCATTTATTCCCAAAGCATGGGCAGTATCAAATCAAAGCTTGTCATGATGTACCAAAAAACTTGAAAGAATGTGTCCTATATCATTCAGCTTGCTTTGCTTAGATAACATATCCTTGTTCAGTACATCAATTAAGCTGAAGTACAAGGCTTTTGACACTTTTACGTTGTTGTAGGTATTCCCAAAAATAAAGGACTCGATTCAGGTATGTGTTCTTCGTCAGAATTATTCTGCTTTTGATTGATTCTCTTTTGAGACTTTTGAAATGGTAAAAAATTCATTGATGCTTTTGCTGCTTCTTTGTGCAATAAAATAGGTCAGTTATTAAAACGTAACTTTCATTTTGCAGGGTGGTATTATGATATTCATCAATTCCTACTTTGAGTTTGTTCGAGTGCGGAATTTCTTGAAGTCTCAGGAGAGTAGCTTTTGCCTTCTTGGAGAGTAAGAACTTACTAGCATCTTGTTCTTTCAATTGTTTTTTGGTTAAGATAAATATGTATTGCTATGTGAGAAAGGGAAAAATGAATACATATAACTGTACAAGTGTGACCAATTATAGCTCCACAATAATTCCTCACGCACTGCCTCCCTATTACAACATTATTCATTTGAAGTTTCCTTTTTGGATTTTCCATATTCTTATCATTTGTTGACATTGGTGTATCTTACAATTGTTGACTCGTTGTACTGTGTTTAATCAGGTACACTAAACAAAGTGATATATCCCGTGCTCGGATTTGGTTTAACGTAGGTACACGCAGGATTATGCTTTACACAGAACGAGCTCATTTTTACCACAGATATAAGGTATATTTTTGGAATGTCATTTATGATCCTAAATTTGCGCATGGAAAGTTAAACCTGTTGTGCTAATGATTTGTTTCACTGGTTATAGATAAAAGGCATCAAGAACTTGATTATTTACTCTCTTCCTGAGAGAAAGGAGTTTTACCCTGAAGTGAGTAACAACATAATTTGTTTCACTTAGGCTATATGATATTGTGTGTGTACGTGGGCGTAATTGTTGTTGTTTTTATGCAGCTTGTTAATATGCTTCAAGAATCACACGACATGAGTTGCAGAGTCCTTTTCTCTCGCTTTGATCAGTTCCGGGTAATTATACAGTCTCTAATTTCCAGTATCTACCAATCGGACAATAAGCATCTTATATTTGTACTAGCTGCTCACATCTCTTGATTCGCCTCGCCGCCTTGTATCTAAATATGACCTCAATCGCCGTAGCTGCTCACATCTTATATGCTTCAAGAATCACACGACATGAGCTGCACAGTCCTTTTGTGAAACTGGACAAGTTTGTTGATTTCCTTACTTGTAAAATGTACTTTGAAAAACAGATAAAACGGTTTCAATCACCGTCAGCATCTTTATTGCACATGCTTATGCTGACTAGTCTCTTGTGTTGTAATATAGCTCGAGTGAATCGTCGGAAACACGGCTGCAAAGCGGCTGGTGAATTCAGAGAAGGATCTCTTTGTCTTCTGTTAGAGGAGCATCACAGTGAAGCTGGGGTTTTATTTTCTGTGCTAATTATTGTATGTGATCATGTCATACTCCCTCTCTGCAGGTTGCAGAGCACAAATTTTGTTAGCTGAAAAAATGTTGTTTACTAGTTTGGTGTTGTAGGACTCAGATTTGACGAGCTCGAATGGCGGCTGTAATATTCAACCCGAATTGTGAATAGAATATCTATTGCTGCCTTGCTGGTGTTATTTTTGGATTAAAAACTGAAGACTTATTGAATAGGCACGCAAAATTCTTTTAATTTGTTAAAATGCAAAGAAATGTTAGTCGGACAATCAATTAGTAAATTTTTTATTTTTGTTGGGAATTTCCTTGGTTGAAAACCGAAGGGCTTATCATTATCCATGAGGGTAAACGGTGCCTAGTCAAAACTTGACCCGATCCGAGAAACCCGCCCGACTCGCCCGACACCGAACCCGACCCGACACCCGAAATAGAGGGGGAAATGCGTGAACCCGAGATTTTCTGACTCGAACCGGTTTGACCCGAACCCGAAATTAACCCGTAACCGATTATATCCGACTTTACTAACCCGATATTACCCGAAACCCCGAAGTAACCCGACCCGAAATCATCCGAAAACCCGAACTTACCCGACCCGATATCAACCGAAAACCAAAACTCTCCTGAATCAATAACATTTCACCTGAAATAACCCGTAACCTTGAAGTTAATGACCATATTTTCACGAACTATCTCATATATATACTTGTAAAGAAACATAATATCATTTAATAAAATACTTTAGATACATTAAATATATGTTTACACTAAAATAAATATTTTATTTAAAAAATTAAAATTAAAGTCTTTTAATATACTTATATTTTTGAATATAAGTGCTACATTTAGTATTTAGTGTTATAGGTAATGATATTTGGACAAAAAATCATTCAATATATGACAAAATCGAAACCCGACTAACCCGAAACCCGACTCAACCTGAAATTTAGATGAACCGAAACCCGATGACCCACCCGAAATCGACCCGAAGATCAAACTTGACCCGACTAATTGTATACCCGACCCGCAATTGGTCAACCCGATTTGACCCGATTATTGAAAATATCCGAATCTAACCGGAATCCGAATTCACCCGAACCCGAAATGACCCGACCCGAACCCGACCCGACCCACCCGATTGACACCCCTAACGGTGCCCATTATTTGCTTAGGACATGGGGGATCTCCTAATCCTTACTGATTCAAAAACAGATGGTGTTTGTTAAAAAGGGTTAAGAGAATTGTGATACATCGCAAGTCAAAAAAAATGAAAAGAAAAATATCAGTATCTATACCATATATTAAAGCTACTTTTGTTTAAAATTTTATATTAATTCTAATCTCAATTAATACAAATTAATTATATTTTAATAACAAATATCCATACTTATTTTAAAGTAAAAAAAAAACATTAAACAAATCTTTTGAACAGAACATGTGCTCATCCATAAGGGGGCTCAATGCACCATTTTAACAGGAAAATATAGGAACATAAATGTATAACGTGCCTGCACTCGAAGACGCGTGCACTGCCATCTAATACATAATTTACAACAGCAAGGATCAATGCACACTGATCCTATTAGAACCCGTCTCTTTACTCATCAAGCGAACGGAATACAAATCAGTTGGCTTTCAGGAAGCATCACGCAAGGCAAATGACAAGAAGCACAAGCACGCGCACACACCCTTCCATCACATCAGAGTAAAGTGCACTTCAGATATCAAAACCAAAACCCTGTCCACCAGAAACAAAGTCTAGTCAATTAAACAATTGACCATGTTATGTTTAGCTAAAGTTTGTAGTTGTTATAGATTTAATGCGAATGGAAGAGATCTATGGAGCTAGGTTAAAGAGCCTAAGGATTAGAGAGTATAGAAATTCCACGTTAACTCCCATTTAGGAAGTTGTTTCAACAACATGAACAAGTTGTTAACAGCCACGACACAATTTGATCAAATCTACATATTGTCAAAAGCAGGTGACTGGCCTTGCTAGGAAGTAGTGACCATTCTTCACAAACAAAAGAAGGAATGACAGTCAGCACCAATGGTACAGAAGGACAGGCTTCATTAGAGAAAGATGCAATTGAAAGTATGGCGATCAGACTGAAATCTGCCTATATAAGTGCATAATAGGGAAGAACAATAGAGATAGTTTCATCACTAATTCAATTGAAGCTGTAGTAGGCTTATCATTCAAATAGAGCTGAAACAACATTGTATTTGTATTTATATCCACCTATAAGTGTACATGTTGCAAGAACAATGCATCCAATGTCTAAAACTCATACGGATTTCCTTCTTCACAAAGGAACACCCTCCTTGATAGCTACACATTTAGCATTCAATTCTACTACAGGAACTGGAGAAAATGCAAGCATGGTTTCAGAAAAGACAGACAATGCGGGCATGGAGTATGACATGCTGGGAGCCTGGGATCTGTGGCCAGTGGGGATAAAATTTATCAGGAGGGTGAACTGCTGAAGGCCGAATGACTTTCATGTATAGGTTATGCCGGAAGAGGTTTTCAAGCATAAAAAATGTGGTTTATAGGTACTGAGATAGAAGATCTTTTGTAGTTCAACTATGGGTTTTCCTAAGTCCTGCTAGGAAATGACAACCATGAGACGCCCATTCATAGCTAGCCAGGAACATTACTCATTTGTGGCCTCGGTCAGGTGCTGGTTTGCCAAGGACAATATAAAGCATGGGATAATTTTTCTGCACAACTGCGCTCTTTACTACATTATTTTCTTTGGTATTTAGAAACTTGAAAAAAAATTGATTACCACTATTGATTGTTTTGAGTAGATTCAAATGCATGTTAGTATGAAGCTCAAGGAAAATAAGTTTAGAAGATATTTGTTTTTGATAGAAAATTTTAGTTGATATTTAGTGTAGCCAAACAGGTAATAAGCCATGGTCACAACTAACCTATGCTGAGTTTCATTTGTAAATATCTCGCAGATGAGGAATGTTGGAAACTTCCACACTGTGCCAGCACTTGCTGCCACTTACTCGTTTTACCTAAGACTCCATTCATTGACACCTACATAAGGAGTCAATTTAAGCATTTGGTTTGAAATAAAAAATAGCAGAGCAACTCAATAGGCCAATCCATGTAACCACGTATCTGTTAGCAGCAACCTCTCACCAAAATAGTAAGCCCCCAAAAACAAAAACAAAAATAAAATGATGTGGTTTGACCATAATAGCTAAGGGATGCAACATAAAAAAGAAGATGGAAAAAGAAGATGGGGGCAAGCTACATAGTCATAAAGAAAGCAGCAATAAGCAGAAAAACAGAATAAGACAAACTTTTACAGTACCTGAGTTGCAAGTCAGCATTCTTATTCAGACCCCTCTTCTGATTCAGACAAAGGTAAGAGAGTGCAACAGCCAAGCATGTGCCCATTGAGGCAAACATAATAATCAATGCAATCTTCATAAGCACCCAGCCGGCAGCTGGCACTCTGTGGTATCATTTTGGCCTGCAGAAAACTCCATAATTTTGCCTTGCAATATGGGCACACTTCGGTGGGGTGAAGCTGAGCATTCTTCTTTATCAGCATCTTGCGAACCTTCGACATTGAAAACGATTTAAAGATACCCCGGAAAAATCCTATATCTCCTTCATCTCCTTGGTCAAGATGTTCGCAAGGGTCAGACACATACAAGACGTCAGACCGACAGTGTGGCAAAAGGAAGCTCTTTCCTGATGTCCTAGAGAAGCGGGTTTTGCTGGCAAAATGACCAGGGATGGTGATGTCGTTAAACAAGCCATCTTTGGTGCACCCAGAACAGTAGATTAAGAGCTTCCCAAGTGCCCTCCAATTTCCATCAACACTATGACTTCCACTAGACTGCAAATCCTGCATCATTTTGGGTGCTCTTGTCCGACAAAACTCCTTCCATAGTACTGTCTTTGCAAAATCATCAAACCATTTGCAGACACAGGAGAAAGCGGCAATTACTTTGGGGTTCCAATTTAGTTGGTTAAATACCAGGAATATTGCATCTTCACATAGATGTCCTTTGGTACACAAACAGCTTGCAGAGTGTGTACAACGATATTGCTTTGTTAAAACCATCTGCACACCCTACCAATGAAAAGTCCAGTTAAAAATTAGATTGCTCCTAATAATATGAATTTTAATACAGCATACTTATTGCCCCTATAGATTGAACTGATCATACAAGTCTTATTACTTCAATGTTCATGTACTTAGAATTTAATACGAATACTACAGTATAAAAAAATTCGGATCATACGCCTCTGGTACTATTAAGCATAATCAGAAAGGCGCAACTCAACGACAGAATTCTTACCAGTACTCTAAAATCCGTGCCTCAGGTGCACCTAGGTCCTGAAGCGCAACTGCGCAAGGCTCCACAGCCTAGATAGGCAACACCTTTTAGGCAATGTAGTTAATTGAAGGTTGTTCATGAGACATACTAAGAAAACATTCTAATCACCTTATCAAATTGCCAACAAATATTCACATGACACTTCTAACAAACAAAGCTGTATTAGAAGTATGGTTTTCTATTTCACCACAAACACAAAATAGCTCATGTATTTTTGCTTACTGTTTCATGCCTAAGCTCTAGTTTCCCTATGGCCTTTTGCACTTCAAATCAAATAAAACACTAATTCGGAAATACCTACAAGGGCTGTACTGACAAATGAAGCCTGCTAAATCAGGATGAATGCAAAATGACACTAAACTGTTCTTTTTCCCCACATCAATCTGACAAGTTTGCATATGGATTAAAAACAAACGAATCAGAAAAGAACTCAAGATTTTACTATAACGGATCCTTGATTCTCCTCGGTACCAGCTTCGAGCAAGCCTTGTACATAATCAATTATGTTCGATTGGAATAAACGAGTTACACCTCAAAGCATACAGATTTAACCAAAACTAGATAAAAATTACTACGGAGTACAATTTAAAATCATCTTTCTTTGATCAGTTTCCACGAACTAGCTGCGATTAACAACAAACATCAAATTTCGAAGTTCTTTGCACACTCCTATCACTAAAAGAAACAATCTTTCTTTCCTCAAAAACTTAATATTAGCCCCAAACTATAAACAACAACCTCCAATTACACAAGGTCCCTCAAAAACAGCTCCGTTTAAACGAATTCGGAAAAGATTCGAGCAGCTATGGAGAAGCTAAGCAGAATCATGTGCAATTCATGAGATTCAATTCAACGCAGTCAAAGGTGAGGAGAAAGAGGAAGAAAGCAGATAACTACCTCATTGGCGTTGACTAGAAAAGTGAAACCCTAGATTCGTCGTCGACGTCCTGCCTCGAACACTACTAATCTTGAACCACGTTCAATACGGTGAGATAAAAGAGAAATTCACAAAGGTTAGGGTTACGTGTTTTCCTTCCTCTCTCGTATTCTCTGCTTTGCAGCAGCATTTGCAATTGTTTTTTCCCTTTTGATGTCTTGTACTCTACACCACTATTTATTTTCGAAAAAAGAAAAAAAAAACAAGGATTAATTATTTTATTTTATTTTTATCATTGTGGGTTATATTATGGCACAAATCTTGCCTTTTGCACATGCTTCTCTCGAATTAATTTATAAACAGTGCAATTACGTGTCCTAAAATTTATAAGAAATTTTGACTGTTATCAAATGATTGTCTAAATTTCTCAAAGGGCAATTTCACGTTCCTTTCAGCTATGTTACTTGGAAACTCCAACGAGGCGGCAGTTCTCGTTTCGGATGGAAATACGGAAACACGCACACTCAAACTCAGAAACTCATTTTTACACCAAAAATACCGAAATTTTGTGTTTCCCCGTTTCCGTTTCGTTCCCGTTTCCCGTTTCCATTTCCGTGTAACATAGCCTTTAAGAACTAATATAAAAATTGTCAATCCCAGTGCTACATCAAAGTACAGAAAATGTCAATGAAAATGGCAAATTTTCACAATAAGGCTGAATTTTCACTACATAGACTGGAAACAATATTTCACTACATGTACTTGAGAACAGAAGCCCCAAAAGCAATGGCAATGAAAGTGGCAATGCAAATTCCAAAGATGCCCACAAGAATTCCAGGGACAACAAGGGAGTCCCAGCCTTGTGCTTTGGCCATGCCACAGGCTGTGGTTGGGCCACCGACGTTGGCATTTGATGCTAAGAGGACGAGCTTCAGTTCCAACCCGAAAAGCTTCCCGAGGCCAAGAGAAACAAGGAGATGAATAGTTACTTGTACAAGCGCAAATGCAAAGATACTCGGGGCCGTGTTCATCACGTTCCAAATGCTTCCGCTAGCACCGATTACTGCAAAGAAGATCTGTTCACAAGAAACAAGTAAAGAAGACTGAGAATTAGATATTCGAAGGTGAACCAAACAAGCCATAATCAAGACTAATGCTAGAGATTCTTTTACCTGCATCAGGACTAATGCAATAGATTCTGCAGATGGTGCAAGATAGGAGAAAAACTTGGGGAATGTAGTTGCTAGAACGATGACTACGGCTGTAACTCCTGGAAGAATATCGCCTTGGATTTTAGCTAATCGTGTTAAATACGTTGCAAGCTTGCAGATTGCAAAGGCTACTGCAATGGAAGTAGCAGATTGTAGCACTGATGTCTTGTTTCCAGTATGGTGTTCCACATCCAATGCCGCGTCTGAAAACGGAAAGGGTAAAAAATCATGAATGATTGATCTAAATGATGAAGCTTTTCAGGTACAAGAAATGATTTTAAAAAAAGCAGCATAGAGAAGAATCCAACATATTTCCACGAAATAACTGTACCAGAAGACTTTGAATCCTCAGGAGGCACTCTCGAGGCTAATGCAAACAGAATCATGAAATAAATGGCACATATGACGTTATCAGCAGCTGCACCAGCTGCCATAATAGACGGAGAAATGCCAAGTGACTCGGATATCGCAACATAATTAACGGCTGCGGGAAGTCAAAATCCAAAACACGAAGTTAAAATCAAGAGAGGGAAACTAAAACCACCGAGAAAAGAGAGTAGAAATCATTATAGTGTCATATGTACCGATGGTTCTATGGATTTATATAGCTCGAAGACTTACTGCCTCCAATGTAACTACCCATAAGAGCGGCGGCTATTTTCCAACTGTCTTGACCGAGAGAACGCATAGGCACCAGCAAAAATGCCACCACTGTTCCAACCATGGTAGCCACTGCAAATGCATAAACACATTCCCATATGAAATACACCAATTCACATTAAAATTGAATGCTCTCAAATCTCAATACAGCTTTCATGATGATATTGCTTAGCACAGTACCACATATAGCCTTTCATCCCTTATGATAAACAAAAAGAACCCCATCGCCACGAAAAATCAGATACCCTGAAACGTAATCACTTATAATCTACCAAATACTACTCATGTTCACTGATTTTGTCCTTCCACTCTTTCAGAGCTGTATATTTGCTCAAAGCTAAGCATCCCTAATACATTTTTTACAAAATCTTCGAATTTTACTCCTTGCAATAATGCTGAAAGTAGCTTAACCTGACTATCTTAAACCACATTAGTGAGTGGAAAGAGTAAATTCTCATAATGATCACACACTAATCCCAGTATGAATACATGTCAATAACTAACTGCAGTATAATAGCAACTAAAAGCATTGATCAAAGGCTCAAAATTAACCTGATCCAAGCAAGAACGCCAAAAACAGCTTTCCAGTGACTTGAATCATTCTACTCATATTGGCTCTGAACAACAGCAATGGAACAGTCAAAGGGAGCAAGAAACCGAACACAACCGAATAAGCCAGAGCTTCGTAAGGAAGTATCCCTACATTACTAGCCGCCAATCCAACCAATATACTCACGAGTGCTGAGCTCACTATGCTCCCAATTCTGGTCTTCTCTGACCTTCAAATCCCAAAACACAAACCCTAATTTTCCTCAATTTTCATAACACAGCAACAAGACGAAGAAATTGAGCATCTAGACTAATCGATTAAGCTAATAAAGTGCGCATTACATTCGAATTTGGGGACATTCGGTCTTGTGTTAGTATTACCAAAGTCCGAAAGCGGCGATGGCGAGGAGGCCAGACCAGGAGCCCCAATGGTCTTGAGGAGAAATTAGGGCGGCGTTGAATCGAATCTGAGACCTGACGACGAAGGATCGTCGCGAATTGGGGGAAAGATGGGAGCTTGGAGACAATGGCGGTCGATGGAGAGGGGTGTGGAAATGTTGCGCGATTTGGGGGTTTGGAGGGAAGGATGAGGTTTGAAATCGGCGGGGGAGGATCGGACATGGGAAGGTAGAAGAGGGGGAGAGGTGAAAAATGGATGGAGGAGGAAGGAATGGGCATGGGGAAGAGGACGCCATTTGTGGATGAGTGAGCTGAGCAGAGAAGCTGAGCATATTGTTGATGGCATCTGATGGTTGGTGAATCTATAGAGATACGGTCTGCAAATTACCAAATACTCCCTTAGTTTCAAAATACGGAGTAATTAGTTTTATAGCCTCTTACAAACATTAATAAAAATGTTTTTTCCATGACATCCCTATTATAGTAGCATTTGTACTTTTGTCCTCTATAAAAGTGAAAAGTAATTGAAAAAAATGTTAAAATGACAAATTTTATGAAACTAGAAAAAATGCTATATAGTCCCCAATATATAGTCATCCTTAATAGTTCGTGTCAATCCCATAAGCCTATTATCCATTTTTCAATAAAAAGTTGGTTTGGACCGGAACACGACTAGTTTTGCATTGAGACATAAATGGGAACCGACTTCTAAAATTTTGTTGATCAAGAATATCCCTTGGTTCGTCCGGTCCTGATGTGGTTCAGTCTAAACCGAAATTGGCCAACTTGAGGTTCGGTCGCGTTCGAGAACTTAAGAGTCGAATAATTTGGGGTTGGATTGAACAAGCTTGGATCTTTGTGTTTACATGTCATTGCAGATTTTGTGCACGTTGGGTACAATTTCGGGTGTTTTGGGAGGTCTACTCTACATGGGACGACACTTATATGAAGTAGGATGCAATTTTTGGTGCTTCTTAATAACATCATAAAAAGATCTACAAATACTTCGGTTTAATACATGAAGAAATGTGTTCGGTGCTTTCCAAATTCCCAAGTTCATCACATCCCCTCTTTCTAGATTCTACCATTAGCATTTTCAGTGAATGCAAGAGAAGTACAATATTTTAAGTTACAGATGTTGAAAAGATATGTATTCTCCAATTTATTCTTCCATCAACTGATTCCATCTATTTTACACTTGCATGGACCAGTTCTCCAATTTATTCAGAGAGTTCACAGTCGTCATGACTTGCGACCATCGGCTCTCCAGTTTACTGTTCAAAGATCCTAAATAATTACTCTAGATCATACCTTCCACAATTGCTCAAAGCCACACTTTAAAACCATCAATAGAAGCAGTTAATGCACATCAAAGGTAGTTTCCCTGTGAAACACTCATGTCTTGGATACTCAAAGTTTGTTTAGCCGCTGCTGCACATTATAATGACATTTTTCAGTCATAAATACTAGTAATTTTCAAATAGTATGTGCATATGTTGTCAGGAATGTATACACACAAATATATACCTGGTTTCCCGGATTCAGAATAGGCAGATTCTCACATGAACTGGAGAACTTTAGACCCAAAAGCAAGCCCTAAGAAAGTTGCAATGGAGATCCCAAAGATTCCAGCTAGAATACCAGGAACAATGAGAGACCTCCAACCTTTGGCTGTCGCCATTCCACAAGCCGTTGTGGGGCCCCCCACGTTGGCGTTTGAAGCCAAAAGTAATTGCCTTAGTTCAACACCGAATAGCTTCCCTACTCCGAGAATTACTGCAAGATGAACAGCGATTTGGACGAGAGCAAATAGAAATATGCTTGGTGCTGTGTAGATCACATTCCTTATGCTCCCACTTGCACCCACAACAGCAAAGAATACCTGTTTCTCAAGAGGAATGTTGCAGAAAATGAGTACATTTGCACATCAGCACTTTAATTTGAAGATACTGTTGTACTGACGTAACAAGGTGAATAATTAAGATCCTTCCTTTGGTTTACCATCATGTAACAACATCCAATATTTTTAATTTACACCCAGCCTTGTTCAGTTTCCTAAATCCTCATTGACACAAAAAAGCATACTGAATACTTTATGCTCATGCAGGATATTTTACCAACCTTTCCATAATACATATAAAACATGGTTTTTTTTCCAATAAAAAACAAAGAGCAAGTATAAAACAAATCTCACAAAACAGACGGATTTCAACTGGAATAATAAAAATCACCTGCATCAGAATAAGTGCCATAGCCTCACCAGCAGGTGCCAAGGAGTTGAACTGTTTTGGAAGTACAGTTGCTAAAGTAACTACGATTGCAGTTATTATTGGAAGGCTTCCACCCTGAATTCCAAAATACTTAGCGAGATAACTTCCAGCCTTGCAGATAGCAAAAGAAACAGCAAGAGCTACTGCTGTCTGTAGCACAGAGATTTTGCCTCCAGAATTAGGGTCCAACTCTTCCACACTATCTGCATAGAGATTATGGTCAGTTAAAATGGCAGAAATTGCGGCCTTTTTCTTGGTGCCCATGGCATGTAGTATATTTCCTTGAGTGGTAGGATGACTTTAGTTCAGAACTATTATTTTGGTGACGAGAAATAAGGCGTTAACTTAAATAGGTTGACTGAATCATCAGTCATCGCACACTAACCAGTAGCTGAAGCTCCATCCTCAGCAGGAATTTTTGAAGCTAGTGCAAACAGGGTTGTGAAATATACAGCACATATAACATTATCAGCAGCTAGGCCTGCAGCTAAAACTGAGGGAGTAACACGAAGAGCTTCTGAAATTGCAACATAGTTGACGGCTGCAGTAATGTAAGATAGCAGGGTTTCAATTCGATGAATAATAAACTCATAGATATCAAGTACATATAAACTAAGGGCCCGTTTGGTATCCAACGGCGGAAACGGAAACGGAATGGAATGGAATGGAAACGAACCTAGTCCACATTAGCATCATGATACATGATGAGTCATCTCAATTTTCATTCAAAAACTACCGCAAGGGGGCTTGCGGTACCCTTGTGGCACCTCAATA
Organism: Polygonum maritimum; assembly: GCA_963924305.1. NCBI lineage: Eukaryota > Viridiplantae > Streptophyta > Magnoliopsida > Caryophyllales > Polygonaceae > Polygonum > Polygonum maritimum. The sequence continues at coordinate 44,960,559 of OZ002729.1, read as the reverse complement.
ATTCCCTAATCTAAGGGTGGGGTAACAAAACACTTCAATCATTCCCTTCATCCCTTCTCTAGACACACAAATTTCAAAGTTTAAAATTAAAATATTTTTTTCAATTAATGTAAAGTGACTCATAATTGGGCTAGGTTCATTTCCATTTCATTCCATTCCGTTTCCGTTTCCGCCGTTGGATACCAAACGGGCCCTAAAAAGGTTGTCCATTACAAAATTGAAAGAGAGCAAAAGCATTGAATGCATATACAGATTTTGATTCCCTCATTCCCACTGGAATTACAATAATCTTATTGAGAGGCCAATACAACTACGTACTTAATAACCATCTATAAGTATGATTTTCAAATTCCTTGATATTAAGGATGTACTTGTCCCAACCATATCATTAGACATGACTTTAGCACACAGCATATTGTTTTGATAAATGCCATTGTCAATGATAGAAAAGACATTTGTAGCAGGAATAGTAATTACCGCCACCAATATGTCTTCCCATGAAAGCTGCTGCTATCTTCCAACCATCTGGACCAAGAGAGCGCATTGGCACCAAGAAAAAGGCGACTAATGTTCCAATGGTTGTAGCAACTAAAAATACAAAGAAGAACATTAATGTATACAGGACCCAGTTGTATAACAAATGCCACATTCCATCTATTCATGAAGCTAGATACATGTAATTAAAAACAATGGATGCTTAAGTCATACAAAAATTTAAGAATAAGAATAACATTCATTGTACCAGTACGACAACAAAAAGTTTTTGGCAGTATATCAAATCAATAAAAGGAGAGAGGTTCATTAACTAATTAGAATGAATCAATGAGTATAAACTAGCCAGCCAAATCTTCAAGGACATTAGTACTTCACCTACAAACATGAAGTCTATTCAAGTATTCATAAGCAAGGTATTTGATCAAGCAGACCTATTGGTTGAACAGAGCCTTAGAAGCAAATCTAGAGTAGTGAGGCACAGCTCTACCTGCTCCAATCAAGAAAGCAAACAGCAATGTCCCGGTTGACTGGATCACACGTCTCATATCAGCTCTAAACAACAGCAGTGGCACAGCTAATGGCAGCAGAAACTCGAACACAACGGAATAAGCCGGAGCCTCACATGAAATGATCCCCAAATTACTCAAAGCAAGTGCAACCAATATGCTGACCAATGCACCACTTAAGGTACTCCCTATCTTGGTCTTCTCTGACCTTCAAGCAAAATTTAATCTTAGAGCCTCTCAACAGATTCTGTTTGCTTAATCTACACATACATTTGTTTCAAAGTAATCGAAAATCGATTTCAGTGCCTCAACACTTCTATCAAACCGCTCATTTCAAATCTTTACCAGTCCAATTACGTGCTCTATTGAGAAAAATTGAGTTGGAAGCTGAAATCGAGCTCAATCAGACTTCAAATTGAGCCATTGAAAACGATATCAATGAGGATTGACAGAGAGATAGAGTGAATTTAATCTTAGAACCTCTCAACAGATTCTGTTTGCTTAATCTACACACACATTTGTGTCAAAGTAATCGAAAATCGATTTCAGTGCCTCAACACTTCATCAAACCGCTCATTTCAAATCTTTACCAGTCCAATTACGTGCTCTATTCAGCAAAATTGAGTTGGAAGCTGAAATCGAACTCAATCAGACTTCAAATTGAACCATTGAAAACGAAATTAACGAGGAATGACAGAGAGAGATAGAGTGAGAGAGGACCAGAGGCCGAAGGCGCCACAGGAGAAGAGAGCGGTCCAGGTGCCCCATTGATCAGTAGGAGAGACGATCGGAAAGGAAAGCTGCGACTTCACGACGACGGATCTCGACGGCGTTCTTCTCTCCGCCGGTAGGGCTACGAGACGGTTCTCGCGCTTTTCCACGGGAAGGAGAAGCGTATTCGAATTCAGCTGAGGGATCGGAGGGAGGCGAATGCGAGGGGAGAGAATTGATCGATGCGAAGCTGCGTAAGGAGAAGGCGGACGGTGGAATGAGAGTAGCGGCGAGAATGTGGACGCCATTGATGGCCGGAAAGCGGAGGTGGAGGAAGGAGGACTCGCAAGTCAACACGACTGAGCGCCGGAGTCAACGATCCAAGTCAGGGCGAAATGGAAATCGAACTAGCGAAGCCTTGTATAAGTTGTATTGTACATATTTCGACCAAAAAAAAAGTTGTATTGTACATATTTCTCCTTCAGTCCTATTATTACTTTCGATGGTTTTATATGGCACCCGGTCTATAAGTACCTACGCGATGCCTACCGAGCCATAATGGCCGAGTGCAAAAGAGCCGTAACAGCTTATGTGACATGAGTTGTAAAGGCAATCATAATTAAGCCAGAGTAATTACACTTAAAAACAAACAGTCAACAGTCAATCATATGTACTAAACAAAATAATACCGTTAATTATTTTGGAAAATCTAGCTGAACCTAGCTGGATAATACCGTTAATGTATTTTAGAATGAACCTAGCTAGATTGAAGTATTTGTTGTATTATTTTGAATACTTCTAATACATTAGTTTATTTTGACAACATAATAACCCCACTACAGGCATTGACACCCTACTTTTTGTTGGATAAGTCCTTTTTAGAGATTGGTTTTGTTGTTCACAGAGTTCATAGTATTCCTTATTCGTGAAGGGACAACTCTTCTTTTGCACTTTGAATTTGTACTCTTAGAGGATATACAACGGTTGCCCATTTTTTTGATCATGGACAATTATATTAATAAAATAATGGATAAGACATTTTTTTAGAATTAAAAAATTGAAGGTTGGTCTTCGTGGTGATCAATTCTAAATTGGTCTTTGCATCTCCCATTGACAAGTGTCCATATACTCAATTTTTTATCTTCTTTCATACAATCTATTAAAATAATAATATAATGTATCATTATTATAAGTTGAAGGCCAAATTTTTTGGCTAACCATTAAAAGTGCTCTTAGCACATCCCACTCTCTTGTATGTATCATCTCTCATGTATCCATCCAACTCCACTAGAGCATGATGCTTTACTTTTATTCATGCGATGCAAAATTGACTCACATGCTTAGTTCATTTTCACTTTTTCCAATTCCAGGTTCAATGTATAAAGTTGGACAACAAGATAGGCGAGTGAGAATTGATCCACTGTTGTTTCCATTATAATTTACGTGTTTATCTATCTTTGAAACCAATAGTGGGTTTGTTTGGTACATATGATTGATTGGAGCAAGCTCACAAAATATTACTATGTATATACGTGTTTAGGGAACTAATAATATGTTATGAGATTTTTGAAAAAGGCCACATTAATTTACATCTATCCATCAACTCAACTGAGTAATTACACTTAAAAATATTACGTGACATGAGCTGTAAAGGCCACATTAATGAGCATAACAAGTAAATAAAAACATGGTTATTTGAAAGAATAAATATTGTATTAGAAGTGAATAATAATTAGTATTTTGTTTAGTATAGAAAAGTAAAAAGTAAATACAAAAAGTGATTATTTGAAAACAATATTTATATTGAAAACTACATTTTTTGTCAAAAAGCTATCATTTGAAAGAACACATTGTTGTATTAGAAATGTATAAATTAGTATTTTGTTTCACATAGAAAACTTAAAAGTGAATAAAAAAAGTGATCACTTGAAAATTATATTGATATTGAAAATTATAAATTTTGTCTTAGAAAAAACTATTGTATTAGAAAAGTATAACAAATAGTGTTTTATGTTTCATATCTATATCTATCTATACAACACTTAAAATTATCCCCCTCTTGTCACATTAATGACTTCTTTCTAATTGTTTTTTTTTGTTTTGGTGAATTATCTATCTCTACAACTCTTATTTTTCTTTTCCTTGTCAAATAAATGCATGTTTCTATATTTTTTCTTTTTTTGTTTTTCTTTTTTATTTGTAATTGATTATCAATGCATGCTACTTTGTCTTATTTTTTACATACATATATCATGTTATAATATTGTAATTTGAATGCAAAGTCTTATCAATTTTTTTTTGAGCGAGAATGTAAAGCCTATAGAGCTAACCATATGCTTTCGATGTAAATTTCCTCCAAAATATCTATAAAATTATAAAGAGTAATCCCTACACATGTTCATTCGGCTAAAAAACTTAATTGTAATAGAAAAGCCATATTATCAAAATAATTCTCATAAGAAATAAATAAAATAAAATAAAATAAAATAATTTCATATTTTATATTTATTTTGTCTATTATTTTTTGGACAATTCAATAAAAAATACTTACATAATTTATTAATTAGAACATTGTGTTATGACAAAAATTATAATTTCACCTTCCGGAAAAATACAGTGAAAGAAATTGTCCGTCCATCGGACGGGCAAGCTTTCTAGTAAAATATAAAACTATAGTTATAATTTTGTGTTAATTGGGGGTATTTGATGTCATCATGATACATTAATGAAAATAAAAAGTGAATAAAAAAGGTAATTGCTTTAAAAAACAAACTAATGTATTAGAATGTATAAATTAGTATTTTGTTTCCTATAGAAAACTAAAAAGTGAACACAAAAAGTGATCATGTGAGAACTATATTTATGTATACTACATATATAAAGTTGTATACATGAGGGAGGGGATATTAAATGTATTCATGATATATTAATGTTAATATTAGTATTAATTAATAACGAAAACTATTTTTACATGAGAACATAAAACATAGAAAAATACTAAGAATGAAAAAAGTTATCAATATGATGTATTTGGTCACAAATGTTTTTATATACTTATAATTAAAAATTATTTATATATTTGTGTACAACTTAATGGTTAAAAAGATATGAACCTATCACACATGAGAATTATTTTTTCACCTTCTAATTATTTTATAGATAATTTAACAATTTTTGTTGGTAAGCTAGGTTGTAATGCAAAGGTAGTCAAATATTATTTTTCAAGTTGAATATGATAGATCATTTTAATTTTAATTGCTATCATGACATATTTATCTTAATAGTAGTATTACATAATAAAGAAAATGATTTTTGTATAAGAACATAAAATATAGAAAAATAATAATAATAATAAAATAATAAATAATGCATTAGTCACAAATTTTTATATATACATATTATTAAAAAACAATTTATAAATTTATGTGTAACTTAGGGTCCGTTCGGCGTTGTAGGTAGCGGGGAGCGGAATGAACGAGACGCTAGCAGAAAGCCAGCCCCGTTGGGGTAAGGGTGCAATTTTTTGGTCGATTCTTCTCGATATAGATGGACCCGCTCCAAAAAAAGCAAGTACCGAACAGAGCCTTAATGGTTAAAAACTTCAAAATTATGCACATATCAAACCGGAATTATTGGTAGACTAGGTTGTAACTTGTAATGCAAAGGTACTCAAATATTATTTTTCACGTTGAATATTATAGATCATTTTTATTTTACCTTGAATATATATATATATACTCCCTCCGTCCCATAATGTTTGTCCAAAAGGACGGTTTTTGCGGTTTTTAATGAATGGTATAAAGTGGAATTGAGAAATGAAAAAGTAGAATAAAGTGGGTAAAAGGTATAATTGAATAGGGGTACTTTTGTAAATTTATAGGGGAAAAAAGGTGAATAGAGATAAAGTAGGTGGAAAAGTTGGATAATGGGGGTAAATTTAGAGATTGAATAAGGGTAAGATTGGAAGAAAGTTATTGATATAAAAGGAAAGTGGACAAACATTTTGGGACAACGGAAAAGGAAAGTGGGCAAACATTATGGGACGGAGGGAATATATAATATTAATCATTAATCTAAATTATAGTTGGTTCATCATTTTAGTTGTATAAAGATATTCAAATATTGTTTTTATATTATAATATTACAAAATTGTAGAAAGGTACCAATATTTGTTGTACACTTTTAATATTATAGATCATTTGAACTTACTTTTAATATATTACTTATTACTCCAACTGACAAATTATGATACAAATCTACTAAAATATTATTTAAACATTAAATGTATACATATATCTATCTATAAATCAATAAATAGGCATTTAGACTAGGAAAAAATAATAAAGAATATTCATATGTTTTTATAGAAACTATACGATAAAAAAAGAGATTGTCGAAATTTGAGTAATCTCTTGAATTTTTTATACAAGTGTACGTAGTTAAATACAAGAGAGGTTTTTAAACAAAATAGTTTAATAAAAATATGTTTAAAAAAATTCAATAATACACTAAATTAAATTATATGTAAAATAAATCAATATGTGTAAAAGATGTTTAATAAAACAATTAATTCAAAAATTCTATATATAAAATTTGTTTATAATATGAACCCGTGCGTATGCACGGGCCTGACCGCTAGTTACACTTAAAAGATGTGTTCACATAAAGTTGGTCTTAAAATTATATCAATTATTGACTACGGACTTTCACCGAAAAGGTAATTAAAGAAGACTGATTTTGAAACATATCAAGGGAAGAGACACCGGCCACTTGTATAACAAGAAAATGGGAGCATGTTATTAAATGAAAAGCAAGCTTGCTTCGATGATTTTATATGGCACCCAGTCTGTAAGTACCTACGCGACGCCCACCGAGCCATAATGGCCGAGTGTAAAAGAGCTGTAAAGGTTGGCGTGACATGAGCCGTAAAGGTTTGTGTTGTCCCGGCCGTAAAGGCTTGTGCACCCCTAGGCGTAAAGGTTGGATCAACGCCAAGAACCGGCTTTTAATGTCAACAGTTGACAAACTTCTACCTACTAACATGTCCGAATCCTTCAATTACCACAATTGAACACCATTTCATCCTTTCTTATTTCTTACCTTCTTTTCTACAAAAAATACTTCACAATGTCTTATGGAGATTTCGTCTATAACTTTGATTCGACAGAAAATAATATTTTAATAACTTACAACGAGGTAGTTTACTTATTACCAAAGTTAAATCCTCTCTTTTTATTTTGGATGTGAGTGTATAACATTTGTTCATAACGCAGAGCAATTTATATTTTCGAAATAAGCATAAACATCGGCCATTATGGCTAGGAGTACTCTAACCTTAACAACAGTGACTTATTTTGTCGTAATGACTCTTCTTAACAGAATATTTTATTATTTTTTCAGAAAGAAAGTGAGGTATATAGAGTTATATAACTATCAAATAAGTGAAGAAAATACGTATCAAAATGTACTTGATACAACAACCACTTTTGGATGATTGTCCTTATTACATGTGCATTTCTATGATGATTGTCCACTACCACCTCTACCACATCGTGGAGAAAAGTTTATACCACAACGTTATCGAGCCTTCATCGTTAATTAAGTGCTCAAACGATTAAACATATACGGAGTATCACTTTGTTCCTAAGGATGATCAGCATATTCATATAAACTCTACTTCTTTCTAATAAAATGATGTATACGATCCGAACTTGGATTGTAGTATTGCTTTGAAGCGTCTACTTTCGACTCACATAATCATATTTATTTTAGAGTTGGTTTGTATTGCACCTAGTTTTTTGTTGCTATGAAAATCATTGATCAACATCAAGCATTTAAGAAAACTAGATGACATAATCGCAATCATCGTAGCTACATAACATAATCACTTAAGCATTCTACTAAACATACGTAATCATAACCACAGTCGTAAATCAAAATGATTACACAAGAAAACTCTATCAAGCATCATCTACATCATGTGCATCAAATCGAGTCGATCTGATCCCATATCCAAGATCCAGTCCTTACAAGACCTGTATAGACCTCTGAACCTCCTGCGAGCTGCCCTCCACATCAAATTATGATGAATCCACTAAAACTCGTTAAGGACCCCTCTGGAAGTGTCTCTCAAATCGTGATAGTTGTTTCATGCCTTTTGAGTTTGTAAACATGAATAAAACATTGGCATTGATTGTGTTTCATATCTTTCTATCTCTCCTCTGATAGTTGTTTCCCAAGTTCTACAACTCTATTTCTATCTCCATAAGTTACTACTTGTACAACTACTAAGATAAAATGAGAGTTTGTATGATCATTTCTTTTAATTCTATTCCAAAATTTAAGTGTTGCTCTTGTGCTGCCATTTATCGATGTGCCTTGTTTCTCATGCTTGAGAAGTAATTCATGCTGGGAAATCTATATATTGTACAGGATGACAAAGTCTCACAACTTGAGCATGTTTTCATTAGAGGCAGCGCAGTCAAGTTAGATAAACATCATCCAGCAGATTTATCTTATTAACTAGCCATTGGTGTTTTGTAAGATTTATTGACTTCATTTTCCCATCCCAGGTTCATGATCATACCAGATATGCTGAAGAATGCTCCCATGTTCAAACGTCTAGATGCTAGAATTAAGGTACTTGACATCCTTCATTCAACATACACAATCTTTACCTTTATTCTTGCTTGCATTTTCTGACTCTTCAATTCTTGTAGGGTAAGAGCACATCACTTGGGGTTGGCTGTGGCCGTGCTGTTACAATGCGAGGAAAAGTAAGCCTTTTTATCCCCAAGATTTTTTGTTTTATATATAATTTTTATAGTTGTGACCTATACTCTATCTAAATATATTCATTCTCATCATCTTTTTATGACATTCTTATAGAACCAGCCTGTAACACCCGGTCTTACAAACAAGGCGTTACTCAGTAGTAGACCTCACGAGGCACTACCAAGCTAGTTTGACAACTGAACAACTGGATCTTGCAACGCGGGCACGGCGAGAAAACAGGAAAACATCCAACACGTTTAATAAAAGAAACAAAATTTATAGTTTTACAACCCAAGATGTCATGAACCAACCCCAAGAACAACACCAGAACCAAATACTAACAATAACTCGACTAACAACAATTCAAAACCCAAAAGTCAAACAAACTCATACTCACGTAAGAATATCAAAAACACCACAGTAAGAGCTAGTAAACAAAACAACACCCCAAATCACTAACTATTGTGACACGCGCTACCGCCCTGCACCACCATTTCACCGAGGCTCGATCACGAGGTCTTGATTACCTGGAATGAAAAATAGTGTCCCCGAAGGGTCAATCCTACTCTATCAAGTCAGAGTCAACATAGCAGCTACAAGACGTTTCAAAACATTTTTCTAAGGTCAGCAACCAAGTGTCCACAAACACACACATAACTCTAGTCCATTTCTAAATCGAGTTAGTCACAATCAGTTTCAAAGTCCATATCTATACACAATCACTTAATAACCCATCCAAACACATTTATCAATTTAACACACACACACACACAATCGTACACTTCACCTCAGTCAACTTCATATAAGACATGCAATCAGAAACTCTACCTATGATATGCGAAACTGCATCAACATTGCATACCTTTACGCTACCTAGGCTATGCAAACCTGCATCAACATTGCATGCGACAACGGCGTATCAATCCCACGCCGGACTCAGAGACGGGCCATCTCTTAAATCATCCATCCTCAATCCGACCATCCATCTCAACACAACCATCCATCACAACTCACTTCCATATTAAGCCTCCACTGGAGCGCTTGCCCAACACAGAGAAAACCGACACACAACTATATACATACTAACTTTCAAAACCAGTTTCCGAAATCATTTACACATAGCACACATATCAAAACGTTTTAAAAGATCGATCGGGACTAGTTCCCAACACCAATCTCATAAAACCACGCAACCCTAACAGGCTAGAACAGAATTGAGATCGACTTACCTGAATTTCGATCTCTATGAATGAAGAATGACCACGGCCTCGCAAATCACTTATCCCTTCCAAATCCACTTTTGACTTTTACTTTGACTTGATTCTTAACACCTCCTTCCACCAACTCCAATTAGCCCCCACCAATATCTTACGTACGGCCAAACTCCTCCCTTTCCCTACTTAATCTTTCAAATTTTGTTTTAATTTTTCAAAGACCTCCACTGCCCACCAACACCAATTGGCTCCTATGTACATCCACCCGATTAAACTTAATTAATCCTAACTAATTAACCCCTATCCTCACTTAACTCACTTAATGATGCCAATAGACTTTTGTCTTCTCCAAAACTTACGAAACCCCAGTTGGAACCCACTCCCCCTTTCATTCCTTTCATGGCTCCGCCTGGAACCCCCGTCTCGACGTCGCCTGCACTCCGCTCACCTAGTCTCTTGCTCGCCACTTCCGACATCACGCCGGCGCTCAAGTCACCAACCCCGACTCCCACGGCGGTAGAGCCCCGCCCTCAACGGCTCCTCCCCGGATCTGCCTCAGCCCCAACTCCGGCTTTCTCCCCGCACTATCTTCTGGCCCGACGGACTCCACTACGACCCAGCGACTCGGACTACCCCTAACCTTAACCGTCTTGACGGCGACACATGATCGAAGAATAAGGCAGAAACTCACCGGCGATCGATCGAAAGTCGGTCCCTCATGGCGGCTAGCGGAACCGCAAGGTCGGCTTTTGACTACGATCAAGCAAGCGGTGTGTGGTGTTGGCGGCTAGGATCGATGCTTCACTCTTCCGCAAGAAAAGTCCTGATCGATTAGCTCTCCCCATATATATACATCTATTTATGTGCGTATGGATATCTATCGGCATGTACAGGGATATGTCTTACCAATATATCTCCCCACACAACTTTCATTTGAAGCAAACGAAGTCGGCCACCAAGTCGGTGGAAAAATTCCACTTTCCACCCTCTAATTTCCTTTATTATCAATCTTGTCCAAAACTTTAATTAATTAATTTTATCATCAAAACTTCTCACTTGACTAAGTAGAAGAACTCAGAGTCACTTATGGGTCCAAAACGGAACCGGATGAAACCGAATATTACATACCACCTCCCTTAAGAAAAGTTTCGTCCCGAAACTTAATCGAAGAACGAACTTGAAAATGGTACCCAAGCGAGACCTGAGGTCTCACACCCTGGTTGCAACGTCAATCTGAAAGCTAGCTTGTCATTTTCTTCAAGATCTCGAGAATGGGTCAATATATTGGTTACTGAACTTTCTCCTCACTCCAAACCTCCCAAATTTTTCGAGTAGACGGCACTCTCAACTACCCTTGTGCTCACTCATCCTGCTCCAATAGTTGGCGTAGGACTTCATACGACTCTGAATAACTAAAATCTACTATCTGATCAAAACCACGTTTCTTGACCATCTCCCCGCTCATTTGTAGCCCTACTCCGACTACATCGACTACCTCACCTCAACTCAATGATGTCTTGCATCAACGACCATACAAAATCTCATAAGATACTAGCTGAAACGAGGAGTGTCAACTATTGCTATTGCTATAGGCAAACTTCGCCAAAGTCAAGTGATCCGACAAGTAATTTCTCCAATCAAGTACTTAAGACCTCCATATGTCCTTCAAGGTCTAAGTTGACCCTTTTGACAGACCAACTAACTACGAATCGCACGCAACAGTAAAGTGCCATCGCATTCCTAATATCCCACGTATTTGTTGCCAAAAATCTCAAAGTGAAACAAAGAATAGTCATTAAGGGATTGGTTGAAACCTTGAGAAATAAGTAAGAGCTGTACATAGCTTGCTACATCACAATTGTATATCTTACGTTCAGATCAAAAGTAGTATATCTTCCGTTTCAATTGCACACCATAGCAACACTAAAGCGCGGTGGTTGCACCCCCATAGAAAAAATATAATCGAACCGTCCCTTTCTATCATCCGCAGCAGACGGAAATGGCAGCTCAGATGCAACCATAAACTGGAAATACGGTTTCGGCTACATCAGTTCTTGGGTTTTCTCTATCGTCGCCATAAACTTAACATTAGGTTTCGACTACATCAGTTTCGAAATCGAAGCCGGTTTTCGTACTGATCTTTCACCGGGAACATAGTTAAACTTGTTTTTGACCGCGGATTTGCCGTCGCACAAATACAACCGGCGAAACGCACCAACTGGGGTTAGCCGGCGAAATCAAAACCCAGGTCGGAGTCGGATGCAAACAGACACTGTGTATTTACTCACAGGGGCAGAATGGGAAAGTTGCATTTACTTTCTAAAATTTCAAAATTCGAAATATCTCCTGCTCACAGCCATTTTCTTGATTTCCTTTTTTCCCCTTAAAAACGCACACGTGTCGAGCATCGGACGGTTGGGTGTAAGATTGAATCTTACACCGTGTGTAAGCGTAGCAGCCCCCCTTAATCTCTATCTTAACTCTTGACTCTAAGGTATCTTCTTTGTTTCCATCTCATCTTTTCGTAAAAGGTTGACTGATATTTCCAAAATTCTCAAGCTTCTCTAATATCTTTGAATCTGCACCTTTACTTTGCACCCCATCAACTCACTACTAAGGGTATTAGCAACCACATTCGCCTTCCTTAGGTCATAGACAACTAGCATCTCCAATTTAAAGCCTTTTGTCGCTAAATCCAGATAAGACATTTTAACAATCGTCCTTGTAGTGGATCCTTTAGCTTTCTATCTTCAGAAACCTAAGTGATCTCAAATTCATATGCGTCTTGCAAACTTGAGATGTTCACGACCTTGCATACCAGCTATGTACCACTTACTTAGTCATAGGTCTTCAAGTGTGTCATCCATACGGTTCCCTTATTCACGCTCACATTAGTCAACGGTAGTCAAGACTAGGATACTTCCTTATTCCCCCTAACTACAGCAGTGTATTCCCATGAGCATCTTAAAGAATCCATTGTCCTGAAGATACTTATAACATGTTACGCTATCAATTCTTTCTAAGTCGTTTATTCGATTCTCGACTCATGCCACTTGTTCACAATAGACGCCTTGATCTTCTGAAATTATACTTCATGAACCTAACTCACCACCGATGTCACATACTTTATCTTTTGGTTTTCACGTTATTATCGAGCCCCCTTCAAGCTCTCGTGTTGCACTTGAGGTTGATCTTTGTGGGAGGCCGATATCCCGGTCCGTTAGGACCTAGTCTCCTGGGGCTCTAGCCCTTGAGTTTCTTTTACCAAAAAAAAAAAAAAAAGTTCCAATTCTGTAATGCTTGCATGTGACAACAAAGATTAAATGCGATTTTCAACTTTTCACACTTTGACAAATCATATAAATAAATGGAGAAATGCGATATGTCCATAAAAATACCATGGACAACGTTTAACGGTCCATATGTCTTTCATGGACGAAAGTTTACTATCCATTAAAAAATGTTGGACAAGGTTCTTGAAGTAAGTTTGATGTAACATTCATGCGCTTGTCGCATTAGCTCATTGGTTGAGCACTCATGGTAGTACCATGAGGTCTTGGGTTCGAGACTCCAGGGCGTTTCATCCCTTGTGGATGCTCTAGGCGAGTCCAAGTAGTACTTGCGGTGACGGCCATTAAAAAGGTATGAACAGTATTAACTTGTCCATATATTTTTTTGTGGAATTTAACTATATGTCCACCTTTTTTCTGTGGTCATGTATGAACTGTCCATCCCTTTCTAATGGACGGTGGGTATGCGCTATAACCAGATCCGGGTATGCGTTAAAAAAAGGAAATGTTAAAAAATACGTGCTCGCACCGATTTTCTTGGACTTTTTTTTTTGGAGTTTGGACTATCCCGATTGCTATTTCAAGTTTGTTTTGAAAGCCTAGTAGTTTAGACAAAGTACGGTTTGCGCCTAAGGCCTACGGGTGTGTTCAGTAGAGTTTAATTGAGCAACGGAAGATGAAGCTGGGTGTGAAACACTAGGGTCGTCGTCGTTCGGCAGCGCAGCTGAACCCCTAGATGGGACGGGCAGAGCAGTGGAATTCCGAGGGAATTGGGCTAATAAACTAATGGGGGGAGTTATTACACTAGTTAATCCACAAGGAATTCCGAGGGAATTGGGCTAATAGACTAATGGGGGGAGTTGTAGGAAAAAATGAACAAACAACTTGACCCGTGACCGACCTGAACCCATTTCAACTCGAATCCGAGATAACTCGACCTGAATCCAACCGACCCAACCAACCCGATTGACAAGTCTATCTCTAACCAATTCCATAGTTTTTCCAAAACCGAGGAAGATACTATATCAAGTTATTACTGACAAATTAATGGACATCAAAAAGAAGGATACTAAATGAACACAACATATACGCAAGGGCTGAACACATCCCCATGGAAAAACTATCAGCAAACATAAGTAAAATGCTTATGAACTCTTCTAGAAATAACAATCATGTAAGAGTGTCCGAAAATATCTCAATCTTATAACGTGTACAACAACATAATCATCGTCAACAGAGACTCGACATAATACAATCTGTTTCTTTCAAGATGACAACACATGAAAGGGCTAACAGCTAATAAGTAATGGGCTATTGCATAAACATGAACATACCTCTATGGTTCTACCATTACTGAACCTATTTACGCAGAAGACTTAAAATGACCAGTCTACGAAATGCAATCATTTTGCTTCTGTTTCTTCCCTTTGTTGCCCTCCTCTTCCAATGCCTTCAATTTGTTTTTAATGGCTGTGATTTTCGCACTTCGACTCGTTTGCCCTGAGCTACCCGTAAAAGCTGTTGGTTTATGGGAGCTGCTGCTGAGGACCTTAGCTGAGTTTTCTGAGGATGTTTCGGTTTGAACTTTCTCGCTAGCTAGGCGAACAACCAAAGGCCGACCACAAGCAATTCTTCCATGCATCTTCTCCTTAGCCAGACTAGCTTCCTGCATTCTTACTTCAATGAGAATACTAGTTAGGGTTTGTCTAAAAACCTTGTTGGCCATTGGGACCGCATGCCATAATGCATTATTTTGCATTAAGAATGCGTTCTGGGCTGCAATCCAAACAGCCCCTTGGTTTAAAATATAAAATAAACAGAGAACTACAATGCCACAAACTCAGGCTTTCTGCTAGTGCTTCGAGTTAGGGAATTATAACTTCCACTGGCCGAATGGCTTGAATTCAAACACTATTTATCTTTGGTTGAACTAAGATAGAGCGAGAAACTTTCACACAGCAAGTATTTGTTATTTACAACAAGGTGTCACAGGTCCATCTTTACATAAAAAGATATTGAGACGAAAAGAGGGCACAGTAGCTCACACTTAAAAAATTGGATACATTCAATTAGAGCAAAAGCTTACCTCCTTTGTGCTGAATTGGATAAAGGCAAACCCACGTGGTTCGCCTCGCTTGGGTCCCCGAGTATGGCATAAAAAGTCTTCTGATTCAATCTTTCCATAAGGTGAGAACAGTTTGATCAGAGTCGCCCTATTGACAAAGAGATAAAAGTGCGTCTTTAGATTATTGAAGATCAAAATGAATGGCCAGCAGACAGTTCATCGCTCAGAGTAAAAGTTTCCTTACTCTGATATCCTATGATCAATGTTCCCAATGTAAAGCCTCCTTTCACAGCTTTCTTCACTTGCCCCATTAGTATTCTGCACAAGATTGAAAGAAAGTTTTTTTGTATCAGTCATTGTAGTGCCACTCTTGGTTACATGGTCTATGGTATTAATAGTTAAACAACGAAACTGCTACTCCTTCATGGATTGCTAAGGGAATTAGTGAACCCATCCTCCACCAATGGCTAGACGTTATTAGTTTTCAATTATTGCGACACCACTGGAAAATGACAGAGAATAATAAACACTGAAAAGGTACAACAGTTTGGTGACAGGAAGTTCATATGCAAGATTCTATCTAATAGACATAATACACCTAATTCCAGATCAGACTCTTACTCTTCTTTAGAAACTCACTTGTTTTGCCCTATAAACAATTGATTGATGCTCTCGTGAACTTGCTGAATAGATTTTAACTTTGAATACCAAGTCATGTCTTTTATCTGGATTCGTTTGTCTAAAAGAGTTCTGTCAAACCATTGCCTTATATGTAAGTAACAAAATCTATTCAACCAAAACAGTTTTTATCTTTGATTAAGCACAAGCCTAAAAGTAGAAACTACTTTTCACAATTATCAAAGCAAGAAAAACAAGCCCCGACCGAAACAAAGAAGAAGCAAGAAAGCAGAGTATAAGCAATTCCTAAGATCAGGCTACCAAAATCCAAGTTGAGAATGAGCACAGGTCAAAAAGGCAACCAGATATCTCAGTGTAAGTGTAGTGTAATTACCATGATACTGGAAACCGCACTTTCCACCTACATAAAAGTATAAAACACAGTCATGATTACTCACAAATCATAATCTGAGAGAAAGTGTGATCTGGCTTAACCCGGATCGAACAAATTTCACTAAACCAGTAAATCTCTAAAAATTGCACCGTGCACATAACAATTCAATTAGGTTGGAGCTCAAGAAGAGCAATAATGTGATCAATTTAGGGTTGCAAGTGGAGCTGCTTATGCAAAATCGAAAGCTTTACTTCGGAGTACTCGTACCGGATTCTGGGGAGTGAGAGCATCACATAATGCCTACCAGATGGTACGAGTAGCAAACAGCGAAAAGAGGCCGTACCTGTCGAAGTAGCAATGGAAGAGGAAGCTGGAGAAGACGAGCCACGTGGAGACGTCAAGGATCTCGAGCAGCGATTGAGAAGAAGGCTATGGCGGAAGAGTAGTAGCGTTGTGCGATTGGGACTTGGGAGCTAGGGTTCGTCCTGGAAAGCGTGTTTTAGGCATAACATCATCTTATTTTAAAAAGTTAAAAGTACTTCCAACTACTTTGCCATGTTGTTTACTGCTCATCCATTTCACCAGTGTCGTTTTAGTACCTAAAATTTGGTTTATATCGTGCGTTGTTTTAGGTTTTTAAAGTAATTAATTAGAGGTAAGTATTGATAGTTTTTGTTGGAAAGTGTATTTGTTGACTGAAGATGTTCATTTATTGCCAAAAAATGGAATGAGTGGTAAAATTAAGAAAAAATTGTAAGTTTTAAAGTGTATGATTATTTTTTTAAAAAATGTGTTAAAGAGATAAAATGTTGCTTATTGTGAAACGGAGGGAGTAAAATTTTGCATTGTGTTGCTTAAATTCCTAAACGCTTATATAGAGAAGTTTTTAAAAAGTACGGTAATTAAAGGTCGCATTAATTTAAAAATATGATAAAATATTATTATAATAGTGCTAATAATATTATATTTGTCATACTTATAGATAGAAAAATTACAGCAATAGAAACTGAGTAAATTTATCACAGGAAAACAAAATTTACATTCATTAAAACATAGATGTACTCCGTAGTATTCATACCCACTTCACATCTTCTCATAACAAAACTGAATTTGTCTCCGATTCCCTATCATATCTCTTAAATACTTTCGCAATAAAAATTGAAATACAACAATTTAATACTATAATCAAATCAAATGGTACGGGAAGTACCAACAGTTTATATGTCCTGTGTGATCCTGCACTTTCATCAGAACAAGGCTTTACAGACTGCTTCATCACATGGATATGAATGTCAATCCGAGGAATTAAACCTACACCTGAAATTGTTTAAACCCATATTAAGAAAAGACCACAGATCAGGTTCTCAAGCACTTTATAGTTGTTTAAACGAAGGAAAATGCATTCTTGTAATAGAGCAAAAGATGCAGGCATCAAAAGTATAGATCAGTTAATATGCAGAAACACTTCACAAGACAAGACCTTGATCCGCCCATTTCGTTTAGTTTCTTTAAGCCCTCAATAAAAGATCACTAAACTACTTCTCAAGCACTTTATTTTCTTACCTTAAGCTGAAAATGATGAAAACACTGCACACAATTATAGAGCAGAGAAACACCGAAAACTACCTGCTCAGAGCAAGGCAGGTGAAACCTTGCAGACTTCAACACTGAAACCACAATCCATCAAAGCTAGCAACCATGCGCGTTGCTGCTCAGAGAGTTTATCTCTAGGACCTTTAACTTCGACAAGCTTAGCTTCGCCTTTGTAATCTCCATGAAACCGCCAGATCAGCAAATCAGGCATTCCCCTGGACCAGCTTCTGTAATCTTGAGCCAAAAGCCGGCACAAGGAAGCCACACATGGGCCACCTATGCAAGTCACAGCAGCACGAAGCTCTTCAATCGAGTGGCGATCCCAATTGATTCCTCGACAAGATGTTCCTACATGAGATTCCCATGACATGATGAGAATCTCCTCTGCCATGCCATCGTGGATCTTTTGCAAGTGAGATTCTATAAGATTCTTTCTTGTAAGATAGAAGTCATCAGTGTCCAAGTCTAATGGTGCACTCTGCATGGTTGATGCAACAAAGATGCAGAGATGGGTGGTTAATGGCTGCCTGGTTAAAAAGAAGAAAGATGATATTTGCTATAAAATATTTTTCCAAAACTTCAGTGTTTTTTTGTTGCGACATGGTTCATGTTTCTCACATGAAGAGAGTGAAGATAAATGGATAATCAAACAAAAATATTGTCCAAAATAATCTCAACTGTTCCCAATGTGAAACAAGATTGTTGCTAAGGATAAAATGCTGCAGAAATTTTCAAAATCTTACAATACCGAGGCCATTCATGTGTGAAGCTTATGTGTTCTAGAAGGAGTGACTATGCCACTTAAGAGGCCGCCAAGAATTTGAGGGGGCCGTTTTTTCAAAAATTCTTGGATAGTTAAAGTAATAAGTCACATATTTTGAGTTGAATATTTACACATATCAGCCATTAGTTGAGATTCTTAGTGCAGGACAATCGAAGATTATTTCCAACAGTTCAGTAATAAAACAGACAGGAGAATCATCATACAGACTGATTCAAGCAACAAATGAGATGTAAGACCGGAACTTCTGTAAGTGACTACATACCTGAAATCTGGATTGGAACACATTCGGTACGTCAGAAAATATAATATCCCACATAAGGAGGCCAAATATAGTCAACCAAATACCGGTTTCTGTATGAACACCTTGCCACCCGCCTCCTTCTCCAGCATAATATTGTAAGGCAAGCTGTTCCACTCCACATTGTTCTCCATCTTCACCATAGAATATGCTTTTCATCCCTGTTTTGCTGTTCAACGGTCTCCCTTGAATTTGAACCTAATTACAAGTTGGGTAAGAAAAAAGGAAATTGTAACAGGCATTAGCATAAGCACTCATGGTTACAAATTAAGAATAAAATGACAGCCAAAATTAATTGCATGCACTAAACCACCTCATTTATCTTTCTTTTTACAGAATGTGAGAAACTGGGGACTCTCCAACGCCTAGGTGGTTTACCCAATCTGATCACCCGTCTTTGTAAAGCCATTCTTGAACCAGCACGCACCCAAGGATCTTTAATACCATCTTCAGCTACAGAGAGACTCTCATCAATAAGACCAATATGCTCCAAGTCAACAGACAATCTCAAAGTCCAGTATCCTCTACTTCCAACACAAGTGAAATTGGACAGCAACAACTTTAGTAATCTGATGGCATCACTGTACCTGAAAACAAGAAGATTTGAAAACCCATTAAGTAACCATCTAAGCAGTAAGAGAATACCATAGTAACTAATAAGATCCACAAGAATTCATTATGACTTTTTTTTTTTTAAAAAGATGGACTAATAATAATTTCTATAATATGGTTCTCACGAATCACAACAAATAAAGGACGCGATTGCATTAGTTCCTTCAAGTAAGAGACTACTGAAACAGTTATTAAGAGAGCAGAAATTAACTAATCCATGTAGGTTGCAACCAGTAACCAGAGTTGGTAAAATTACAGTGATCGATTTGGAGAAGCAACTGTACAATAGAAGGGGGAATATCGCCAAGATCCAGGATTCTAAGGTCAAAGACAGCAAATAAGTATAAGGTGCACCTCATGCGCCCACAAAAAACCCTCAAATGAGGTTTTTTGGACGTGCTATAAATGACATACCAAGCTACAGACAATAAGGTTAGAATTACAATATTGTAACAAAAAAATGAGGCAAAAAATTACTGGCATACAATATTTCACACACACATAATACCGTTCTTCAAAAAGATACAGGCAGAACTTTGGGGAGAAAGGGGAATGTAAAGGCATAATGTTCTTTCAAGTAAACAACATTTAACTATTTAAGCACATCACTTATCCTAAAAGATTAAAACAAACACATAAAGTTGAATGTCTGTTGCAAGAGGTCAAGAATAATAAATCTGTACAAGTCTAGACAGATGTTAAACATCCAAAAATTAGAGTCATTGAAGTCACCATACCTCCGCTGGAATTCGAAGAGGGAAACACCTAGCAACATCACTTTAGAATAGACCCATGAAGCCGTAAAGCATTGAAGAAATGAATTCAATGAACTAGACATCAGATATGGATCTTTCTTTTCATAAGATCCAGAAAAATGGGATTCTGATATTTTTATGCATTCAAATGCTAACTCGAAGTTCTGTGCATCAAGCGCTTCATCCATAATCTGTGCAACTTCAATGGCCTGATTAGAAATCCGAATTGGCAGATTAAGATATGAATGGGAAATGAAAAGAGTATTTTTCATATGCATAGACCCTCAAACCTCTTCATAAGCAAGCAAGTCTCTTCGATCAGAAAATGCTTTCTTAATAACTGAGCATGTATATTCCGGATATTTGATTATCCCCAAATCTGCTAGGAGAAAGGCCGATAAATCCTGCTCTCCATTTAGGAAAAATAGCCTCTGTATCCAGCATCAGTGATTAGAACCCATTTACCATACCAGATATAGCATGCATACAAAGGTAGCATCAAATTACCTGAACACGCCATAAAAGGGATTCAGCAATAAAAGAAATCCGAATACACATTCCCATCTTTTGCAAAACTAATCCATACAGCTGACTGCAAAGTAGTAAACACAATAATTAATATCAAAGACAAGTGACAATAGCTCTAAATATAACAAAGATTTAGAGAGATCAAAGTTCTATGCCTCATTCCATCTTTGTATGACGAAAGAAGCGCTGCAATAATGTCCTGCTTTTTCATACCAACTTTGAATCTCTGGATTCTCAATGGAAAGAGAAGAACAGGTGCCATGTTAAACACTGCAATGCACGCTTAAACAAAATGCAAAACCCTATTTCATAAATGCATACAATTGTATAGGATTTCATTATGCTTATTGCATAGCTGAAAACATCATCTTCAATGCTATCACAGTTACACGAGAGATCCATAAATAGATCAACATGATTATAAATTATGTCCATCTTCTCTATAACTTTCATCTTTTTCTTGAGGGAGGGAAGCAGGAGAAGTCAGGACAAAAGTCAAATCATTGAAGAAGCTGGTTATATAATTAAGAACAAGAAGAAAAGATATGATACAATTCGAAGTACGACACATGAAGGGGCACAATGATATCACTCCTTATAAACTTCCGTGAATTTACTCTCTATCCTCTGTATCTCTAACAATTCTACAAGGTTTTAAACCCTTGGGTGCAACCACTTCCAACAACACTTTTGCAAATTGACTAAAATCATTATTTGACTAAATCTGTTTAGAGTATCAATATTAATCAAAGCTAGTAACTTAGCATAAAGAACATCACTACTCTTTTTTTGATCAAGATAAAGAACATCATTACTAACTACTAACAGAAGTAATGTGAAGTTGCTCGAAGAGATATAGTGTCCTCCCCATTGAAAAGGTCAAAAGTTTGAAAAAAGAACTAAATTAGAGCAATAACATCAAGCTGCAACAGATTAGGTGAGTAGTTTGCACCTGAGGTACCAACCACAGAAGCATTGTGAAAGTTTTGAAAGTGGAGTGCATGCAAGCAAACAGCACAAGGGAGGAGATGCAAACCTCTTTAAGCACACATTGTATCTCACGCAATTCAGTCACAGTTAACACGTTCAGAACTAGCTTGGAGCCATTGCCATCAACTTCATTTTGGGGATCAAAAGCATCGACATAACCTGTTTCTGTTAGATAACATCAAATGACACCACAATATTAGGAAAGCAAAATAGGATGAAGATAGATAGGCTGTTTAATAAGAAACGAGCAGAAAGGTAAGAGTACCTAACAAATCTACGATCCCTTTCTGAGAATCCAGTATTTCTGGATATGAGATTTTTGATGCCTGGAACCAAGGCCCTGCAATAATAAAACACAGAATACAACCAAGCATTATTAATCAACATCTGGAGACAAGGTCCACGACTCACACATTGAACATCTATGTCTCTTCACCTTGTCAGCAAAAGTAATAAGTTAATAACCATGCAATGAAATAAACAATTGTGCAGGCCCATCTTACTTGCCAAGTTAACATATGAATGTTTTGGAAAAAGTATTAGTGATATGTGAATCAAAATTTCTGGAATGAATTCCGCTTCATTGTTTAATCTCAGCAGGGAAGCAGATCTTAGCATGGGTGATTCTTCCAAAAGATTAAATCACAGTAGGCAATGAATTTCACCTATAATAAGGGTGATTCCTCCAAAAGATTAAATCCCTAGCATTGTTAGATATTACAATTCTGGAAATCTCTTTCCACTATGATGTTTATAAATTTGATCTGAAGAAGCAGAGAACGTATGATCCAATGACTTAATGTTCAATTTCCGGCATATATTCATTTACAAGCCTGCTTATTTGAATCACACAATTCACATCATGATCATGTTGCATGTGTTCTATATTCGTCCTAGATTCAGTTTTTCTAGGAAACAGGCTCATACCGAAATAAATTCTATGATATCTAGAATCCTGTCGTATTAGTACATAATCCTTACAAAGTTCATAGGAATCCAGATAGATTCATGCCATAGATATATTCTAAAGCAAATAGGCGACAAGACTGAAAATGGGTTATGAGTTAATAACCTTTTCTCATGTACAATCGAATGAAGAGCCTCTGAGCATCATCTGAGAGACCATTGAAATTTTCTAATGACAGCAAAATAACACTACATTACACACCAGTTGCTGCAAAATGTTATATTCAGGATAACAAATCATAGGAAACAAGAGCACTTTACCCAGGAAACATTTTTCATCATCAGTGAAAAGATGACAATTGCTACTCAAAACCTCATCCAGTACCAAACAGAAGTTTTGTTGGTACTTTGCAATTCTTTGTGGATTCTTCATTCCATTATTAATTGAAGTAGGAGCCTTGTTCCATAATAACTTGAATTCCTCAAGGTTGCCACATTGAATTTTATTATTACGTTGTATGTCTAAACAATTCAGCCTAATAGGCACTGGGTCAATAGGACGTTCTGGAACGGAGGTTATGGTTCCCTGCAAAACGCTCATATGAGAAACTGGGATGTGCATTCTCGTCCAGATATCTAAGATATGGAAGCTAAGAAAGAGTAAACCACGAAAAAGCAGGCATTGAACTTCTACAGAAAGGACATGTTTAGATAGTTAGTCTCAAGATTCATGTTCAACATTTGACATATTATCAACAACTTCAAGGGCAATAGCTGAAAACATTCATGACATGCAAAAAATGAGTAGCAGCAACATATTGGACTACCTGAAATATTATTTGATACTTGTCAATCATGGGAGACAAACACTGAGCCAATTCTCGAGGGATGAACCCTAGAGCTTTATGATCTGCAGACTCTGCATCAACAACCTGAGACAAGAAACTATTAAATGTTTTCATCAGGATCATATAGCAAACACACATACGTGCTTTCACCCAAAGCAAGATGAAAGTAAAAAGGTACCTACCTTGATAGCATTTGGATCTTTGATATTATCTGGATCCCGAAGAAGGGAGATGTTAAGTCCAGATTTCATATCTACTTCCTCAACAAATCGAGTACCGACAATGCATGTCTCAAGGACTGACTTGTTTACTTCATCAAGAATACTATCTATGTTGCAATTAGACATATCAATATTTGGTGGTGTTGAAGCAACAGGATTCTCAGAAATGATATTGTGATCTATATAACAATTTTCATCCAACCCACCATCCAGTTCATGGACACTTGAATCACAATCAAAGGGTGCCACTCCCTCATTTTCATCAGAGGATCTTGAGAATTTGCATTGAATACTTTCTGACATTATTTCACCACCACTTATGTCAGTGTCTTCGACAACAGCTGATCTGGTTACTTGTTGGGTGACAATTTTCTTCAGAAGCTTATTGTTGGGGTCAGTGTTATCCACATCCAGTGTAGCAGCAGATTCATTGCTATGGCAGTTGAAGTGCAGAAGTGTTAACTGAGTCAACTTTCGTTTACTTCCTCTGGCAAGACACGCATCTGTAACCATGATTCAACGACTCCATACGACATCACCAACTAGAACAAATTACAGATAGTAAAAGGGAAAACTCAACAGTCGTTTCTAGGCAAGTAACATCAAATTTGCTCTGATGAAAAAATGAAGATTATTTTTTGTTCACAGAGAAGTAAACTTCATATCATCATCAGTCAAAGCTCCACACATATCCATTCAGCTCATAAAAGATAATGCATATGCGTATACAACATGCAGAAACACCAGAACTTGAGTATAGGTTTGTATTTGGTTACTTGGTAGCTCATAGCACATAGCTTATGATAGCAATTTTGCAATTAGCTGTGAAGCCCCAGATATTATGTTTCAGTTTCCTTCAGGATGCTCCAATCTAAAGCATTACATTATAATGAGTATATCCTATTACGATAACGCTCCATTTGGGCTTTGTTTCAGTTTTTCTGTACTAGTAATTTCCTTCTTCACAGAGATCCTCTCACACTTATCGATTCTCCAACCCAATTTCCTACGCTATTGCCCAATTCTGAGCTCGCAATCATCTCAACAAAACATAATCAACCTAGCTTGCACTTACAGCCTTACAGGTCCACATTATCATCCCAAAACTGTAACTGGAGGCCTGGGGCCACGAAATCCCATTCATTTATGAATAAAACTAAGCTAGTAGCCAAACCTAGAACATCAGCATAGAACTTTCTAGCATGTCGACTCAGATACTAACCTAGATGAGCGTTAATGGCGTCATCTTTGCTCCGAACTCTTTTGCCACAAACAGGACAATTCACCCAATCAAAATCTCCACCATTCTCTTCCTCCTTTGGACTCGGCACCTGACAAACCTCCGCCTGAGATTCGCCATTTACAGCTCTCGTAATCCCTAAAGGATCCGACGACCTCTGCTTTGGGAAAAGAGAAAATCAAAATCCAAACAAATTCGAGATTAGAAAAGAGAAAGAGAAGAGGAGTGAGCGAACGGACGTTGGTGGTGGAGGCGGAGGCGGTGTGGAGGATGCGATGGCGGTTGGGGAGGAATCTTCGGCGTTTTCCGATCAATCGGACGAGGCTCTCTCTTCCGACGAGCATCTTGACGAAGAGGAAGTTGAAGTTCCTCCTGATTCCAGACCAGTGGCTTTGTATCTTCCAGAGCACGCCTCTATTTCCTTCCTTCAGAATTCAAAAATGTTATTGAAATGAAGAGAGAGTTCAGAGTTCAGATTCCCTCTGTTTTTAGAGGGAGGCCAGTTTGTAAGAACAGCCCTATTTTTAGAAAATATTTGTAAAACACCCTCTACATTTTCAAATTGTAAAATATGTCCTTGAGAAAATCTTTGTAATAGCTTTTTCATTGCTTATGCTTTGTTTTATTTTAGAAAATTATAGAAAACAAGTTAATTACTATGTAAAATTACATTATTATTTATCTTTTTATAAAATATTTTATCATTAATCATACACAAATCATACGGAGCATAGACAAAGAGACAACAAAAAGAAAGCAGACCAGGCACAAAAGGTTGATGAATTACACAAATAATAATACCAAGTTGATGGAGCTTTGGAGTACAATTGCAACCAAGAAGATGAAGATGGTAAGCACTATACATTGTTACACACCCATTTCAGCTGTGAAGATAGTAAAAATTGCACTTAACATTACACGACCATTTCAGCCTCCTCAACACTTGTTGGGATTCCCACCTCCAACCTCATTGTGGCTTTATACTGCTCAGGAACTTCCACCCCAGCTTGCACACAGATCTCGACCACAGCAGGCGCCTGGCCATAGAAATCTTTCAACTCATTTAGCAATGGCGGGCCATGGACATCGGGAACATGCCACACGTACCTTGGCAGTATCAAGTCATCGAGTACAGACGACTGCCACCCGTGTTGCCCGTTTCGCTGCTGGTGCTTGTGGGCCCCGCAATTCTGCGCCTTATGGCCCATCGGGCCAACGTGTACCTCAGGGCAGTACCCACATACTCTCACTTGGTACCTCTTCATCAGCCTATTGGCTCCTTTCCTCATATCCTCCCATGCTTGAAGAGTTTCCTCAGCAAGCGAAACAGTCTCCTCTGGACTAGAGGGCGGTTTTATCTCTGATTCTGGAAGTTCTTCGAGCAATGGTATCTCGTATTTTGGATCTTCTGTAGGATCTGGGAGGTCGGATTCGTCTGCATCAATGAATTCATTCCTACCGACTCGAATTACTGGCTTTCTTCTTCGTTTTGTAGGGAACTCAGGGATGTCGACGCCGGCCTGAATGCAGAGTTCGATTACGGACGGGAGTCTGGGGACTGAAAATCTTTCCTCATGGGAAATCCGCCTACCAAGGCGGTCGTATAGATGGTACGACTCAACAGGCAAGAGTATATCTTCTATCACTACTCTGTTAGTCCACTCATGGAGGCCCTTCCGAAAGGAAGATCGTTGGCCTTTGCAAGATTTGAATGGGTGGCCAACAGGCCCCACATGGATTTCATTACACCATCTGCAGATGAGGGAGAAGATCATGACACATACAAAGTTAATTCAGCTCCTGTTTACTTGTTTTTAGCAAAGAATGATATCACTCCATTATCAAGAAAATCAAAGTGTCAATGATGCAGCTAGACACGCAAAATTAGGAAATTGCATAGGTTACATGACATGCATGTATAAACCAACTCTAATATTAGAATAGCCATATTGTATTTTGAAGGAAATGATAGAAACAGAAGATTACCATCAATTCATGAGCTCATAGTAAAGTATGATCTCCATTTATCATAGGCGTTATAAGGCTAGAGCAACTAGTTTAATTAAAATTAAACTACAGAAGTTTAGACCTTATCTTTACCTATTCACTTTTCATTAACTTGGGCACTTGAAAAGCAAATAAATGAGATGAACAAAGAATAGAGCATCATCCTCTTGATCTAAAAAACACACAGGCGTATAGACTTTCTATGAACAGCTGATCTTAATATCGACAGCTAGGGTAAATGTGAAAGAGAGTAGAAAGAACTGATTACTTGCATGCTTTGACAGGCACCACTTTCAACAAGCTCTTCAAATTGTTTATCAATGTAACTCTGGCATTTAGAACATCATACGCAGCTGGAATAAGGCGTTTAATAAGCATCCCGTTCTTTGGAGGTGGGGTAGGTTTCTTAGGTTGGCCTTTATTTCTCTTCAATCTTTCCCGGGCTGCACGCCTGAGCTCTACAATGGGTGTGGGGAAAGGCTTTTTCTCCTTTCTTGAGAGATACCGGGGAAAATCAGAATTTTGAGCATGCTCGCTCTTAATGAGCGAAAAACAATTTCGACGTGACACCCAAGGCCGAGCCCTAACTGTTGATAGACGCAGTGTTCCATTTTCACCACACTACAGAAAAACAAAACTTATCCAGATCAATATTCAAAGGTTTCAACATAACAAGCAAGAAACAAAGCTGTTATTTTTCAAGACATATATACAAATTATATTCTACAAAAGTTGCTCCTCAGTGTTGGGTATTCTAATATTGGTCAATGGGATGCGCTAAAATCACAGCTGCAAGCTACAGATCGAAGAAAGTGTTCAAGCTATGACGAGCACAACAAATCCCTGGCAGATAGACCTTATCATTTGCATACCTTCGTTTTCATAACCGGTAGTAACAAAAATTGTTCACTATAATTGATAATTGGGCACAGAAAGAGGGTAACATTAAGTACCTACAGCAGATGGAGTGACAAGCAGAAGCCATTGTTCTATTTAGCCAATAATTATATACTACATGAAATTCAGCTCTGAAAATTGTGATGAATCCAAAGTTGAAGTTACCATAAACCATTTAACTGAAAAAGAAACTTCTACTAGACATTTTCATGATAGGTGATGTGCCAAAACTGAAGACCCTAGAACCAAAGTCCAATAACACACCTTCAGAGAATCATGAAAGCCAAATTTCTGCTGAAAGTGAAGCTTCGGAGATTCTGATCTTCTACCATAAATAGTCCTTGAAGAAGCAAAGCTCTCTTGGCAATTGCTGTAGTCCCTAATGCATGATTGTGGATTAGGGAAAGATGTACCTGAAATACAGATCTGTCAACAAATATAGAGCATCATAGAAACATCTGAGTGACAACTTAAGACACATAAAGAGGACAAGAAAGTCATTACTGGCTACAGTTGCAGTTCCAAGAGGTGCTTGTTGCAATATTGATAGCATTAGCAACGAATTACAAGCAAAAAACTCAGCACAATCTGCAATGGAAGGAAGAAACACAAGACACAAAACAAGTGAAATTTTGGAATTGAGCCAAAATTTACATCAAAGGCATTAGGAAACAGAATTCAATTGAGACGGAACAAGTTCAAACCGATCTTGGAGACGAATTTGACGATGATACGCTGCCGGAGGTGAAGAATTATTTCCCCGGAGTTCGTCGCTCCGTCCTGATTCTCTCTCTTTGGTTCCTTCCTAATCCCTTATCACTTGAATGAACTTGGGCCTCTGTTTAAAAGACTGGCCCGCTAGACGAAAAGAACGATAATTTTATTATTATTTTTTTACGATACGTCCCAATAGACGCCATTTTCAGTTTACCATCAGTCCATCACTCTTCCAATTTTGGTCTCTTCAAACCTCCATTCTTCCGATTGCGAATTGCTTGCCTCTTTGAGAGCCACATTTTCGACAGTCCACAGTGTGAAACCATAGTGTTTCGTCCCAACCTGAAACCCTAACGCGATTAAACTCATACGAATGTGAAATTGTAAGTCCTGTTTTGATTTTGTTGATTGATTTGTTAGGGTTTTGATGTTAAATTATGGTTAATTTGTTTATAGTTGATAGCTTGATCTGATATTCTGATTTCATTGAATTGAACCGAATTTATACTTGATTAGCTGGTTCAGTTTGGTTAATTTGTTTGTAGTTTTGAAATTGATCTGGACTTATAGTATTGTGATTGAAGTTTAGTTTTTGATTAATGCGATTGGGAAGTGATGATGTTATGAAGGCTGCAATTTAAAATCGTTGGAATCTAGGGTTTATGATTTGTTATAATGATGAAGAATACTGTACTCTGGTTCTTGAATTTTAAATGCAAAGCTTATCATGTAATTGCAGCCTATCAAGTGCAGAATACTATACTAGGTGTTAATGCTTATTAGCAAAGATGATATGTTGCTAACAAACTAGAATTATCTGTATCAATGTATGATCAGTGATTGACTAAGCTATCCGTTTTTGCCATTTGTCTCAGTGTCATTTAGCGAAATTGTCTCAGAGCAGCTGTTTCATTGGTCACTACTGGAACTTATTGAGAGGAAGGTTTCGGGGCCACTTTACTGATGGCAGAACCGTCAGTTTTCCATTCAATGATGATTCGACTTCGTGAAAATTGCAGGTTATAATCTGTTTCTTCTGATGGTTGCAGAAAATGCAAGATGTCTAGCATTTTGAGTCATTGTGTTTTTTGGTTGAATTGTAAGGTACTATACGGGTTATCCGAAAGACTTGGGGCCTTCACGTGTTATTCATTTTACTTCAGAACGTGAATTTGTCCAGCTTCTTCACCAAGGTTATCCTGTGGTCGTTGCCTTCACCATAAGGTAACATAAGGCTCATTTTCTTGCCAAATGCCAATGTATGTAAATTATTCCGTTTCTCGATTTTTGGAGTGGTTCCTTTACATAGGCATGTTTTTTTATTGTAGAGGTAACTATACAAAACATTTGGATAAGGTACTCGAGGAAGCCGCAGCAGAATTCTATCCCGGTGTGAAATTTATGCGAGTATGTTTTGTTGTTGTCTTTCTTCCACTTGAAAGCCGATATCCTTACATAAACGAAATTTTGAGATCGAATTTTACCTATTAGTAAGGCTTGTATTCCCTCAAGTCTGAATGGCATCCTTTCCTTTTCAGATTGAGTGCCCGAAGTATCCCGGATTCTGTATCACTCGCCAAAAGACTGAATATCCCTTCATTGAAATATTTCATAGTCCACAACAAGTATGGCTGTTTCTTTTTCTATTCTTTCATTATGCATGTTTCTTGTTGATTATTGTACCTAGGCAAATTTGCATAAGTTCATTGAATAGCTAGTTACATGCCTTCTCTAGTTGCTAAAGGAAAACGTTCATTAAAGAAATAATGGTATGCTGATTGCTGAAATATGGAACTGTTGTATACATTTACTATTTGTATACAAGCTGTTGATAGCTTATCGCCTTATTCTTGAAAATATATGCTGCTAAGATCTGAAATTCCCTTGAAGTTGTTTTTGACAGTGACTTAATAACTGATGTATTTTCAACTGAGTAATTTCTTAAATAGGTTGCAACATTTCTCTTCCTGACCATATCTTCTCTTTATTCTCCGAGAGCAGGCACTAACTCCCGGAAAGCTTGCTGGTCAAAATATTACAAAATACTCCGTGAAACTTCTACCGGTATGCATCTCGCCCTAAATACTACCAAGTCTGTTGCATTAAATGTAATACTATCACAAGCCCTATTGTAAAACCACAAATGTGATGATAATCTCATATTTGAAGGAGTTTAATGCATCTATAAAAAGTCCCTTTTGCTATCTTAGATCTGGAAAGGTTTGTCTCAACAAATTTAAGTTGAAAAGTGGAATTTGGGAAGTGTGGATCTTCAATGGAGTTGAGTAATTGACAAGTCCATCGAGATAAGTGTTCTATCTCGGTGACTCGAACAAATCAACTAGGGCATTCCATCTAAATAGAAGTTTGTGTCTCTACATCAAAATGAAATGTCTGCCTCCGCTTTGATGGATTTAACATCTGTTTGATGAACTTTTTTACAGTTCAACTATGACGTCAGCACATACGGTTTCAGAGAGTTCTTCAAGCGCTACGGAGTACAAACATCAAGTACAGAAACTCCTTAGAGAAATCGAAAAATCACATGAAATTCAGCTTTTAATCCCTTCAGATACTGTATAACAAGCTGCAACAAGTATGTCCTATTTTCCTAGACAAAGTTGCATAGCAAGAAGGCTTGTACAAGTAGGACATGATGGTAGGATTCTAATGATGTTTTCGTCGTTTCCTTTTTGTGGCATAAGAAAAATGGCATGTCTGACGATTCTCGGATTTCAGAATGTTGAAGTAACTTGGTGAAGTTTAATATGTACAATTCCACAATTTAAGAAGGAAATCACAATCTTGGTGAAGGGATGCACTGCACCACTTGGTGAAGGCGAAAACTAGGAGCTCGCGCACGTTTATGCTTTGGTCATTGTTGATTTCAAATTTTAATCTATAAGTCTTTACCGTGAATTAGTATCATACCATCTTTTGTTTTGGAACTATGATCTTGATTTAACCACAAATTATGTAGTTGGACCCATTTAGTAATATAAACTTTGGAATTAAAGGAATTAAAGGTGATTTCTTCCCTTCATATTTATTGTTGTCTCAATACGAGTTTGTTCAGAGCAAGACGTACAAATGGCTAATCATAATTTTTTTTAGGGTCAATAATTTACGGCAGTACAAACTATCATAATTAAACGATGGTGTATGTTCTTTTGGCCAAGTGAGTATTAATACAGACTATCATATTATTTTGATTAGGGGATCACAGCATTACTTCAACCGCTCAACGTAAAACCATATGTTTTGTTTTATTTTTAATTGAAAAACTCATATGCATTTTTTGACAAGGGTAAAAACTCGTATGATTTAAATGTAAAATCAATTGACAAAAATATTATTCCGCACATTACAATTTAAATTTTCTACCGTTGTGAGCAATTATTCACTACAATTTTAATTTAGCAAAAAAACCTCGTTTATTTTGAAAATGAACTAGAAGCTCCAACGGTCGGGAAGAAATTTCCATTTATCCAATTTCAAAAACCGAGCCCTCTGCCTTGTACATAACTACATATATCAGAAGAAAGCACGATTACAGACAACACTGGAACCGAAGGGGCAAACAAAACAATCCATTTCGTTTAATTTCACTCGATTCCTGGCACCCTGATTCCTCCGCAAACGAAGAATTCCTTTCTCTTTTGAGTTTCAATGGGGGATCTCGACATCGTTATTGTCGACGAAATCCGCTCGATTTTCTGCCTGAAGAAGAGGGAAGACATGGAGAGGATTGAAGAGGAGGAAGATTGTTTCATCCTCGATTTCGATCCTTCTGAGCCTGCTCAACTCGCTCAACTGTCTCTCGATTCCTCCGAAGATGATGATTCTGATCTCGTTGTTGTCGCTGAAAAGGGCCAGGTAAACCCTAGCTTTTCTCCCCCTTCTGATTTTCAGTTGAAATTAGAAGCTTTATACTCCCTTTTCTTGCATCGGAATTCAATTTGAGTGTTGAAAACAGTCGGATTGGTTTTGTTCTTGAAAAAAGATGGTGCCTTTAAGAAATTTCCCATTTTGAGTGTTGAAACTTTCTGACTAATGCAATTGTTTTTGATGTTCCAGGTGGCTTGTAGAGATTACCCACATCCAAGGCATCTCTGTGCAAAATACCCATTTGAGAAAACTCCCCATGATAAGCATTGTGATAAGGTAATTAGTAACTGTCATGTAAGAGGAGTTGGTCTTTATCAGCTTTGTGACTGATTTTGATCTCCCAAATGTTGCAGTGTTACTGTGTGGTCTGTAACAAGCCTGCTCCTTGCAAGCAATGGAATGATCCTCTGAAGCATTGCAATGCAATTCATAGGCTGGATTTGGATTTCAAAACTGCTAAGGTTACTGCTGTTAGAGACGTCGACGCTTTGGGGGCTACGATTCCGACCAGCTATTGAGTTCTTCATGCTGTTTTTTTGTACAAAGACTTCTTAAGAAAAAACTAAGGATGATTAGTAGTAGGACTTTGAAGATAGTTTGTGTTCAGGCTTCTTTTTGAACTAGTAGGAAGTGAATTTTGCTCATCTAGAAAGGTATATTTTGCTTATGTGGAAGAAATATGCGTCCAGCCCAGCCCTCTTCGAAGAATGTATATTGGCTGATTTTGTGCTAGTCATTGCTGATTGACTTAAGCTACGGGTTTAATATAAATAATGGAAGTATTGATCATGGTGTTTTTCTGGTTTGTAGATTTAATATCAAATGAAGCCCCTATCCTGATTTTACTTCTTGAGATTTCAGTGTAATTTGTTGGTGGAGAACACAACAAAACATAATTTGTTGTTTCAAAAACAAAATTGCCATGTCTTGGTTGATTTTGAGGGTAAAGAAGGGTCACTAAAAATATCACAAAACTCCAAGAATAGAAATTTGTTAAGAAGTTGTTAAGCTTTTATGGGTCCTAAAGTAATGAATACTACTTGCCTGAAATCCAACAGTCACATAATCGACGAAGCTGTTAACAGAAATTCCAAGAAACCGGCTCAATAAGCTTCATTTGGCCTGGCTATTTGTCATCTTTTCTCCACCGACAACCTTGTCTCATTTGCAAGGGCAGGTGAGGATCAGATGAGGGTCATAAAATTCTGCATTGACAAGATTTTCTCTAAAGTGAAAGCCTGAGGGGCGAAAATTGCTGAAACTGGTAGCATTGCTAGTACTGAAGACTCGGGTAAGTATCTGGGAGTGAACTTGTCGAAGGAGGGGGTGAGCAAATGGCAATTCAAGCATATTGTGGAGAGGATTAACGCGAAACTCATAAGATGGCGAGCACGATACCTCTCTATGGCACCCTGGCGGAGCAAACTGCTCTGGCAAAAACCGCCATTGAGAATGTACCTTACTATCCAATGCAAACGGCTATTGAGATGGAGGGAAGTTAAGTGACCTAGAGCATGAGAAGTATGAGACAAGCTAATTCAGCCTTGATGGTAGAAATGGGATGGCGGGTGCTCAAAGAACTCGATTCACTTTGGTCTTGGGATACACCGGAGTAAATACCTAAGGCGAAAGGCCAACCCTGCAAGGACACAAACTGCTATTGGCGATGGCAAATGGACGTTGTTTTGGTCACACGCCGCTGGGCGATAGATGTGCCGTTGGAGGATACAAGCTTGGAACCGGTGTATGAAGAATGCGAAGCTAAAACAGCGGCTGAATATCAGCGAATGCCATAAAGTAATGAAGCTCATACATGAACTCACAAAATCGAATCAAAATATTAGCCTGCAAAATTACTTTTTATCTCTCAAAGTAAAAATAATACTAACTGGCAAAAAAATATTTATTCAACACAAAGCGTCGACAGCAGGGTTCGAACCTGCGCGGGCGAAGCCCAACAGATTTCAAGTCTGTCTCCTTAACCACTCGGACATATCGACAGCTGTAATAATAGCATTACTTGTATGCATATTAATTCGTCTGAGAAATTATGTAAAGAGTTAAGATATTAACGGCATCTATTCTTCTTTTCTATTTTTTTGGTAAAAACTATTCTTCTTTTCTATTACCTCTTCATTCTTCTTCATATTTATTTCCGGA
This sequence comes from Polygonum maritimum, assembly GCA_963924305.1. NCBI lineage: Eukaryota > Viridiplantae > Streptophyta > Magnoliopsida > Caryophyllales > Polygonaceae > Polygonum > Polygonum maritimum. The sequence goes on along the minus strand of OZ002729.1, from coordinate 44,926,048 downwards.
CTAACTATGTTTAATGAGGTGAGCTACTGAGCTCTTAGTTTATTAAACCTTACTAAGAGACCGTGTCATTTGAAAGTCACATGTGCATTTTAATATGTATCTAAGAGCATTCCCAACAGATGTGCTAAAAGTTTTTCTAAAATGGAGAAGCAAAAACAATATTCTCCAAATTTTTTCTACTTCAACTTCAACAGCTTTTCCATTTTACAGAATATAACCTTTCTTATTTAAGTCCAACCACTTATCTATTTTGAAGAATTCAATGTTTATTAATTATTATTTTATTTAACTGACAGAAATGAAGATATAATACAATCTTACTTTAAAGATATTTAATTTGTTATTTAAATAATAATAAAGAAGTAATTATACTAAAGAATCATAATGTAAATAAGAAAATACGTGCATGCACTCACAATTAGGTGTTGGAAAGACTATATATTAATGTTTAATGGTTTTAGGGTCGGTACCGATCGACTAAAATATTTATGACTTATATACACATAGACTCAATAAAACTAGGACTTATATGAGCAAAAAGTTCATGCATTCACGAGAAGCTATAATAATTAAAAATATATACTTTATAATATATATGATGAATTTTCATTATATATTTAACACTAAAAGGAAAACTTAAATTTTACACTCAATGTATATAAACCTTCTACTATTAGAATAAATGCATTTTGAAGAAAGGAATAATTACCATAAATGTATTTTGGAGAATGAAGTGCAATTTTAGATAATCTCCTGCATTTAGAGAATGAAGTGCAATTTTTTTTCCCATCTCCATCGTGGAGAATAAGATGGAGAAGCTGTTGAGGTCAAAAAATGAGCTATAATCCCCCAAATCCCTCATTTTCTCTATAATAGAGAAACTATTGGGGATGCTCTAACAATCCATTCTGGAGTATGTCTTTATCCTAACTATATAAGCTTCATATTTTGGGTATTCCTTATTTTAGAAAATCTAAGATCATAGTTATTGGTAGGCCAATTTTTTGTTATGACAGGAAAAAGAAAAAAAATAATATATATGGAAAAAGAGAAGAATACTGGAAATATGACCGGTCATAACGAAGATCAAAGTGGGAGTTTGGTCTTTCATTGTTAGACTGACATGTGTCACTTGAAAGAGAAGAAAGAAAGAAAAATTACTTTGAAAAAAATAGACTAAAATAACTACAATTTTATAACATCTAGGCCAAAATAATTGGTCAACCAATATATATACTTTAACACTATTCTATGAGAGAGAAAAAAGAAGGGAGATTCTGGCATGTATGGTAGTAATACATACAAAGTTTGATAGCGATCTGAGCTTTATAAGATCTACAACGACAAAAAATTAAAAGTTTTCAACTTTTGAAAGTCTTGATTTGGGGCGATAAGTCAAATTTTTTATCCTTCCTCCTTGTGTTTCATTTTACCTTATTCGCAAATGATAAAACTATATTGAGAGAAAGAAGGAGATAGCAAGGCCCTAGCCTAATAAGTCCAAATGTCAAGCACTCTGTTATTAAGCAGGACACGATGCCAAAGCGAAGAACAAGTCTCTCATGCGTCCTCATACATTTCTCCATTCATCGATCTTCAATCGAGTCTCTCAAATGGGAACTCTGTTAATCTAATCACATACCGAGGAGAAAAACAACAACGTTCTGATCGTTGTGGAATCATATTCTCCAAATCAAATTCGGCATTTTCACAAACCCTAGGTCAATATCCTGTTTGACGATGGCAGCCACGGTGAACAACAATGCGAACGCAGCTCTCTCACCACGCACGTCAGCCGAAGAGACCAGTGGCCCTCATGCGCCGCCTCGCTGGGAATCGCCACCCTCATGGAAAAAAAGCGCGCCTTACAATGCCACTCTTGAAAGTAGCGTTGTGATGGGAGCTGCCTCTTGGCCTAGCCTCTCTGAATCCAAAAACGTTTATGTAAAGCCGGTGATAGCAGATTCCTCCACCAATCCTCTCGATTCACCGATCTCGGCTCCTCAGGTTTGCGTTGATCCTCCGTTTTCTACTTTCGTGTGCTTCAATGTGATTTCTTCAATCGGAGGAGGATAGGATGTAGAGGAATTAACTATTAAGTAGTATTTGTTTCGATTTCCTGGATTGATGAAGGTTAGGTTTCGTGTACGTTTCAATCAATTTTTTGAGTGATAACAGGGTGTTAATTTGTTAGAGTATATTCGATAATAATACTCCGTACTAGATAATTTGTTAAGCAGAAACGATTCCAGATTGTTTTTGAGAAAAGAACCCTAATTTAGCAGATGTTTATTACAGTTATCTCTTATTTGTTTAACATTGGATGTTGCTGAATGTGCAACTGGAGCTTTTCTCACACCCTCTCTCCTGCGATCGAATATTATAATCTTTCACACACCCTTTGACGGCCACCGACGTCCTCCCCGCTGACCACCACCATTGCCCTCCACGCTATGAGTCACATGTCCTCACCGCCATCAACCTCATTCTCTTTTACCCCTAATATAGATTCGCAACTTATCATTTCTAACAAATATGTTGGGGGTTTGGTTTAAATCAGTGGCGGCCAATCACATTATGAGGCCCTGCACTATAAATTGAAAATCATTCTATGAGGCCCCCAACAAATTGAAAATGAGTGTAAAAAGAGGGAATAATGGGAATTGAACCCTTGACCACCTAATATTGGCAAATATGTATGGGCTAATTAAACCACTGTGCTATATTATTTGTTATGACTATGCCTATTAATTTTTTTTACATATAATAATTTTTTGATTTTGAGGCCCCATAAAAACGGGGGCCCTGTACAGGTGCACGGGCTGCACATGCCCCGGGCCGCCCCTGGTTTGAATTAATTTGCTCAAATTTTAATGCACTTTGATAAATTCAAAAACCTAGTTTTTGAAATCATTTTTCAAGGCACTTTGATAATCATTAAACCGGTAACGATTCAAAATTGTTTTTGAAAAAAGAGCCCTAATTTAGCGGATGTTTACTTCTAGTTAACTGGTAGATGAGTTCTCTCATGCGTCCCTTTAGCACAAGAAACACAACCTTTAATTTTTTATCCTTCCTCCTTGTGTTTCATTTTACCTTTTTCTAAAATGATAAAACTTTATTGAGAGAAAGAAGGAGATAACAACATAAAGTCCCAAAACAACAAATACAAAGAAGCACTTAATCTCAGTTCCAACATCCCAGCAAGGCCTTATCCTAATAAGTCCAAATGCCAAGCACTCGTTATTCAGCAGGGCATGATGCCAAAGCGAAGGACAAGTCTCTCATGCGTCCTCATACATTACATCAACAATATACTCAGCAATAAGAAGATCAGGGGAACTGAGAGCACATTCAGCTACCCAAAAGGCCCTCCTAGTCCACCCAAAAGAAAGCAACAACAATCTCACACCTCACACAAAGAATAACAACAATGAGAACAACCCACCTAAAACTCAACAAGGTCCTTTTAGTATATTGTCCTAATGTAGTCCTAGCACTCGAATATGCAAAGAACACGATGCAAAGACGAAGGTCAAACCCTTCAAATGCATCCTAGTGCTCTGCTTCAGCAGTAGACACTCAACAATCGAAGGGGAGAGGATGGGTTCTCAACACTCAAAGCAAAAACTAACCAAGCCCCAACCCAAAGAGGAAAGAATTAAGGGCCCGTTTGGTATCATGTCGGGAATCGGGTTGGTATAGGGACCGGCCGGGTTGGAATGGAGTTGGGATAGGAATGGGGTTGAATGATTTTAGGTATGAGTGATACCTTGGTGTAGAGGTGGGTTTGAAATTATGTGTAAAAGTGGGGAATGGGTGATTCCAAGGTATCACTCATTCCCATTCCCATTCATAACCAAACATGAAAATAGGTTTCACTCATTCCTAACCTCATTCCTTATACCCAAGGTATAGAAACAAACAAGCCCTAAAGGTGAAGGCGATCTCTGAAAGCTTGACCTCTTCTTCCTCTTAATCTGTCATTTTACCTTTTTGTTCTTACTTTTATGCCTTGTTTTTCTCTATCAGAAGCGGCCAAGATGGCTAAGGATGCGTTGGATTGGCATCGCCTTAAGCACGCCTACGAGCTCTCCAAGAAGGAGGAAAGAGACCGGAAGCCAGTGGAAATTCTAATAAAGCGTCCGATTGTTGAGGCGAAGGACGAAATGGAAGTTGCAAGAATCATGTTGAAGCACCAGAAGGATTCTCAGTTCTTCGAGAACTGGAACCACCGCGTGAAGTTCAGGATCCAGATCAAGAATTAATGCTAGAAGCTCCAAGGATGATCACGAAGAACGAGTGTCATAAAATGTTGTCAGAATCGGGATTCTTGGATCGGGTCGTAGGGGATGGTAGGATTGGATCGTAGAATCGAATCGTAAGATCTAACATTATAACTAAAAAATATACGATAACCTATATATTGCATATTTTCTTATGCATAAAGTCTGAAAATTTGTAAACATTAATAATTTGATGAGTAAAAATACTTTAAGATGAATGAGGTTAATAATTTAATGGAAAAGAGACATAAACTTTGAGCTTAGTATTAATATATAAATATAATAGTGATTGTTTGTCTAAGCTTTCCGTTTTGAGCCCTTTTTTGTAGCCAATTTTGAAATATTCACAAAATTTTAGTGGATTTGAATGAGTCTCCCATACTGATGCTTCCTACACGCAGTTTTCTTCACATACCAATTGGGTCAACAATTTCATGTGATCATCTTGCTTTACTTTTATTAGTTTTATCGTCTTCAAGTTTAGATCTCGAACAAGCAAATGACCCGCACTTTGTACGGGGGTAGAGGTGTCAAACAGGTCTGGTCGGGTGGATTTGGGTTAGGGTTGAGTGCGGGTTCTGGTCAATCGGGTTACAGGTCAAGTCGGGTCGGGTCTTGACAGGTTATTGTGCAGGTTCGGGTCAAACTAACAGGTCAAGCATTTGAATTTTTAATGATTATTAAAATAAAATTATGATTAAATAGTAATATTTAATAATAAAATATTATTTTAATAGATTTTAATAATAATATTTTATTTATAAAGTATTTTATGATAAAATATATTATAATATTTACAAGAAAATATATTTGTTTTACATATATATATAAAATATTGGGTCGATCGGGTCGGTTTCGGGGTTTAACCCAATCGGGTTCGGGTTAATCGGGTTCGTTTTTTCTTTGCTTGCTACTATTTGGGTCAGGTTTCAACCCTAAAACTTTCGATCGGTTCGGGTCGATTTTTCGGGTCGGGTCAGGTTTTGACAACTCTATACGGTGGTATTTTTTTGTTTTTAATGTCTTGTATATGAATTCACTATTGTAATTATAAATATTATCATATGTCTAATTTCTTTTAAAAGGGTACATATATTTTAGAGTATAAAATAACATAATTCTCATATATCATCAAATATTTATATAAAGATATTTTATTTATATATTAATTTTTATCAAGGAAGAATACAATAACATGAGATGCATTATTAAATTTTATACAAAATTGATAAAAATATTTTTATATTTAAATTAAATTGTATAAACTAATTTATATAAATCAATGATATAAAATAAAATTTTTGATTAATATCGAATTATATTATAAAATATAGAGAATATTTATTAAGAAAAAAACTAAAACCAAATTATCTTGTATATATCCTATTATGTTGTAAGAAAATAATTAAATAAGAAGTACATAGATATCAAATAAAAATATTAACGAATCATTATCTTAATAAGAAATCTACAAATTATCTAAAACATAATCAATGTGTCATGTTATGGATATATTTAAGTACATGGGTAATAATGATTTTTTAAAATAAAATATTTAGGATAAATTAATATAATAACTAAATAGGTAACCATATAATAATAAGATTGAGATTTATATATTAGGATAGAAAGCAACTGAAATTTAAAGATAGAACTATTTTAATCAAATATATATAAGATTAAGCAAAACTAAGATTGATAAGAATTTTTTTTGAATAAGGGAGTGATATGGAGCAATATGGTGGTGGAATTTGATTCCGCTTTAATATATAGTAATAGATAGATGAGGGTATTTGTAACCCTTATTTATTTAAGTAGAAGCTTTCTCACCATCCCAATAATACAAGTATAGTTTACTTCAACATTGGTATGTAAAGCTTCACCCATTCAAGAAAAATTCTCTCTACAAACACACATCCAAAATCAATTCTCTTTCATAGCTTTTTCGAATCACACAATTCTAAGTGTAGATAAACGAGCACCAGCAACAATACACCAAGTAACAACCCCCAACCCTCCACAATATCCAAACCAAAACATGACCCGTTCCTTCCTAAGTAAATGTGAATGTTGCCATGCACCCGCGTATGATCGCCAATTGTCCCATCTTCGAGCAAACCACCTCAACACGACTCAAATCTAACAGTCAAAACATTCTAAATTAGTTCATATGGCTCGACTATTTTCCGTTTTTTTTTTCGCTTGCGCAACCTCGAGAAGTAAGGTGAAATTCCAAAAATCTCGGATATAATTCTCCACCGTCACAACTAACAAGTAATAGTATGTGTGATGAGATTGTTGGAGTTCCCAAAGAAAAAGTATATAAAAATAAAGTACAATAGTAATACATTGTATTGTAACTTGTAAGGAGTGAGAAAGAATTTACCTTGCATTCTGTGATTTAAAAAAATAAAATCGAGATTTTCTACAAAATTATTTAGCTTCAGATTCCATAAAGTTATTAAGCTCACGCCTGAAAAATACTCACAAAATCAAATTATTAGCTTGGAATTAAGGATGTACATTTACCCCACGGAGATGAGGATTCACGGGGATTCTCGACTTGATGGGGAGCAGGACGGGTGTGGGGATCGGGTTTTAAATTTTTAATTCCCCGATGGGAATGGGGCCGGGACGGAGAATCTACTATCCGTCCCGTTTAGTTCCCTATTTCGATATTATTGCTTTATTACCTGTATATAACTATAAAATTTATGCTAAAACTATAGGTAAGATATTATAAATTTTGTTTTTATATGGGGAATAAGTTGTTATAATTAATATTACTAATAACTTCGCATGGATGGATATTTTTAGGTAAAATAATAACATTAATTATGTTTTTGGATGGGTGATTTTTTAGTTTTAATAATTTTGCATTGATGATTTCTAATATAGTTATGATATTTAATTTTTGAGCTTATTCATATATATATATATAATTTCGGTAGGGGATTCTTGAAGCTATCCGGTGTGGTGTTCCTCATCTGGTGATAGAAGGTGACAACCTGCAGGTGGTTAATGCAGTGTTGGGTGATTGGAGCTGTCCGTGGGAAGTGGAGCTCATTCGGGCAGACGTCCAGCTGTTGCTTGGCAAGTTTCAGAGTTGGGGTATCCGGCATGTCTTCAGAGAAGCCAACTCGGTTGCAGACCACATCGCTGTCACGTTCTGTCATGTGACGACCTGCACGCTCAGTTCCGATCCGGTTCTTAGGGACCTCATCCTGATGGATGCTATAGGATAGTTTCTCGTTGTATAGGAACTAGCCTAATGTCTTTCCTTTATCAAAAAAAAAAATATATGTATATATTATAAAGTAGAGATAGAATTTAATTTTGATTAGAATTTTGAAGTAGTTTTTAGGAATGTCAAAAGTAAATAACACCCTTTAGGTAAAAGTAAAATAATAAATGGAGTCCGCGTGAAGAATGCATTATCAGCCCCAACTCGCCCGCCCGCGTGTGCATCCTGATGGCAATGACATGATTACTTTTTTCTAATAAAAAATAAAATAATACTAGCTGGCAAAAATGTAACTAATCGTCGACAGCAGGGTTCGAACCTGCGCGGGCGAAGCCCAACAGATTTCAAGTCTGTCTCCTTAACCACTCGGACATATCGACAGTTGTGATACGATTCTCTCTTTTTCTTATCTCCATATTTTCATTCAATACAAAGCGGAAATCTTTCCTTGTCTCTCGATTTTCCAAAGCTGTCCACAATTACTCGCTTATGCATTAATTTCGATGAACTTCAGAATTAGAGCTTCGCATTAATTACCTCTCACGCTCTCTGTCATCTCACCCATACTCTGTTTTTCACTCTCGTCTTCTTCCCAAATTTCCAGAAAACTTCGAAAATCGAATTCAAGATGGGGCGAGCGAAGATCGCAATGGAGTACATCAAGAACGCGCGCAAAAGAAACTTGACCTTCAATAAGCGAAAGACCGGCCTCATGAAGAAGGCCTACGAGCTCTCGACACTCTGCGATACCCCTGTTTGTGTCGTCGTCTTTCCCGAGGACCCCGATACTCAGCCATTGACTTACCCTGAAAACAGAGACCAAGCTCGATCCATCATCGATCGCTACTTTTTTGCGGACGAGCAATCTGATAAGAGAAGTCTTGGATTGGAAGCCATGATTCGGGCTAACAAGAAGAGGAAAACGATCGGCAACTCTGTTTTTCCCCAATTTGGTGGGGCTAATTTCCCCAATTGGGTGCAAGATGATGGGATTCAAGGCTCTGTTTCGTCGATTGGTGGGGTTAATTTCCCTGATTTGTGGCAGGGTATTGAGATTCAAGACCACAGAATGATGATCGAGAACTCTGTTTCGGCGATGAATGGGGTCAATTTCCCTGATTTGGTGCAAGATGTTGATTACCCGAATTCTGTTTCAACGATTAATGGGGTTAATTACCCGAATTTGATGCCTGATCTGGATGGGTTAAACAGGGAGCAGCTGGTAAATTTGGGCTCTGTTTTGGATCGGAAGTTGATGGCCGCGCAAGAGAGGATGAGGATTTTTGGGATGGTTTACCCCAATTGATCACGTTGCATAAACTGGGTTTAGCACAGATCAACTTGTTGAGTTAGGGTTTAAGTTTGATTATAAGTTTAAACTAGGTGAATTTCGTTGCTGATTAGCTGTGATACTGAGTTTCTGTGCGATTAGATCGCTTTTACCGTCGGTTACCGTTCTACGTAACCGTGATTAGCAGTTAGTAATGCTTATTTTGATATTTCATTTAATTGCTTTGTTTAGTATGAATTTTGTATGGTTTTACGTTGTAATATATATATATTTTTTTTTTGTCAGGATTGTTTGATGATATCTGTAGTGTTATCAACTCATACTTAAAATAGTTCAGCTCTAAATTTTTAGTTAACCCTACTACCCACAAATTGTTTCACCGCTGTGAGATTATTAACCTAACTAACTTTCCAAGCAGGCAAGCAACAAACACATTGTTCTGAATAGAGTTCTTTCTCGTTAATAATGGCCATAGTCCATAGTTAATTGATAAAACTCATTGATGATGTAACTCACAGTTAATCGGAACACAATTCCTGGCCTTTATCATTCCAAAAGTGGTACAAGTACAATGTACAAAATATGTATACAGGGCTAGTTAATACACCCCATCGAAATCTAAATACTCCTTCAAGTTGAAGTCACTTACATAGTGATAGTCAATCTTACTTAGTTTGAGACAAATAAAGAGAAATAGAGAATCAATCTCATCCATGTAAAGAAAATATTCATGTATCTAATGTGAAATTTTAGTTTTTAGAATCAACTAGTTTAACCCCCTACCATGTACGGGTAATGTGATTATAAACCCAATTTAATATAGGTATATGACGCTAATGATCACGTTAAAATTATAAGATCATATATATTTATCTTCATATTGTGATTAGTGTTTTTTTACCAATAGTAAATCAACTCATAATATAAATAAGTTGGATTTGTTCAAAAATTACTTTACGATAAATATCACGTTTTATTAAATAATAATATTTATCGAAAGATTACAACTAATTATTGTTAAAGGATAATTCATAATTTTCTGGATAATTCATAATTTTTAAGCAATTTTTACGGGATAAGATTATATGAGGTTTTAACTACCTAATTTGTATAAAGGAGGATCCGGTTGATTATTTTATTATACAAATGACACGTGGTGCAAATTTTTGTGAAGACATTGTCTCCCTTTTATATTAGGTAGTATAGATATTCAACTTGCATGTAGAATTAATTATACGTTAATAAAGATTTTGAGATACATGAAAAAGAAATAACTAAAGCCGCATAAAATGAATATCACATAATCTATTTTAAACACATGTAAATCAAGGTTTAAGAGAAGGTTACAACTTACAACCAGTCAAAACCACACATTCGAATTGAAATGATTTTATGACCATTTGGGCCATACAACCCTAAATGGGCCCATATTCCTAACGAATCCCTAAAGGCCCATAAATGACCACTACTTTATCCTCTGCCAACGCCAAGCCAGAGAATTCCCCCATTTCTCATCCCTTTCTTCTCACCGAGCAATTCTCAGTCTCAGCGAACAAAAAACCCTGAGAGAAATCAGCCATGCCAGGCCCCGTCGTTGAAGATGAGCAACTCCTTAACCAAGAAGCCGAACTCAAAGCCGATTTGGTAATTCTCTACCTTCTGATTATCCGTTTCTATGAGTTTTTTTTTTGTTTGTTTTGCGTAATTGTGTGCAATTTTGGTTTGTAGAAGGATGAGGTTGTTGTGGAGGATGTGAAAGAAGACGAGCATGACGATGACGTTGAGGATGACGACGACGACGATGATGAGGATGACGACAAGGAGGACGGAACTCTTGGTATATCCCTCTTTCTCTTTAATCTTCTAGGGTTTAAAGCTCTTTTTTTAGGGTTTTTTTAAACTCGTTATTTATGCTCTGTCTTGTGATTTCGGAGATTTGAGATTTTTTTTATATAATTTTTTCTGATGTGAAAAGATTTGATTTATCATGGGACTGTGTTTGGCTACTTCTGGTTTGATGGAATTGTGGCCTTCCCTGTTCTGTATAAGCAATTGTTGTATGTCTGAATATTGCTTCGTTAAAAAATTGAATATTAAAATGTTAAATCATCATAGGGTGTATTCTGTTGTTATAGTCATAAGCAGGCAATGTCAGGGGAGTTTATGATTTCATTTTGTGAAATTGAATGGTCTTGATTGCTTCAGTTGTTTAATAAGTACTTTCTAAATACTATATTAGAAAGTATTTAATCATTGTTTGTTTGAAACCAAATATAATGAGAAAGTAATGTGTCCTCTTGATATGTATTTGTAAAATGAAGAGAGTTCAGACATAAAGAAATGACCATGATAGCCTTTCAAGTTTTGATTGCCTGATATACATTGTTGTATATCTAGTCAGTCCTTGCCTGTCATACTTTTTCAACTCTTGCTCCTCCTTATAATGCAGGCACAGCTGAGGGTGCAAAGCAAAGCAGAAGTGAGAAAAAGAGTCGCAAAGCTATGTTGAAGCTGGGCATGAAACCCGTTACTGGCGTTAGCCGGGTTACAATCAAGCGAACCAAAAATGTAAGGCTCCACTACCACCTATACTCCTATATAGCATTGAATCCAAAAAAAAAGAAATCGTTTGGGTTTCTATTGACTTTCAAAGCTGTAATTTCCTGTCCAGATTCTGTTTTTCATCTCAAAGCCAGACGTGTTCAAAAGCCCGCACTCCGAAACCTATGTCATATTCGGTGAGGCAAAGATAGAGGATCTGAGCTCTCAATTGCAGACCCAAGCTGCACAGCAATTCAGGATGCCCGACATGGGATCAGTGATGGCCAAATCCGAGGCGGCTGCAACAACCGCTCCTCCTCAGGAGGAAGAAGAAGAGGTGGATGAGACCGGAGTTGAGGTTCGTGACATTGATCTAGTTATGACTCAGGCTGGAGTTTCCCGAAGCAAGGCTGTCAAGGCTTTGAAGGCCCATGAAGGCGACATTGTGAGCGCGATTATGGAGCTCACGAATTAGTGAGGCTGTTTTGTTTGGTAAAAATGAGGTATTTTGTTTTCTGCTCCTTTTTGCTTGTTCCTCTTGGATTATCCAAGGTGATTTGTTCGCGTCTTTTTTGGGTTCGTAAAAACTTTTATTGGTCATGCAGTAATGTGGGCTCTGCGTCTGTATGCCAGCCAGGTACCTGGAAACCTGATATGAGTGTATTGTGGAGTTTTGTTTTCCAAAATGTGACCTAGCTTTGTTGCTTGAATGAACTTGGAAAGCTGTCCTAAATGCAATCAAAATTCTTAACTATGGCATAATTTCATGATTTTTTGAAGTGTAATTGCATGTTGCTGTTACTTCTGTTCTTCCCATTATTCAATTATACTTCGAAACGTGTAGCTATCAATTTGTTTTCTATATTTCAGGAACATGAAAGATCCTGTTTGCCATTTGTTTGTTAGGAATGAGTTTTCTGTGACTATTTTCTTACAAGTGTTTTGAATCTCAAGTCCCAACATAGCTAATTGCAAGATTTGGTAGTTAGTTAACTTAGTTTGAAGCATCATTAGTACTACTAATATCAAGAAGATTACTCTGTTAAACTTAGAACTGCCTCCCTTATACTTGGAGAACAGTCTTATATGAATGAGTAACAAAGAGTCATCAACTGATCCATATGGGAAACACACTTGCTCACTCGTTAACACTTCACATACTAATTGAACTGCCCGCCTTCAGATTCCATTCAAATTGCAAACAAGTTTGTCTTTCCTCACTTGGCATTTGCGGATGACCCTCTTCTCTAGAGGTGGTTTACAATCTGTTTTTGCTCTTAAACCTTACTGTCAAAACCTTTTTATGGTCCAATGTCGCTCGCAAAACACGAGCTTTAGACGCACCCGACTCGTTTTGGGGCAAGTATATATACATCTTGGCCTCCTAGACCCCGAAGCTAGGGCGATGTAAGCTTGAGTATTTCTACAATGCTCCTCCATTACATGGCTAACTCCCAAAAATAGCTCCTCTACGTAAGAAGCTTGGAAAGACTATAAAATTGATGCGAGATATTGAATGGCTTGAGACTTGAAAACTTAAGGTTCCTGTTCTACCAAAAAAAAGAAAACTTAAGGTTCCTGTAAATATTTTCACCTTACATAAATAATATATCTTTTTGGTTGAAACATAAATGATATATCTAGAATGTTGAAGAGTTTGATAATTGTATTGAATGAAGATCGAGGTTTCCTTATATAGAAACTTACAAGATATCTTGTGAGCGCCAACCGCCAAGTTTAGCCTATTGCCCTTAAGAATTAAGATACAAGATATTGTATAATAAAAGAGATAGATAAGGAAAGACTGCTAGTAAAGATAGAAAGACAATAACAAATATATGTCCTATATATATACACACACATTGTATATAAGAAAAAGCATTCACGTTCTTCAAAATTGCATGGCAATAATCAGAGCTTAGGTTTTTTGTTTTCTCTGTTCGTGCACAAATTTTGCACCATGGGCAATTCATCCTCCCAAGTCCCAAGCAACCAAGTTGACGCCATCTTCGTCTTTCTATCGTGGTCGTGGTTGTAGTTGTGGTAGCAGCAACACCAAGAACAACAAGAACTCGAATCGGCCCGTATGTCAGATATGTGATCGGGTCGGGCATGTAGCCAAGAACTGTTTCGATCGGTTTGATGAAGCAAAGTACCCTCCAACAACATCATGGTACACGGGCTCCGGAGCCACTCATCATGTTACAGACAACGCGGTTTGCTCAGAGCAATCGGAGGCGACAGTGACAACCGACGAAGATGAGGATGATGAGACCAAATTCAACGTTCGTGACATCTTTTTCATTGAAAGTCAGGTTGGAGTTTCCCGATTCGAGGCTGTTAAGGCTTTGAAGGCTAATATGATGGTGACATTGTGGGCGCCATTATAGAGCTCACACAACTGACACAAGGATAATAGTAGTCATAATAATGTGGTCTTGTTTGTTAAAATTTCTTTAGGTGTAAATCATCCTCATCCTCATTTTGGTTTTGCTGTTTATTGTTCTAGCTGTACTATTTGTAGTTGTTAGAAACATGGAAGATCTTGTTTGCCATTGTTTGTTAGCACTGAGTTGTCATGATCAATGTTCTAAAAAACGCTAGGCGGATCCTAGGCGGAAAGGGACTACCTAGTGCCTAGACAGCCTACGGTTGCCTACACAGCCTAGACATATACCTAGATGCCGCCTAGGTGGGCGGACAGGGACCGCCTAGCGTCTAGACGGGGGTTAGAACAATGGTCTTGATCTATCAACATTTTTGGATTAGTTTTTTGAAGCCAAGGTCCCACGATAATGATTAAAACATGTATAGTTGCAAGATTTGGCAGCTAGTTTGAAACATTGGTACTAGATTAAGAAGATATATGTAGCTCTAATGATCATTATGAGAAACAAACACTTGCGTACGTACAACACTTTTACATATTTTAATTGATCACCCTACAATTTGCTCTGATTTCTCCTGCATTCCCAGTAAGAACACCAATGTTTCCCATCTTCACCATAGCACTTGCAAACTTCTGCTGCCAAAGGTAAGGGTTCCTTGCATACATGCTAACTTGGCTAGCCGTGTTCGCGGCTGACATTAGCGCCTGGTCCGATGTAAAGAGACCCTTGTTAGCCAAGAGGCCCGTATAGTAACCGACGTCTAGCATCATTGGACTAGACGGATCCATTGGAACAGCCGAAGTGCTATCGTTACTCCCGAACGGACACTTTTGCCTAAGTTGTGCCCCGTACGCGGAGTCCAAAGACGGGTCCTGTGCCGCGTTTGTGCTGAAGTTGTACAACCGGTTCTTGAACGGTCTGCAGAGTGATCGGCCTATCGTATGAGCCCCTGGTCAAACAAAACCTGTAGTTAGCTCAATTTAATTTTCTTGTCCTGCTCGGGATAAAAGTGCATCCATCTTGACCTCCCAGATCCTACTTAAAGTGACTAACCGGATAAAACAACCATGTCGTCCTGTGTTAATCCTTTGCTTGCAAAAATCTGTGTAATAAGTTTAAGGTCACCAGATGGAGGAGGCAAGTTGCTAACTGCTTCAAACTCTTTTGAAACTCTGCCATCTTTTCTTCCTGCAAGAACATCATAACCAATTCCTCCAGCCTACACATAAATATAGTCATAAAATTAGATGAATCTTGTGACAAATTCAATTTGAGCTGCTTTTGGAGTTAATTTTATGGTACTTGCCATTTCAGTGGCATCTCTAGCTGCATAGGCTAGTATATCTGCACAAGAGACGACGCCCGGACACAACATTTCGAGCCTTGCCTTTGCGCTGTCGATGATCTCGAATCCTCGTAGACTTGGGTTGTTTGCTTTCGCATCTTTCTCTGCTTTGTTTGATGGGGTTGAATCAATAAGCACAGAAGCATCACAACCCTGACAAGCAAACAAAAGAAGATCAAAACCAAAGTCAAGCTTCATAAATAAGGCTTGTTTGTTTGGTATTTTTCTATAGTTATCAAAATAATTGCTTCAAAAACATATCTTAGAAGTCATCTTGGCTCAAAAATATATGGACTTATGTCCTATTTGAATCGCCAAACTTAGTACCTTAAGGTGCATTAAGTTGAATAAAATCATGAGTTTAATACGGCTTAATGCATTAAATTCGGCGATCCAAATAGGCTCTTAGCTTGGAACGACGATTACCCGAACAAAGCAATCGTGGAAGTGCATGCGAACGAGGCCAAGGGCCAAGCCCATGTCACTCATGCTGGCTTTCCGGACCTCATCTTTGATTATGTCCTCGGCAAACTGACAAGTTTGGCTGTAAAACCCTTGTTGTAGGAGGCTTTGTTGTTGTGCTTCTAGGTGAGGAGTTGCACTAAGAAGAAAGAAACAAATGAGAAGTAGTTTAGAGCAAATGTTTGAACCCATTTTAGTGAATTTGATCACTTAGCTTGGGAGTTTAATGTGTACGAGGTAGGGGTTTTATAGTTGAAGCTAACCCAAGTCAATGCAATAAAATAATGTACTAGTTACGTTTAGGATTCCATTCATGGAGCATTATAATTTCATTAATTTGTTTTTTAATTCCTAATTCCACTTTTGGTAGTAACATGTGTTTTTATTTTCCACATATGAGACATGCTTGCCATAATTTGGATCATGATGGAGAATTCTAGAGGTGTTAAACTTCTTTTCAAAGTTTGAGGGCAATTTTGATAAAAGTTTATAGGTGACAAAATTTATTAAGTACAAAATTGTTAATGTGACTTGAATATGTCGTTGATCGAAATCCGTTAGGAGTGCGGGGACAGAGCCACCGATAACATCAGAGGTATCAAGGGGCTCGCCCTCTAACATGGAGTCCGAGAGGCGCCCCTCGGAGTTGGTCTCGAATGTAGACTAAACTTCAGGTGAGAATATATTAATGAAATGATCGATTTTCGATGAAATGATTTTAGTAGAGAATATTTAGCTAGAAACTCTAGGATTATAAATGATTTTAGGTGAGAATATGTTAATGAAAACGTACGTTCTATCAACCATATATTTTCACATGATTTTCCAAGAAAAATTTAACACGAACAACTTCTAGTCTTCATTCCCGTTTAATTTCTTCTTTCTTCTCGTGGGGAAGAGAAACTTGAGATTAATTAGTGATTATATATTGAAAAATAAAGTAAAATCTGTGTTTTTTGTTTGATTTCATCCTGATTTTTGTTTTTGGTCAGAATGAAATCAAACAAGTTTCTCGTGGGGAAGAGAAACTTGTTTGATTTCATCCTGATTTAGGTTACATGATGTGAGAGAAGAAGAACGGGTAGACCATGCCAGAAATTAGCTAAAAATGAACAAATTTTTGAACGTTGTTTATATGCTGCATGCATGAACCTCTTTTAACTTATGGAAGTCTATATGACAATGTATAAAATAAGGATGCCATTGTCTAACTTCTTTTATCTAAAAAATTTGGAAGTTGTCACATGAATGGAAAATTTTGTATAAAAAAACATGCTCCTATGACGATGAAACAGCGGGCCACAAACTGGTCTAAGATCGAATATGTAAACTCAGTACACAGATTTTGCGAAACGTTATCTCAATGTTATAAATTGAGGCTATAAAGAGGTGATCGATTGATTCCGGCCCTTTATCATGTAAACCGTCAAGGTGAACCATAAAAATAAGTATATGTGAACTTTGGATAAAAAAAGTATGTGAACTACAAAATCTATCTATTACTATATACTAAAGCGGAAGCAAATTCCGCCACCATATTGCGTCACATCACCCATTTTATTAAAATAATATATTTTATATCAATTATTTTGTCATTTATTGAATTGGAAAATTTATCTTTCTACGACTTAGAAAATTTATCTTTTATTCTCCATATAGGATATAATTTTTGCAAAATTTTCTCTTTCTTATCTACTTTTTTTTGGTAGAATTTCTTATCTTATCTATTTTTTACATGAATAAAATTATGAACACCAAAATTAATTTCATTTTCTACCTATATTATTTAAATTATCGTATCTCATCAAAAGTTAATTACAATTATTACATATTAATTACACCGATGATTGTTAGTCACCGATGACAAAATTTTGAACAAGCTTAATTACGTACAAAATTAATTACGCATCTTCCTTTTTTATGGTTTGTCTACCTATATTATTCTTATTGAACAACCACAAACTTGATGGATAAAATTAATTGCATTGTTTTTTTTATAGGGAAATAAAATTCATGCTTGGATAATTTAATCCCTATTTTTTATTTACTTCTTATTTTATTCATTTTTCATAACATAATAACGTATATACAAGATAATTTGGTTTTATTTTTTATTTTTATTAAATATCACCTATATTTTTTAATAAAATTTATAATAAATCTTATCGCATGACTTTCTTCCTCGATCATTTAACTATATATTTATTTATTTGTTGATAGTTCATATATAAATTATATATATAACTATTTTTATAAATATTTGATTATATATGAGAATTATGTTATTTTATAATCCAAAAGATAAGTGTCATTTTAAAACAAACTATACAGAAAATAATATTTGTAATTATTAATTATAAATTCAATGTATAAAGTAACAAATAAATAAATAATACCCCGTACAAGGTGCGGGTCAACCGCTAGTTAAATATCTATCTATCTATTACTATATACTAAAGCGGAAGCAAATTCTGCCACCATATTGCGCCACATCACCCCCTTTTTAAAAAATCTATCTTATTAAATCTTGATTTTATCATAATCTTATACATACTTAATAAAGATATTAGTTCTACCTTAGAATTTGAGTTGTTTAATTAATAATTCTATCGAAATATATAAATCTCTATCTTATCATTGTACACATTAAATTAATACATAGATCTATCATAAAAATTTTATTCAAGAAAATATTTTTTTCATCATAATTTATAAATCATAATCATAATATTTTTACCCATTTAATTAAACATCATATTAACTTTAATTAATTTTCGTAATTTTATTATGCTATTTTTTAAAATCATCAATGGTAGCAAATTCTACCACTATATTTAAGACAAATATTCATTCTATTAAAATAATTTATTAAATACATTTTTACTATCGTATCATATAAAAATATTGATAAAAAAGTAGATGTTATTTAAAAAAATAGTTTTTTAATTAAGATAATAATTCGCAAACATTTTCATTACATAATACATATTTATTATTTAATTATTTTAAAAAAACATATACACGAGATAATTTGGTTTTCTATTTAACATATTAAATATTATCTATATCTTCAATATTATAATATATTAATCCGAGTTTTTATTTAAACTTATTTATTTTATTATATAAGTTAGCTTACATAATTTAATTAAATGCCAAAAGATTTGTATCAATTGTTAACAAAATGTGATAGTGCATCTTATCTTATGTCATTCTTCCTCAATTATTTAAACTTAAATTTGTGTATGTATAAAAAGTAACTATATAAATAAATTTTATTTATATATATGATGATATACAAGAATTATGTCATTTAATACTCCAAAAAATAAGTGTCATTTTAAAACAAATGAATATATATGATAATATTTGTAATTATTATAACAAATTCATACAAAGCAATAAAATAAATAAATAACACCCCCGTACAAGGTACGGGTCATCAACTAGTATAAACTACAATCAAACTCTATTAAGACCAGATTAATCAATCAATATATATTATAAAACGCGGCCGTTTTCGATCCATCACGTTGATTCTGGTCACACTTTATATATTGATTTTAATATTTTTTATTCAGCTCAAATAGATATTAGTAACCTTCATATCTTTTATTTTCCTTAGTTATCTAATCTTTAATTTTATTTTTTTCTTAATTATCATCATAACTATATACTAAAGCGGAGGTTAAAAATAATATTTAGCACGACACGTGTCAATTTCTCATTAGACCGCCTCACCCATATTTATTGAAACAATTTAATTTGTTTAATTGGTTGAAATCTCATTATAGACCCCACATTAGATGTCTTCTTATCTACTTATTTCCATTTTAATTTTTTTTCTAAAAGAAATAAACATTAAATTTTATACAATATTTTTCTTATCTACTAAACACTTTAAAATCAATCTTAATTTTATACATAATAAATTTAAGAGAAATTATTTTTTTCTCGAAATCTTCTTATCAACTTATTTCAATTTCAATCATAATTTTTTTTATATAATTCCAATTTCAATCTTAATTTTTTTTACAAAATCTTGCTGTTGATACCAGGAACCGTCAACGCGGTAAGGCCACCCTACCAAAACAAAATATTACTAAGTATAGACTTCTCAAGGTGGCGTCAAACCCTAAACTCTACTGCCATCGCGATCGGCATGCACCGCGGTCCAAATCAGTGATTCCCTACAGGGCGGATTCCCTACAAAGCGGAGGCCCGGTCCAGGGGGTTGCTCTCATCGCACTAAGAGCATTATGACCGCGAGGGGAGGAGGCCGACCCATCCACGCAAGTGGGTGGGCGGCAACGTCCCATCAGGCGAGCGGTGGGCGGCAATGTCCCATCCGGGCCTTTGATTGGCCAGCTCCGCGGGCACCGCTCCAAGAAACAACCAAAGAGCGACACGTACCTGGGCGGCACTCGTCCCACATCGGCATCTCGCTCCAACTCAGCTCAAACCTCAACTATAAATAGCGAGCTCGGTGCACCAGAACGGGGATGGAAAGCCTCGCGAATCACATACACTAGATCTCGAGCTAGGATCATTGTTGTAGCCCGATACACCTAAACGCGATAGAGAATCTCTGTCTACTGTTGTAAATCTCATAGCTAATATAAACACATCCTTCACACTACCCTCATCGCGTTAAACACTACTAGCGACCAAATACTTTCCATCTCTTCGCCCGGCGACTCGGTTAAATTCAAATCCCGTGCTCTCATCGCGTTACACTACTCCCGGTGCTTTCGGACTTCAACACTTGCCTTGATTAAAATGTTAATTTCAATTCAATCCCTTTAATTCGGTACTTTTTGCTTGATCAAAATCTTAATTCAAATTGTCCCTTTAATAGGTACATATTACTTTTTTGCTTGGACTTACGAAACAAATAAGTTATTTATTTGTGAGTACATATTGAAAAGCTTATTTATCCGATATTATTAAATTAAAATTGTCACCTATAGATAGAATGACAAATTGAAGATTTTTATCCAAATCAAACGTATTGCCAAATCTAAATTTACAAAATATATATATTTTTTAATTAATATTATCTATCCAAATATATAAAAAAATCTATCCCAATTTCTTCACATAATGAAAATCCATTCTTTGTAATTTTCAATAGATATATTTTTATTTAGTTATATTTATAACCTAGAATCTATTTTATATGTTATGTATCTTATCCTTTCCTTATACAATAATTGTAAGACTTTGGTATTTATGTATGTGGGTTATATACAAACTTATGGTCGGGAAATCTAATCTAATATGAATAAAGCTTATTTACTGAAAACTTACTTGAAATATAGTACTTTATAATCAATCTTAATTTTATACATAATAAATTTTAAAAAAAAATTTTTCTTGAAATCTTCTTATCTACTAATTTCAATTTTAATCTTAATTTTCTTATATAATTTCAATTTCAATCTTAATTTTTTTTATAAAATCTTGCCTTGATCAAAATGTTAATTTCAATTCAATCCCTTTAATTTGGTACTTTTTGCTTGATCGAAATCCTAATTCAAACTGTCCCTTTAATAGGTACATATTACTTTTTTCTTGGACTTATGAAACAAATAAGTTATTTATATGTGAGTACATATTGAAAAGCTTATTGATCCGATATTATAAAATTAAAATTGTCACCGATAGATAGAATAGCAAATTGAAGATTTGTATCCAAATCAAACGTATTGCCAAATCTAAATCTACAAAAATATATTATTTTCTTTTAAATTAAGCTTATCTATCCAAATATAAAAAAAAATATATCCCAATTTGTACACATAATGAAAATCCACTCTTTGTAATTTTCAATAGATATATTTTTATTTAGTTATATTTATAACCTAGAATCTATTTAATATGTTATGTATCTTATCTTTTCCTTATACAATAATTGTAAGACTTTGGTATCTATGTATGTGGGTTATATACAAAATTATGGTCGGGAAATCTATCTAATATGAATAAAGCTTATTTACTAAAAACTTACTTGAAATATAGTTATGATAATATGTGGTTTTAGAACTCTACATTAAGAAGATATTATAACAAATGGCTATAAACGAAAATGTACCTTCATTTATAAAACTTTTGTTTTTTCATTAAAAATCCAATCATAAAATAATTAAAATTTTAGTTTTTGGCAATGACTACAGAGTCCACATAATTCTACTTTTGCACATTTTCTAAAAATAAAATTTTCCACAAAATTTGCACATTTTAAGCCGAAAGTTCCACATAATATTTGCACGTTAATTATTTGTTAAAAAATAAAACATTCTTTTCAATAAAATTATATAAAATTTAAAATAAGCTTTTAGTTATCAAATCGTGCCTTCAAGGCACGAGACTGATACTAGTCTAATATCTATTTTTGAAGTCGTACTATCTATTTGTATTATAAAAGCCGACCGTGCCACCACGTTGATTCCGACCCCATCGCATATTCGATAAATAAATTAATTTTTATTTATGTTATTTCAGTTAATCTAATCTAATTTATTAGTATCTATTTATGAAAAAGATATAATCAAATATTGGATTTTGGTAAGATATTCTATCTTTTTTAATATTTCACTTATCTATTTCACGTTGATTTTAACCCCACTTCATATCTAATAGAAAAACTATTTCTTTCACTTTATTATTTCACTTTCTTAAATAAAGTTATCATTTTTAAGCGTAAGTTATTTTCTATATTTGCATAATGAACTACATTGTTTTTTACCTATTATATTTGATTTTTTCGTATCTTGATAACAAATTTGATTTTTTAGCCTATTGAATTTCTTCTTATATATTATTAAAAAAATTAATTTTTAATAAAGTGATACTCCTTATAATCTTATAATTCAAATATTCTGAAATGTAATAGTCTTGCATGACATGACAGGTTAACCTAGTACTAATTTATAGACGACAAATTCGCTCAAAAAATTTATAGACGACAAAGGCTATGGAACTCCTTGGAGATCAAATTACGTATAGTATATCTTGGTTAATTACAAGCTTACAAAATATACTAGATGATTTTATATCCTGAATATATTATTACGTAAATTAGGAGGATGGTCGTCTATATATATACACATTGTATATTGTAGGTAAAGTTCTTCGTTTAGGGTTTTTTTTTTTTTTTGCTCTCGCGTCCGGTTCGGCTAGTAAACCCCGCCTACGTCCGGACCGGGTACTGCAGTGGCCCTGTGAAGGGGGCGACCCTCCCAATTCCGTTGCTCCATCCACGCTGCCAAGGAGATTCGAACTTCGAACCTCTTGGACAAACGCTTAAGGGGTCAAGTGCCACATCCCACTAGACCAACGGTTGATTCGAACTTCGTTTAGGGTTTTTGTCTTCTCTGTTGTTGTACAAGTTTTGCACCATGGGCGATTCAGCCTGCCAAGCCAACGTTGTGATCAAGAATCTGTCAATCAAGTTGGACATAACAGTGGAGAATACCAGCCCTTCTGGATTGCTCCTTCAGGAAGATCAACAACATCTTGAGACCAAGTCGACGCCATCATCGTCTTCGTATGGTCGTGGTCGTGATCGTGGTCGCTACAACAACAACAACAACAACTCGAATCGGCTCGTATGTCAGATATGTGATTGCATTGGGCACGTGGCCAAGAACTGTTTCGATCGGTTTGATGAAGCAAAGTACCCTCCAACAACAACATGGTACACGGAAAGCCCGAGGGCTCGCCCGGAACACGATGATCAGTTGCAAGACCAGGCTGCACAGAAGTTCAAGGAGGTGGCCAAATCGGAGGCGACAGCCACAACCGGCGAAGATGATGAGACCGGATTCCCCGATGGTGACATCGATCTTGTTATGAGTCAGGCTGGAGTGTCCCGGTTCGAGGCTGTTAAGGCTTTGAAGGCTAATGATGGTGACATTGTTGCCTCCATTATAGAGCTCACACAGTATTAATAGTAGTCATAATGTGGTTTCTTTAGGTTTAAATCATCCTCATCCTCATTTTGGTTTTGCTGTTTATTGTTTGTTAGACACATGGAAGTTCTTGTTTTCCATTTTTTGGTAGCACTGTGTTGTCTTGATCTATCACCATTTTTGGATTAGTTTTTTTGAAGCCAAGGTCCCATGTTCTAGAAAACGCTAGGCCGCCTTTAGGCGGAAAGGGACCGCTTAGCGGCTAGGCAGCCAGTACGGCCTAAACGGACACCTAGCGAGTTAGAAGGGCTAGGCGAACAAGCACGGACTAGCGCCTAAATGAGGCCTAGAAATAATGATTAAAACATACATATATAGCTAGTTGCAAGATTTGGTAGCTAGTTTGAATCATAGGTACTAGATTAAGAAGATATATGTAGCTCTAGTGATCATTATGAGAAACAGACACTTGCACACGTACAACACTTTTACATATTTTAATTGATCACCCTACAATTTGCTCTGATTTCTCCTGCATTCCGAGTAAGAACACCAATGTTTCCCATCTTCACCATAGCACTTGCAAACTTCTGTTGCCAAATGTAAGGGTTCCTTGCATACAAGCTAACTTGGCTAGTCGTGTTTGCGGCTGACACCAGCGTCTGGTCCGATGTAAAGAGACCCTTGTTAGCCAAGATGCCACTATAGTAACCGACGTCTAGCATCATTGGACTAGATGGATCCATTGGAACAACCGAAGTGTTATCGTTACTCCCGAACGGACACTGCCGCCTAAGTTGTGCCCCGTACAATGAGTCCAAAGATGGGTCCTGTGCCGCGTTTGTGCTGAAGTTGTACAACCGGTTCGTGATCGAGGTGCAGTGTGACCGGCCTATTGTATGAGCCCCTGGTCAAACAAAACCTCTAGTTAGCTCAATTTAGTTTTCTTGTCCTACTAAAGATAAGAGTGCGTCCATCTTGACTTCCCAGATCCTACTTAAATCGACTTACCAGATAGAACGACCATGTCGTCCTGTGTTAATCCTTTGCCTGCAAAAATCTGAGTAAGAAGTTTAAGGTCACCAAATGGAGGAGGCAAGTTGGTAAATGTATCAACATCTTTTGAAATTCTGCCATCTTTTCTTCCTGCAAGAACATCATAACCAATTCCTCCAGCCTACACATAAATATAGTCATAAAATATTAGATGTAATTTGTGACACATTCAATATGAGCTGCTTCTAGAGTTAGCTTTATGGTACTTGCCATTTCAGTGGCATCTCTAGCTGCATAGGCTAGTATATCTGCACAAGAGACGACGCCTGGACACATCATCTCAAGCCTAGCCTTTGCGCTGTCGATGATCTCGAATCCTCGTAGACTTGGGTTGTTGGCTGGCGCATCTTTCTCTGCTTTGTTTAATGGGGTTGAATCAATAAGCACAGAAGCATCACAACCCTGACAAGCAAACAAAAGAAGATCAAAACCAAAGTCAAGCTTCATAACTAAGGCCTTTTTGTTTGGTATTTTTTCTATAGTTATCAAAAGTGCTTCAAAATACTCATCTTAGAAGTGATCTTAGTTCACAAAAATATGGACTTAGGGTCTATTTGAATCGCCAAATTTTTTAATACATTAAGGGGCATTAAATTGAATAAAAAATCACGAGTTTAATACGACCTAATGCATTAAATTTGGCGATCCAAATAGGCTCTTAGCTTGGAACGACGATTACCCGAACAAAGCAATCGTGGAAGTGCAAGCGAACGAGGCCAGCGGCCAAGCCCATGTCACTCATGGTCCCTCTCCGGACCTCATCTTTGATTATGTACTCAGCAAACTGACAAGTTTGGCTGTAAAACCCTTGTTGTAGGAGGCTTTGTTGTTGTGCTTCTAAGTGAAGAGTTGCACTAAGAAGCAAGAGACAAATGAGAAGTAGTTTAGAGCAAAACTTTGAACCCATTTTAGTGAATTTGATCACTTAGCTTGGGAGTTTAATGTGTACGAAGTAGGGATTTTATAGTTGAAGCTAACCCAAGTCAATACAATAAAATAATGTACTAGTTACGTTTAGGAATTCCATTCATGGAGCATTATAATTTCATCGATTTGTTTTTTAATTCCTAATTCCACTTTCGGTAGTAACATGTGTTTTTCTTTTCCGCATATGAGCCATGCCATAATTTGGATAATGTTAGAGAATTCTTGAGGTGTTACACTTCTTTTTAACCTAAGTTGAGGGCAATTTTGATAAAAGTTTATAGGTAATGAAATTGTTAATGTGAATATGTCGTTGACCGAAATCCATCACCAGAGGTGATCAAGGGGCTCGCCCCCTAACATGGAGTCTGAGAGGCGTCTCTTGCAGTTGGTCTCGAATGTAGACTAAACTTTAGAAGAGAATATTGAAGAAAGTCTATGGGCTCGGTAAAAAGGTAGAATGGGACGTGTCAGTACGACTGCACATGTGTGTATGGCCTAGTATATAAGCCCATGGGGTTCCACTCTAAAACCAATTGGCAATAGGGGGAGTAACCCAATGGTTTATATACTAGGCAGTTTCTTTCTTTGTTTCCGATGTGGGATAGCAATTCTCCACACGCCCCCTCAAATGCAACTGGGTACGGCAGTTGACACTTGGACTTTGATATATAGGATACGGTGCAGCTGGGAAAGGCAGCTGCACACAGTAGGTAGATAACGGGCGGATAGCAAACTGGCTAAGTCCAACCCAGGTAGATAGTAAGGTAGATAATGGACCCAAGACCAAACCCGCTCTGATGCCATGAAGAAAATCTGTGGGCCCGGACCCAAGACCAAACCCGCTCTGATACCATGAAGAAAGTCTGTGGGCCCGGTAGAAAGGTAGAATGGGACGTGTCAGTACGACTGCACATGTGTGTATGGCCTAGTATATAAGCCCATGGGGTTCCACCCTAAAACCAATTGGCAATAGGGGGAGTAACCCAAGAGTTTATATACTAGGCAGTTTCTTTCTTTGTTTCCGATGTGGGATAGCAATTCTCCACAAATATATTAATGAAATGATCGATTTTCCATGAAATGAGTTTAGTTGAGAATATTTAGCTAGAAACTCTAGGATTATAAATGATAACAATTTTAGGCGAGAACTAGTATCAGTTCTCGTGCCGTTAAAAACTTAATTAAATTTTATATAAAGTTATTCAAAAGAATAGTTTGATATAAAATCTTATATTATTTTATATTATGTTCTTCTTTTGAGATTTATTTTAATGATATATAAAATCTTGTATTATTTATCCTGCATGCATGAACCTCTTTTAGCTTATGGAAGTCTATAAGACAATGTATAACATAAGGATGTCATTCCCTAACTTCTTTTATATAAAAAATTTGGAAGTCGTCACTAAATGGAAAATTTTGTATATAAAAACATGCTCCTATGATGATGAAACAATGGGCCACAGACAGGTTTAAGATCGAATATGTAAACATAGTACATAGATTTTGCCTTAAATGTTACTCCCTCCGTTAAGAAATACATGTCGTTTTAGGATTTGTCTTAAAAATTAAGAACTCAAATGAATTGACTTATATACCCTCAATCTTAGGAAGATCTTTTATTTTCTAGTATAGATTTAAGTAATTATTTTCAATTGGTGGGGATAATATTGGAAAAATGGTATTAAAGTATCTAGAATGACAAGTATTTCTTAACAACTCAATCAGCCAAAAACGACAAGTATTTTTTAACGGAGGGAGTATAAATTAAGGTTGTAAAGAGGTGGTTGATTCCGGCCTTACATGTAAATTGTAAATGTGTGCCATAAAAATAAGCATATGAACTTTTGATCAAACAAAAATGAACTACAAAATAAAATATATAAACTATATGAACCTCGATCTATTAGGGACCGAATTAATATACATAATAATGTAAGTCCAAAACGCCAACATTTAGAAATCAGATTATTATATGTAATAGCATAATAACACATAATAATACAAATCTACAACCATCTTTTTAGAATTCACGTATTTATACTTTGCCTTCACATAATCTTATTTATGATTCACTGCTTAAAGTGTAGAGGATAAATGAGAGTTTTCTTTTGATTCAAAACTTATAAAGAAATATATATTTCGACACACCCCACAAGCCCATTTGTCATTATAGCCTAATTAACACCTAACATCTCATATACAAAGGTGCATGATGGACATAAACTTTCCAAAAATCCAAGAAAGAGTCTCGAGATCGGACTTGCTTTGACATAATATGAAAATTTATAAGGTAAGAGGCTGAGATTATGATTGTATAAGTTTACTACATAAGTCCAGTAAAAATTTATTTTAAAACCATTTCAACTGATCTGTGACACAAACGAAAGAAAAATTTATCTTAAGTTCAATTTGATACTACACTACACGTTATAATATACATCATGGAACAAATTAAATACGATACGTAATTATACATAATGGCCTCAAGCCCACAAGTAATTAATTAAGGGATAATGTTTGGATGAAGAAGACAACATAATTTGGTATTCATTCCATGATATCCGAAAATTGTGCCATCGAAAACAAAAGTCATTTTCATGTTTGACATTTGATTGAGCAACTAAGATTATAGTGGTATGTGAGAGGGAGTACATAATATTGTACTCATCCATTTCGTATATTAATTTACACAACTATTCAATTGATTAATGTACATATATGCAGATCATGAGCCTCGATTATCATGTTTGACAAATCAAGTATTGATATTAAAAGAAATTTATAAATAAGAAAATATACTACAATCAAAATTATATGACAAAAACAAATTAATTCGAATTAAATATAGTAGTACTATCATGGTGTATTTTATCTATAAGTGAAATTAAATGTTTATAAATTCAATAATATAATTTAATTTTTTTTATCATAAGATGACTTATTACATGATTTACAAAAAGTTGGATGGGAGCCTAGCAACTAATTGGACATCAATATTATATTTATAACGTATTCATAATAATTTTAATGTTTAAAATATAGTCGTACGTGATATGAAACGACGAGTTAAGCTAATTCTAATTAAACTAACCTAACTAGCTTAACCCGTCATATCATGTACAACTATGTCTTAGATATTATAGTTATTTTAAATATATTATATTATTGAATTTATGCACATTTAATTCTACATACTGATATAATACACCATAATAGTAATATTATATTTAATTCAAATTAACTTGTGTTTAACCATATGAATTTTGATTATAGTATATTTTCAAATTTATAAATTTTCCCTAATATCAATATTTGCCTTATCTTATACACCAACCTAAAATATAAAATATAAAATATAATATCGATGTCTCGATGATTATCATTTTTTTTTATCAAACTTTACATAAATAAATATAATATTGATGTCCTTACAGTCATATTTTCTAGATATATAACTTTAATATACCATATAACCTAAAATCATATTTTTTAAATATAATATAACATATCATAGTTTCTATATATAATATTTTTTAGGATATATATTGTGGGGTCAGAATAAACGTGGTGACTCGAAAACGGACGCGTTTTATAATACATATTTATATTGATTGATTAGGATGTTAAGAAGTTTATATATATGATGGAAAAGGGGATATATTATTTGATTTTGATTTTTTTATTAATGAATCGAGTATTAACTTTTGAAGTAACTCTAGTACGTACCAATCTTTAAATAACAAAGTCTCTACTGTTAGCTTGTGTTAAATATTTTTGTTTGAGATGACGTTGCTTGATCATAGGATCATCAAAGATTTTGTTTGATCTTGAAAGTCTATTTTGAAGTGTTAAATAGAAATCTTGTATATGGTTAAATCTTGTAACGTAGTGTAAAACAGATTGATAAATTTTTGGGATGTATTTTTTCATAGGATAAAGATCTTGTAATATTTAGATTTTATTTGAGATCTTCTACGTTACTTTTAGAATGCTATCTTATGTTTTTGGAACAAACTTTTGGAAAAATAAATAAATTTTTAGAGACTTTTGTAAGAATGTAACATAAATAATAGACAACTAAATCTTAGAAATTAGATAACATAGATAAAATCTCTATTTTTTATCAAAATTACGGTGGGGCCAGAATTAACGTAGAGGTTCGAAATTCCTTTGCTTTCATTTGTAAGTATAGATTCTAACTAGCCGATGACCCGTACCCTGTACGGGGGTGTTATTTATTTATTTATTGCTTTGTGTATTAATTTACTATAACAATTGCAAATATTATCATATGTATACTTTATTTTAAAACAACGCTTATTTTTTGGATTATAAAATGACATAAACATATATTTAAGAATTTGAATTAAATGAAAACTTTTTTAACCTATAAACTAAAAACTGTCAATATGAAATAGAAATACGTGAACATGAAATAGATATACGTGAATACCAAATAGGAAATACGTGAACTCCATAAATGTTTGTGATTTTGTGTTATTATGTTAATATGTGTAGTAATCTGATCCATTACACCTTACACATAATTTAGAGAGATTTTGTTATTACAATACGATCCATAATAAAAACAGACATTGTTCACATATTTCTTCCTATTGTTCACATATATATATGCATTTTGTTCACATTTTTAGCCTCTTGTTCACGTTTTTAGTTTATACGATAAGAAAAATTTTCACCTGAATCAACCTCTATATTTAAATATTCAGGAAGAATAACACAAGATAAGATGCATTATCACATTTTATAAAACATTGACACAAATCTTTTGACATATAAATTAAATTACTTAAACTAAAATATATAATAAAATCAATAAGTTTAAATAAACACTCAGATTAATATATTATGATATTAAAGATATGGATAATATTTAATAAGTTAAGTAGAAAACCAAATTATCTCATATACATGTTATTGTTTTTTGAAAAAATGATTAAATAATAAAATATATAAACATATAATGAAAATGTTAACGAATTATTATCTTAATTAAGAAATCTATCTTTTTTTTCTAAAGCGTAATCAATACGCCATATTAGTGATATATATGATAATCAAAACATCTAATTTTTTAATTGATATTTTTTTGAGGAAATTTTAATTGATATTTTAATATGATACGATAGTAGAAAATTATTTAATATACTATTTTAATAGAATGAATATTTGTCTTAAATATAGTGGAAGAATTTGCTATCATTGATGTTTTAAAAAAATACCATAACAAAATTATGAAAAATAATTTAAAGTTAATATGATATTAGTTAAATGGATAAAATATTATGATTATGATTTATAGATTATGACAAAAAAAATATTTTTTAAATAAATTTTTTACGATAGATCTATGTATTAATTAAATGTGTATAATGATAGAATAGAGATTTATATATTTGGAACTCCAATGATCGAATTGTTCAATTAACTGGTACCTATAAAAATTCCTAAGAGAAAAGAGATAGGTATTTTGTAAAATATTGTTTTCTTCGTTGATGTATTGGATTTTCCCAAAGAACAATAGAATTATTAATTAAAGAACTCAAGGTTCTTAGATAGAACTAATATCTTAATTAAGTATGTATAAAATTATGATAAAATCAAGATTTAATAAGATAGATTTTTAAATAAGGGGGCGATGTTGCGCAATATGGTGGCGGAATTTGCTTACGCTTTAGTATATAGTAAAGTAATAGGTAGATAGTAGTTAAGATATATCTTAGGTAAAATTGTATATATTTTGTACGTAGATGGTACAAACAAAATTTACAAAATTAATTCATACATGCTTTTGGGAAAGATGTACCATGTATATATATGTTTTTGGAAAAGATAAAAGTTGTACATGCTAATTGTATATTTTGGTACGCAATACAAAATTCACACAATTAATTTTTTAACTTAATTAGATAACAAAAGATAAAATTTTCAAGTAAGGAATGAAAAGATAAATTTTCAAATTTAATAGATGACAAAAGAATCTAAATAACATATACTATTTTAATAAAAGGGGTGATGTGGTGCAATATGGTGACGGAATTTACTTCCGCTTTAGTATATAGTATATATAGTAATAGATTAAACTAGACGCTTCTGTTAATAAAATAATAATTTTTAATTAATTTCTTCCACCGTACTAATCAACACCAAATAGAAGCTCCCGAACGTGAGTATGACGTTTACCCTCCACATCTAAGTGGTACGTGTTAGACTAACATTGATCGCTCACCATTACTTCATGGATTATTATGTATTCATCAATCGGTCGAATAATGCCCTTTTAATTAGGGTTCACATGTGATAATCATGCACTACAACATCGTAAAATATATACGTTACTGCAGTGTCCACAAATACTTTTTTTACTTTTTTATTTTTTTTGTATTAACCAAATTGATATGTTTGAATTCGTTGGTTGTCGATCAAGTTAGGTCGGCATAAAAAGTTACAACAGATAACAAGTTGATCAAATTAATTAACATGTTTGACAACTAGAGTCTGTGTGGTTGAAGGTTTTTGATTGTTAGATTAATCACAGAGGCTGTCGCTTAGCGTCGGCTGTTGCAACAATTAGTGCAGCATTAGTGTCACTTGTTGATCTTAATTATGTGTGATTATATCATCAGTTAGTTATTGCATTATGACTCTATCCATCTAGCTTAAGTTTATCACATGGGATTATTCTATCATTGTTGGTCATACAATGTCTTAACTTTAAACTCCCTATTTGCAAGTGCTAGCTTTCAAATCGCTATTTAGAAATGCATGATTTCCGTTAAGAACATGCTACAGACTCTTAACGCTAAACTACGCTAACACTACAACTAGGGCTAAAAGTTAATGAATAAACATTGATTGATTGAATGCCTTCCAGAATAGCAAAGATTACAATATATAGAACTGTTGAATAATAAACCCTAGTGCTAGTGCAAACCTAAGGCCCAACAAGCGGCCCATTAAATCTACTAAATATAATAATAATAACTTAAATCAATAAATATAACGTATCAATTTCATACATCGACTTTCTTCGAGATCCAACGCTTCATAAGCATTCATAGCTCTCGCTTGATCAATTTCAAACCTTCTCAAAACCTACTAAAGCCTTCACTTGTAAAACTTTCTAAAATCCCCACTAACCTACATCTTGCTCACTGATTCACCATAGCTTCGTTATTTTTATATCCACTTGAATTGAACCGCAGAACGTGTGGATGTGGAGTAAAAAAGACTATTTAAAATTTTGTTAATCGGACTTATGACTTTCCGTTTGAGGTTTAATTTCTAAATTAAAAGTGTTTGTAATGTATCCTTGGGGTGCAAGCTAGTTGATTGCGGTAGGTTTTGAGTTTACACTTTCTAAACCTATTCCGAACAAAGCCTTGGCGGTCAATACTTCAATAGGGTGCAAGCCTCCTCGGCTCCGGGGTAGCCTTCTTGTCAAAAAAACGCTAGAAAAAGCTCCAGCTAGCTTTGATTTGGACCAGCCGAGCATCCTCTGTTATAGAAGGACCTAACATGCTAAAAATCTTATAGAAAAGGGGGCAAGCCCTAGCCAACATGAAAATGTGACATTTGGCTCAAGATTTGCTACCCACATCCTTACCATCTAGGGATACACAATTCAAGCACATCAACACAAATAATGGTGACAAACAATAGAAACCTGCACATGATGAAAGTTCTTTTGTTTTTCCAAGTTTTCAACCCAGTTTTAAAATGCTTATTACATCTTTAAAACCCAGTTCAGTTCAGTTCATGCATTAAACGTCCCAGAGCCACTTGTTTTTCCTTATATACATAAAGCACAGCTTCAGAAACAAAATCACACAGGTTTTATATATAAGTTGTGGGAGTCAAACCAGAAAATCACTTCTGCTTAGGGGCTTCTTCCTTGGTAACATGCTCCCATCCAGGCTCAGAGCAATCGTACCATCCTTCCAAGATTTCATCTCCAAGTCCAATCACTTTCCGCGCCTTATTCCCAGCAGAATTCGGAGACGTAGGAAACAAGCCTGTTAGGTTTCCCATATTTGAATAGTCCAATGAATCTGGCTGTTCGCCCCGGGCTTTTAGGATGCTGAATCTGGACATAAATGCAGCTTCTGGATCTGCGATGTGGTTTGCCATGCTTGAGAAGTAGGAATTCTCCATGGATTGATCTGGTGATGGCGGTCCAAAATTATCCTTGATCGGTGGTGATTTCTCGTCTTCTGTACTCACGAGATCTGAGTTGTCAGCTCGCGACTTCAAGGTGTGAAATCTGGACATGACCGAGGCTTCAAAATCACTTGCTTGGCTTTGAGGGGAAGAAAAAGCGGGCATTTGACGGGCCTCGGTGTCAAGAGAGGGACTTTGTCGGCCCACTATGCGATTGGTGGATTTCAGGTCTTCCACCACAGATGTCAGGGTTCGAAATCGTGCTATGACTGATGACTCCGTATCAGTTCTAGGAGAATCATTTGGTGATGATTCAACGGCTTTGTTTACACCAGCAGCCTTGGAAATTGGAACATTTTCTTCCTCTGTACATTAGATTAAGCAAATATAAGTAAACCAAAGATAAATTATATCAAGCTTCAAAATAACTATATGAAAACATAGTACTCATATATAGACCCAAAACAATATGAGCAGCTTCTTTAGTTAAAATTTTCTATTACTTTAACTCGTAGATAGGACTTTCAACATGATCATATTACCCCCTCCTGATAGGAACTTGAATTATAATCTTTATTAATATCCATTTCTAAAATAATCGATAAAATCCAACTGTAAATCCACTCACATTATTTAGGGTATATATGTGTATAGCTGGGATTACCTTGTCTTATTTATAAAGACGAATTTATATTTGGTGTACAAGCAAGATTTGAGATTATTTTGGTGTTTTTCCCCCTTCATGGTCCATGAATAAATGGGTGACGCAATAAAACTGAATGCATAGCTTTAGAATACCATTTGTCTGTTGATAAACCCTTTTCTCTTTCTCTGTCTCTTTCTTCACACGGTTGAAGCGAGATTTAATAGTGGTGGCACACAGTGCAGCTTCAGCTTCAAGCCAAAGATTCTTATACAAGACGGTTTCCGGTTGCATTTCCTCACTAGGGAAGTTCTTCTCAAGGACACTTTTCATAGCCTACTCAACAAGTATTTAGAGCATAAACTTAATTATCAATCAGACAAACCATATATACATAACTACCAGCAAAAAACTACCTGGATAGTTTCAGCATCTCTGACTGTCTCTGCATTTCCCTTTACTGAAGAGGAGCCCGAATGGTCCTCATTACTGAGGCACTGAATGTCATTATTCCAGTTCTTAAAAAAATCATGGTCATGCTGATCCATACGAGCAGATGTGACCTTGCTAACCTAGATATTGATGACACAAAAACCATGAGTGAATGTTCCATTATTACTATTATATATAATAAACAGCATCTTCACTTATATCACATAACCACTTGTCAAACTAAAATAAGCAACCTACCATCAGAGCCTGGAGTGATCCCTGAACACAAGAAGTCTCCTGTTGAGGATCCTGAGATTTTTCGGTTTGAGGAGCTTGATCAGCTTTCTTAAGTAGAAAAGAATTCAGATTGCTGATTATGCCCTTGACAGAAGCGTCAATTAGTTCTGTGGAAGTGTCATGGCTGTTTGAGCAATGAGATATAAGTACTTCAGACAGGTTCATCATCGTGTTTACTAAAACATTGATATCCACTTTTGGACTCGAAACCTTTCCAGACAGTTGGGTGGTCATTGAAGCAGATACGTTTCCTGGAGGGGAATGAAGCATTTCATCGCCAGCATTAGTTGGAGAGGAAGAAAGTCCATCGGATGAATTTTTGCCCTTCAATTCAGCGCCAGTTTCTTTAGGCAAAATCTCACAGCCTTCTAAATTAATTTGCAATGGCTGAGATTTGTTAGAGCTAGAAACAATCCCAGAGTAATTCAAATAGCCTAAATCATTCCCTATCTCAAGATCTAGGGCACGTTTCTTATCAGATGACTGAAAACCATCTTCACCAAATAGCTTTGCACTGTGCAAACCCTGTATCATAGAGCATGATCCATCATGTTCTCTGGATACAGGTTTGAAATTTGGAGACCTCTTTGAAGCAAGGTTCTCACTCAATTCTCCTGATACATGGGTGGTATCAGTGCCATCAGTTGTATAAAGTCTGATTGGGTTGTTCATATGCTCTTCTTTACCGTTCTGGTTGAAACATGATTCTGACATTTCCAGCACAATATCCGGAATGACCATTTTGGACTCTACAAAAGGTGAGAAATGAGCTCCTTTCCAGCAAGGTGAATCCTCAGCTACATTCTGAATGTCTGGACCATCTGAAAATTTATCCTTTGGATAAAATGCCTCTCCAGTGCTCCCCTTTATCTTAAGGCACTCTGCCATGCTCAAATGAGGAACTGTAGACAACGAGTGATCAAAGCTGTCCTCATTAACTTGCTTCTTGTTGACGTTAGCTTCTGATTTGTTAGAGGATGATCCTGTAAAGAGACTATCAGTATTCCCTGTGTAGTTGCTAATGTCAAAGTTTAAACCAAACGGATGATAAGGAAGAAAGTCTGGAGATTTCTCAGTTTTATCCAAGGCTTCATTCCTCACAGAGTCCATTTTTGCAGAGGGAACTGCATATTGTGGAGATGGAAACCCGCCATATGTCATTTTATTTTTGTTTGTAGGGGATGACCTCACTGTTGATGTAGAATCAAACACATAAGAATCAGAATAATTTGTGTGCTTATCTTGTGAATTAACAGGACCTTCACAAAAGCCATAGCTTGGGAAGGGGTGCTGCATGAATGCATCCTGAGTAGTCTCAGATCCCAATGCAGACAGCCTTATACTAGTGACAGCTGGGTTTGGTTCCTTGAAAGATTTACGGTCTTCAATGCTTGGAGACCCAAAACTGTTTTCTCCTCCAAAACCATCAAAACAATTTGTTGACTTGATAGGTGTTTCTACATAGGATACTAGGCCCCCAACAGGAAGAGTACCCACATGAAAAGCACATAATGATCACCACAAGCATCAGATCCTTACCACATTTAAGACAAGATTTTTCATATAAAAATGGAAAATAAACAAAAAAATCAATATGCTTAAACATTAAGAGAAGCGCACAATGAAGAAAACACACAAGCACAGAGCTAGTTGTTATAGAAAATAACTGAGAATGTATGGAGCAACAAAAATATAAAGCCCAAATTTTGCTCAGGTATAAAGGGATGCAACCTCAACACCCAGACGAAGAAAAAAAAGAGCAATAATCTCCACTTTAAAGAGAAACAACAGAAACTTGCTTTATTTTTATGATTTAACAGCCATTTTGTCATTAATATCTTATATACAAATGGATGATCCAAAGAAAGTTAATCCATGGCGTAACCGGAAGCCATAAAATGAACAGTTAACAAGAATCCTCGAACTCTACCAACGAGTATAAGGTAATATCAGTAGCAGACATCCTTTTCCAATCATGGATTCAGTGTGTTTACAGGAATAAGGCACGTTGTTGAGCCGGATAGCAATCAAATCGTTAAATACAGCTGAATACATAATATTGTATATCCTATTTATCAGTTAACTATGATTTTAATTATGAATCATGTAGTACAAAAGTCAGACTAATATGTATTTATTTATGAAAATTGAATCACTTAATCAAGGAACGTCATTCATTGACTAACATTAAGAAAAATATACAAGCCTGATTAGTTAAGCAATAGAAAGAGGGAAGAAATAGACACTTTGGACTAGGCAACCAAAGCTTAGTGACAAGACCTTAGAGCCTTAATGCACCTCATCAGACTTCATTTCACTCAATCAAAATTGGATCTGACTCACTTAATAAACCATATGTAAATATTTAATCAAGTATCAGGGAAAAGCACGAAATTCCCAGGCCAATACTGCATTAATACAAGAAGGAAGGGCGATACCTTTCCTCTTGCCTTGCTGACCGGTTGATGGCTCAGAATGCTTATGATCCTTTGAAGCATAATTACCACCAAGATCCAACCAATTACCTTGCTCCACATCATTCAAACAGTTCCATACACCATTCCATTGTGGCGTATACTTCACACCAGACACAGTCCGCGTACCATCAACTTGAGGGGCTCCACTCATCTGGGCCACACCAAAATTGGACAGCAGATCGTAATTCGGTTCCTTACGGGCCACCATTTCACGATCATCAGGAACAACATAGGGCGGATAATACGGCTTCGCCTCAGCAAGAGTACTCTGAATTGGATTCGAGTATTGCCCATAAGTAGACCCATCATATCCAGCATTACCCGAGGGAGAACTCAGAGGAGCCAACCGGGTACTCGACGATGAGCTGTTGTTGGGTTGAGAACCCGGGAATCCATGAACATCCTGGGGAGGAAAACCACCGTCTTTCGAGCTGTTCTCTGGGAAATTAGGCCCAAAAGTTGAATTCACAGGAGGGCTCCAAACCGGTCTAGGGCGATCAAACCGAGGGCCATAGGCTGTTTCAGTGAAAACCATGGGTGGTTTCGAATTGTGCTGGTTCTGATAGGGCTTATCGAGGGTAAAGGGAGGAGCTAAAGGCGACAAATTCGAAGACCTTCCGCCGGAATTCTGGGAGCCTAATGGCATCATAGCTTCTCTCCTAATCGATCTTCCCAATTTCTAGGGTTTCCGATGTGGGCCGTAACTGATCACATCACATATACAGAAACTGAGATCAAAATTGATGAATTTCGTACAATTCTAGCCACAAACAGATGAAATTCAAGCGAAAGAGAGCTAAAAACTGCAGATAAAGTGAAACTTGTTTGATACGGATTAGCAGAGTGATGATATGGATACAAAAGAGGCGAGAAAAATTCGTTGGAAAACGGTACCTGTGGGGACGAAGAACGGGAGAAGGCCTCGTTCTTGGCTCAGGAATCAGGGTGGGGAAATCGAATTGCTCCCATGTCTGTGGGGATTGATTGCCCTAGCTTTGTAATGTGTGGAACTCCCAATTTCCCACGGAACAACCTCTCTCTCCCTCTCTATCAAATAAGGCTGTCGTAGGCGTAGCGTGGTACACATGGGCAGGCTTTTGAAGGTGAGACAACATAAAAGGGCAGAAAACAAGTAGACTGGTTTTTTTTCCTTTTTTTTTTTTTTTTTAACCTTCAAGTTTACTTATCCTTTCAAAAACTAAAGTTTAATGGATTATAGTGTAGGTGTAATCAATTGAGTTTTGGTTTAAAGTCTTTGATTTATTTCTCCACATGTGTTTTATTTTAAAAACTGCAAAATCAATTGACTGTTTGGGTAATCGGTGATTTTACGGTTCGAATTGTTTATCCTTTTTATTTCAGTCCCTTGATTTTTATTGGTCCACTTGGATAAATTCTATATGGTTATAAATCTAATTGACAATTCGACTAATAGGGTGTATCAAAATAGCCCTTGAGGTTAAAACCATGATTTTATTTGCAAAAAAAAAAAAAAAAAAAAATTCACCAGGATAAGCTTAGTTATTCAAGACCTGTAGAGGGTTTAAAGGTTATTGGTTCAATCCCTATTTCTATTTTTTGATTCTTGAGTTAAAAACACTAATTTGTACACTCTCGTATTATGGAATTGAGTTGCTAAGGGCAAGCCAATTTATATTTGTGATTCTTGCTAGTCGGGTTACAAAGTGTATGCTTTGTTATTGACCTGGCCACAAAACAATACAATTACATTAGGGGTTAAGCACCCAAATTGCAACCACCATTCAATTCGAACCATAGGTTTAAAAACTTTACAAATATCGATCTAAATGTTTTTTCCAAACCAATCTGATTTTTTCAACAAAACCTTATGTTTGTTAAGAGCTAAGAAAAACAGCCTAACCGTCAAAATTCGATTTTCGATCCATATCGTTTTTTTTTATCGTAACGGTTTTAAATCGATGCTATATCCTACGGAGTAAAGTCTTATTCTCTTTTTACCTCAAAAGTACTTTCTATCCCAAAACAACTTTTTATCTTTCTTGAAATCCGTACACACCTCTTTCTCTTGAAATCCGTACACGCCCCTCTATTTTTTTTTTTACGATTTCAACATACACAAAACAACTTTCCACCAAAAAAAACTACTACTCCGTACTTCCTACCAACAATGAAAGGAGCCCTAGGTAACTTCCATATTGAAAGATGGCTTTCAATCGGTTGATTCCAATCCATCTGGCGCGAGCCCAAAACTCGCCACCGACCCATAAAAGAAGAAAGAACGAAAGCAAAACAGGAT
Source organism: Polygonum maritimum (assembly GCA_963924305.1). Lineage (NCBI taxonomy): Eukaryota > Viridiplantae > Streptophyta > Magnoliopsida > Caryophyllales > Polygonaceae > Polygonum > Polygonum maritimum. The sequence goes on along the minus strand of OZ002729.1, from coordinate 44,886,282 downwards.
CACGAGAACCGTCCGATCCGAGTGTGGGCCCGCGCCCAGAATGACGACTAAAGTCAAACCTCCCACAACCCAAATCCCCAGAGCCTCCGTTTCTCTAGTCTCCAAACCCCCCAACGTAGTAAGACCCGGCGATGAGGCCCCAGCCTAAGCCCAGCCCGGGCCCGTACCCGCCCGAAGACGAAACCGATCCCTCCCGCCCGGGCCTCACCGGGCCGGGCCTGACCGGCGTGGGCCTCCGGAAGAAAGGAATCGGAGTCCGCGCCTGGCTGATGCTCGACTCCGCGGGCCAGGCTCAGGTCGTGGAGGCCGGGAAACACGCCATCATGAGGCGAACGGGTCTCCCGGCCCGCGATCTCCGGATCCTTGACCCGCTCCTGTCGTATCCGTCCACTGTTTTGGGGAGGGAGCGGGCGATCGTCATCAACTTGGAGCATATCAAGGCCATTATCACTGCTCAGGAGGTTTTGCTGTTGAATTCGAGGGATCCGTCTGTTACGCCGTTCGTTGAGGAGCTCCAGAGGCGGCTGATAAGGCTTCATCAGGCGTCGGAGAATCAGGTTGGTTGAGTTGGCTTAATTAGTTGAGTTTTGGATTGTTAGGGTTTTGTGTTGGATTGGTTGGATTAGGGTTTTGTGCTTTGTTTAGGGTTGAAATTTGTTAAAACTGACAGTATTCCTTGTTCCTGTGATATGCATGGAATTGAGGAACTAGGTTTTAATCTTGTTAGATTACAGCTCGCTAATCAGCTGATTTTGGGGGTTTTCACATGTAATTCATTTCATTCATCAGGCCTGAGAGAGTGAGAGTTACCATCTGATCTGATCTTCCCCTTTTATACTGTAGAAATGAAATAACAACCTCATAAAACTGATTAAAATTAAATAAAATGATGGAGAACATAATGGGAGGAAAGTGTGGAATTTGGGCTATAGTGCTTAAAACCTAGGAGGTGGCAGGTGGGAATTGGGGAAGTTAAAGAAACTAACAAGGAAAGGGTAAAGAGCTCCTCAATTCTTCTGTGAACGTTCTTATATTCCTCATTTGGTTCTGACTGTCAAAGAGCTCCTCAATTTTGCACTACCAAAAATCTAGTAGATGCACAAAACCAGAGATCATTTCACTATTTCCCTCAGGCTATCCTTTTGTAGAGACAAACTGTTTTCTTTCTGTTTATCATGCTTATTGTTTCGGGTTTGGACTGTATCTTGAGTGATGTTTCACAAGTACATGCTATCTTTTCCTCTACCGTCATTTATCTTTTGTTTTTATTGGCAATGCTGATACAATTATGTAGGCGTCATATTAAGGGAAATCATTGATCTTTTGTGCATGATCCTCCCTCCATACTAGAATCATAAACTATCCAAAAAGTAATTCTTCTCCAGAGCTAATCATGTATGATCTGAATGAGATATCTGTGTGATAGTTTACATATACCAATCTGGCTTGAAATGTATGTATTGTCAAGTCCGAGCTATCGCATTTTTGTTTCCTATTATTGAGTTTGAACCATAGTCTACAAGTTAAAATAATATAAATGCATGCAACAACAGAATCATACTCTGTAGTTTTCCCATCTATTGGAATCTTCAGTACTTGAGATTGTTACAGAATCAATCTGGACCAAATCTGGTCCTTTTTTAATTTGTGATGCATTGCAATTCCTGTTCTTTAGTGATTTAAAATGACGAATTGTGCCTAGGCCCGAAATATATACTAATGAACGTAGCTTCAGTTTAAGTTAAAACCTATCAACAAACCTCCTTTTCAGCATGAAATTCACACCAAAAGGGTTTCCTTATTTATTGTGCTCTGATATGCAATGGAAAATCATAGAACATCTGATTTTTGCTCATTTCTTTTTGTATATCTCATAAAAACGATGCAGTAGTCATTTGGCTGTGAAAAATATAGGCATGAAGTTTGCCAGTTGTTTTGAAATTCTAAAAACAATGGTGGTTTGGGCATGCCTATCTATATGTTTTTCTCAATTGCGTTGGTGGTCACTCATTAGCACCTAGTTTATACTGAAATGAATGCTTCATATTATTTTTTTGGAATAAAAAACTAGTAAACTACAGCCATAGATATCATTTCTGATTAATAAACTTCTTCATATTCTATTCATTGCATCTATGATAAAAGCAGATTCGGTTCCCCCTTTTTTTTTGTTACTGAACCTTCTTTTTGTTTTCTGAGTTGCTATTAAGGAGGTTAGAGTTGGCGAAACAAATGCTGAATGGACAAAGCTGTATGACCTAGATGAGCCCCAATCTCAGGATGTCAGCCCTCCAAATGAGTCTTACGGTTTCCCTCCACGTGAAGGAATTGATGATGAAGAAGTTAAGGGGGAGGACAAACAGGACTTTAAGAGTCCGGATGGGGTCAAGGTTCTTCCGTTCGAGTTTATTGCTCTGGAAGCTTGCCTAGAAGCTGCTTGCAGCAGCTTAGACAGTGAGGTATGATGTGTTTTCTTGCATATACTCTTTAGGAATCACTTTGGGTAATTTTGTTACATTACATGCTTCATGTGGTTCTGCAAATGTTCTAATCAATCACTATGGACAACATTCGAATCAGGCAAGAACATTGGAGCTAGAAGCTCATCCTGCTTTGGATAAGCTAACTTCAAAAATCAGCACTTTGAATTTGGAACGTGTTCGACAAATTAAAAGTCGCTTGGTTGCAATAACTGGACGTGTTCAAAAGGCAAGTTTATTCTCCTGGTTGATGCATGTGTTTACTCCCTTTGTTGTTCACTTTATTATACATTGTTAAACAGAGGTAGTTTCTGCTCACCTCTTTAGGATAATAAACTTCAAGGGTCTAAGTATCACATGCTGATGATGGAAAAGTAACATCTTTTTCTATATTTTTGCGCAAGATGAATCGAAGAATCAGCTGTGCCTCTGGAAGTGTCTTTTTCGTATTCTCAAGCACATTGCACATAACGTGTGTGATCTCACTTTGGTTTTGCATACAATAGTAATAAAGTGATATTATGCCAGCGGATCCTAGTTATCCTGTTTGACATTCATCTTTGATGCACACTGAACTTCCTGTGTATACACTCCTAAGGCAGTGAAAGTGGTTAAAATACACAAATGCTTTATTTTTGCTATATTGTGTTAAAAATATGCTGCATGTCTCCTATTCGGAAATTTGAAATGTCTATTCTTTCCTCAAATGTAACCTCCTAGGGATTCTTCACTGCACTTCCATTGTGCCATGTATATATCTGCCCACTCAATTAATCTATGTAGCTTTAAAATGCGTTTAATTGATATACCACCTTTTATTTTGGGTAGTTTTTGTAGCCGTATACTTCTATGTATAATAGGTCAAGTTTCTTTTTTCTCCAGGTGCGGGATGAACTGGAGCATCTCTTAGATGATGATGACGACATGGCAGAGATGTATCTTACTGAAAAATTGGCTGAGAATCTTGAAAGCTCTTCTGTTACTTCAATGGATGATCAAGACGATGTTGATGATGGGATGCATCAACAAGAATCTGTTGGAAGGTTTATGTCTTTGGCCCGCTAGTACTTCTTTAACTTTTAAAAAATAATTTTAGGCCTCAGAAATCTTAATAATGTGACTTATCAGGATGCCTGCTGAAATTTCATCAGAAGCTAATGAGGCCTTAGGTCACTATGATGGTGAACTTCTTAACCCTGGTAACCTTGAAAAGGGTTTCTATGGTGCACATAATCTAGGCCGAGAGAGCCGAGGTACACGTACAAGTACTACACGCAGTGCTATAAGCAAGCAACTTGATGTGGAGGAGCTTGAAATGCTTTTAGAGGCGTACTTTGTTCAAATTGATGGTACACTGAATAAGCTGACTACGGTATGTATTTTAAATATTACTATGATATCTAATGAGTTACAGTGTACCTTTTATGCGTTAATAAGCTATCGAATGGAGGCTCGTTGTTCGTCCTGTCCCTAGTGACATTTTGAAGTGGTCTGATTACGTTATGAAAGCTTAAAATTCAGTCTACATTTTTCTTACTGTACTTTGTGAGACTGAAACAATTCAATTTGTTCTGGAGTCTTTTATTTTTCAAATGTGAAGATATACACGGTAGTTTTTTTTAAATTATTAATAATTTTATTGAAGTCCTACTATGACAAAGGTAAAGCAGAAAGCATAAGAGGAAATATGCTAGCAGATTACGTGGTAGTTAATTGTTGACGTGGTTGAAACCCTACTTTCAGGAAGATAAAGCATAAGAGTATATTTATCTTATTCTATGCAGAAGAGAAGAATTGAGAACGATGTCGAAGAGGAAATATTCTGATTTTAGATTTACCTGGATATGTTATAGATGGTCATATATAAAAGATTCAGCAGAGGATAGGCTTCGTTATATTAAAATCTATTACATGGAAATGTATGTTTTTTGGTGGCTTATTTTATGCTATTCTATTTTATTTTATCCTTCTAGCAATGGTCAATTATGTATTTCAATGGTGCAGCTATATTACTCCACATTGGACAGATTTTTGAACTGACTCATTTCATCTGTTGACAACTTTTGCATGGGCTTAAGCTCCGGGAGTACGTTGATGACACAGAGGATTACATTAACATCATGTTGGATGACAAACAGAACCATCTCTTGCAAATGGGAGTTATGCTTACGACTGCAACCTTGGTGGTGAGTGCATTTGTCGTTGTGGCCGGTATTTTTGGTATGAACATACACATTTCCCTGTTCGATGATGAAGAGCTTGGTAAGCACAAATTCTGGTGGACCGTTGGTGGAGGCACTGCTGGCAGTATTTTTCTCTATATTGCTGCAATAGCTTGGTGCAAGCATAAGCGTTTGCTCGAGTGAGTCAACTACGACTGTAGAATCATTGAAAAGGTAATTGTAGTATTATTTCAAACAATGCTGATTTTACTGATACTTCCAATATTCAACAGTGTATGATTGTTTTATTACTCTAGAAAAAGATAAACGGATATAATCCATAATTGCAACTCATTTCATTCGCCATATCTGCCCAATCATAAGTTCTGCTTCCTCCTTCTATAATAGATAAACAATTAACTTGACTGCCATATCTTAAATAATAATAACCGGGAAAACAAAAAACAATCTGAGGAAGTGGGGAAAATGGGAAAGGGCCTAAAAACTAGAAAATGATAATATGGTAAAAACAACTGAACTAATTAGAAAATGGAAAAATGATATAACAAATACAATTGATAGGTTTGGTTTGTATCTCATTTGTTGTAATTGTTAACATCTACTATGGTCTAATACAGCTGCCTTATGGAGTATATAATATGCCATAGTAGCTCAACTCTTGGGTTGGTCAGTTGTTGGGTGCCTCCTTTGTAAGTTTGCCAGGTAAGTGCACATAAATTGAAATGACAATTTCGAGTACTGTTTGTAATTTCTCTTTTGCTCGTGCCAGTATGTGCATGTGTGGTTAAAGAACTTGTTGAGCTGATTAATAAAAAGCATGGTAAAGTTCGAAGATATTTCCAGATGTCTTGTTTCTTGGCTCAATCGGTGAAGTTTTGGGTTATATTTAACAGTTGATATATAACCTAATTTGACAAGGATGTTATTGTTATCTTCTTAGTTCATCTCTGGCCTTTTATCGCATGAATATGATCAAGGAGAAGGATGCTAAAACTTGCTTGCAGGGAAAGTAGTCTCTTAGATATGTTATATTATTGCTGCTCAAAGCATATATGTTGGCCATCGAGACGAATTACAAAATATAAATTTCTGAGAGTAAAAATTTGATATAGTATGAGCTTTTGAAGAGATTGCTGAAAGTAACATGCAATTTGCATAGATCTGATCAGAAATAGGAAGAAAATAGAGGAGTTTGTTTACATTTTGTGATGAATAACACTTCCTGACATTGATTGGCATATCAAACTCTGAAATTTGGTTGCTGAAAAATGTTTAAATCAGACACATTCAGTTACTGCTGAGAATAGTTTGTGTTTTTGCTTGATTCTGAAGCTTCGTGGGAGTAACAATAGAAAGGGTTTGCTTAGACGGTCTTGTATATCAAGCTCTTTTTGACATGGATTTGTATCTCAAGCTGATATTTCGTGGTCAATGGCGTCGTTTGGGTGAAAAACCAAGTCTCAATAAGTTTCGTTTGAACTTTTCGCGAACTTAATGCCTAGTAAGCGTGAGGCCATACAAGTCCGAACGAACCCTAAAGGCTAAAGCCATGAAACCATGCTTGCCCGTCTCCGAGCCATGACTCATAAGCTGACTTAGCTAAAGGAATTTACAATTTCATGAAATGAGCTTTTGTATAACTCTACACAAATGACAAATATCATATTATTTATCCATACACAGAACAATACATTACATTGTCATTATTCACACACCCGGGCGATCTCAAAGAGTGACAAACACGTAATCTTTCTGCCCACCCAGAACATTGTACATTTGTACAAGAACTATAATTATGATTCAAGACAGTACACAACATTTGAGAAGCTTCAGAAAGAATGATTCCTGGTAAACACTTTCTTGAGGGCTCTCAAGCTCAATGATTTCGACTTGTTCAAGCTACGGCCTCCGACTTTGCCTGTTGTGTCGACAACTTCTTCTTCGGGTGCTACATTGTCTTCTGGGTTCCAAAACTTAGCCGCTTTTCTCTTGTTCTTGATGGCGGTGAGAACGTCGTATCTGTTGCAAATTCCCCATACTGTCACCTTCTGCTGTGCATAGTCGACATTGATCGAGTATATCCCTGCATTTTTGCGCCATGCATAGGATTAGATGACCTTATGGCATTTTATAGCACATTATATCATGATACATTGTGCATATAATGCAAGATAATATATTATAATACATAATTCAAACACTCCCTTAAAACTTGTATCATTGAGGTGAGCACTACTAATTCCTATTTATATTAAGCCCTAGAAGCAATTGCTTTTTTTTGCCTAAGAAATTCACCCAGAAAAGTTTACCTACTTAGAGAAAAAAATCATTAAATCTACATAAAAAAAACAAACAAATTTGAATAAATAAATATATTAGCTTTGTTTTATATCCATGAATTACCTTTGAGATGGGATAATGCCTTCTTAACTTTCCTGTCACAACCATAGGAATACAAAGGCACCTTCATTTCCACATATTGTGCCTCAACACTATTCTTGTAGCTTGAAGCTGGGATCAGCTCTAATTCTTCCATTAAGTGCTCTAATTAATTAAAAATTAGCCTTCAACTAAGCTTTCCTCCTCTTTAATCTTTGTAAGCCTAGAAAACACAAACCCAGATACTACGAAGTTGTGTCGTGTTATGTCAATTGGTGTATATATAGGATTCCTAGGAAAAGTGTCATCGTGATTATTCTAAATGGGAAAGGGATTATGCATAAAAGAGACGTTAAATATATGCTTTGATTCCTTTGGAATTAACATGTCACGTTCTAATTTTCTTTTCCCCTTTCACTAATCAATATCAGCTTTTGTTTGTTTGCTTAGCCAAAGAAATTTTGGATCAAATATACTCCCTCCGTTTCAATAAACATGTCCTTTTAGCTATTTGCACATATATTAAGGAAGCTATTAAATGGACTATTATACCCCTAATTATTACCTCACTTTTTTACTTTATTGAAAACCACTACTAATAAACTGCTAATGATTATAAGGGAAAATCTGTAAAGTAAATGCCCAAAAATGTAAAAAGACATGTATTTTGAAACAAACTTTTAGAGCTAAAAAGACATGTTTATTGAAACGGAGGAAGTATTAAATATAAAATCAATCCAAAGCCTTTTTCTTTTCCTTTGGTTGATTAAAATTGTTGTCGGTTATGCTTTTTTGCATTCAACAGAGGCACTTTTTGGAAAATGGAATCGTGTGATTATCAATTTCTACGTGCAGTTTTTTTGATACACTTTCTAAAAAAGAGAAAAAGATGCTTTTCAAAAAAGGAAACAACACATGCAGATTTTGAGGACTAGTCTATTGATTTGTGAGTCACAAAGGCAAGATGTTGATGTCCATGAAAGAAAGGAAAAAGGGCTCTAGAATTGAATTGAGCAAGTTCTTCAATTAGACCTATGAATCAAATTTTGCAAGTTGAGAAGAGTCAAGGTGCATTTGAATCGCAAATCATAATGCCTTATCTTGCATTACAAGGCGCGATCCAAACACAGTCACAATGTACATGAAGATATCAACCTTGCACTGGTAACGCAATCAAAATGGCGTAAAATGCGCAAAAGTTTCACTACTTACATCATCAAGTCAAATCTAGATTACATACCAAAATGCAGTAAAAAGTTTCAAGGTGCTAATGGTATACAATAACAAAATAGCCCTGTCTAACTTAAAACACCAGGAAACATATACTACTCAAAAGGGACAACAACTACTATACTTCCACAACATACACATAAACCCGACGATACTTCTTCAGAGTCAGTCTTCGTCTTCTCATGCACGGTGAGTTATCTGAGGAGCTTTCCAATGGCAAATGAAAGCCAAACACAGGAGCATCACCAAGGCAATTGTGATCATGTACATAACATTGTAACTTTTCTTCTTTGTTGGAGTTCTGTTGGAGTTCTGTTTGTTTCTTCTCCTTGGTGGCGGTACAGGAACTGGTGCACTTTCGTCGCTACTCTCTGAGCTTTTCTCTTCATCATCACTTGCCCGGTGCTCCTCATCGGGAATGTTGGCAGATGGCAACTTCCTTGTTGCAACTGCTGGTTTCATTAGACAGATTCTTCTGCTTGCTGTTCCCTGGCTGAATCTGCTGCTGGAAACTGGAGCATTTGGTCTGGACCGTGCTCTTATCTTGATTCCACGGTCAGCCTTTTCCTCAACCATATTGAATTGCTGGTGTGGGTCTAAGTTTGGCGTGTTACAGAAGTGGTCCAGATTAGCATCAGAAAATAAGTCATCCTCCGCATATGGAATAGGCTGAGGTAGGTGCATGTTCCCCATAGGGTCATGTGAAGAATTGTAAAAGGCACTGGAGTTGGTGAAACCCGAATCATACTGAAAATGAATTGGAAAAAAAAGGTCAATCAAAATAATGTGATATGCAATGGAAGGATTCCACATGTAAAAACTGAGTATAAGTGGAGAAAATGATGAAGATATTTTCGATTACACTGCATCAGCAGCCATTGTGCATACAGTTTTTTGTTATGTTAAAAGTATAATTACGTAAGCATGTATGTACGAATCAATTATGTGTGGAATTATAGATTACCGAGCATGTAGAGAGTTTTGCTACCTGCAATTGTGTTGGTTCGACATCTGAACCACTGCAAGATCCACTTTCTTTCTTCAGTAGAGTGTCCAAGGACACACCATCCATATTCTTGTAATCAAAACCATCAATGATAGGCTCCTCATAATTCCAGGGTTCAGAGGGGTAATTGTCTGGACTCTTTAGAACGGACAAGAGAAACTCAGAAATGTTGTCATTGTTCTCACTGGAAAATTGCATTGCACCTGGAGGAATACCAAATCCAGCAGTATCAATTTGATTCATATTAGTTGTTCCTGGTCCTGCATGCATCTGATGCAGAGGGAGCGATGTCTCTGGGGCATAAAAATACTTTGCAGCATCATCAAGCTCCGAGTTTACCTGAATAGAACAAAGAACGCGTTAGCATTAGCCTATTAGGTACATCTTTCAACTTTGAAAACATGCATTTCAAATAGTTAAGTTATAATGTTGCACTCACCTCAGGAGTGCTTATTTTATTGGCTTGAGCATCATCATAAATGTTACCGCTGTTGCTAAGGCTCTGGGCAGGCATTGATGAATCGGATATTAAGTACTCGGACACTTGGCCAACCTTAAGTCCAGGATTCTCCACACTCTGTTCGCATGATAAAGGAGATTGATGAACGAGAGGTGTATCTGATTGTAATTCTCCGTGTGAATTAGTAATTGTTGGAGAACAAGCAATTGCTTCACTCTCATCAAAGGTGGAGCCTTCATCATCAGTTTGTTTCTTGTCATCGTGTTTCTTGAATAAACGACAAAGAACAAAGGCCCCCTGAATCAAAGAAACAAAAAGAACAAAACTCAACAATTTAAAGGCTGCATCATAAGAATATAACATGAGGGTAATCATGATCATTCACAAGCCACAACATGCTGTGATCACATGAAAGAATATCCACCAGAAAAAGAACAGCACAAGCTCCAAAGGAGCAAAGCAATTAGCTGAGAAATTTTACTACATTACTATGCATGTATCACTGATGTACACTTCTACCAATTGATATTCATAGCATTGCACTCTAATCATCCACTTTACAATCATCACAAACTCCCACTCATAAACAGAAGACGGTGACAAAGAAGCTTAGTTTCACTTCATAAGCAAGCAGTTGGACTATGTACAATCTCCAAAATGATGCATCTATGAAATAAGTTCAAACGTCTCAACAAATTACTATTTTCAGTAGTACATAAACCTCTATAGAACAACACTGTGCAAATTTCAAGCTCATATAATCATTCCACCAGCTAAAGAGCAAAAAACTTTACCTAACTCAGACAAAACAGGAACATACACAGACATGAACAAGACAAGGGATGTGAGTAAAACCTGGCCAGGGTGAGTGCCATCAAGCTCGCTTAGGGTGGCACGATACTCGTGGATGACCCAATGAGTTCTCTCCCCCTTGGGAGCACGGCCCATGTAGAACACAAGAGTCTTCTTCATCCCAATCAACCCCATCGTCCTAGACACGATCCTCCTGTCTTTCCCAGTTGCTTTCCAGTAGCCTTTTCCAGTGGCTCGGTTCGACCTCTGGCCATTCGGATACTTCCGGTCACGAGGGCAGAAGTAAAACCACTCCCGATCAGCCGTCTGTATGATGGACAAATCTGAACACAAGCAGTCAATCATTGCAAAGCAAAGCAGATCATCAGTACCATTTCACCAAGAAAATACACATACAAGAAACAACGAATCCAACACAATCAAAAACCCTAAAAAAAACAGCTGCTAAGCACTATCTCTAGATCTGCAACCAGTTCATAAACCCTAAAATCCTCAATTCTCTACCAAAACATTCCAATTCATCGATTGACCTTCAATTGCACTACAAAAGCATTCAGACCACACACGAAAGCCTCAACGTTACCAAAAACCGAAACAAATCTCCCAGAGAAAGAAAAAATTACGACGACCACATATTGATCCCAAGAAAACACGAAATTCACTTTCCAAACACGAGAAATCTTGAAACAACAACACGAAATCTGCACCGAAAGAGAAGAAACAAGAGGTACGAACAACAAAGGGGAAAGCAGATAAACAACCTGGCAAATCCCAAGGCTCGACCTTGCAGACATCAACTTCTCTAATAACACTCACATCCTTATCGTTTCCATTGATCTTAAGCCGAAGGTAGTGATCAATGAGCTCGACATCAGTCGGCCTGAATCTGAACCCCAACGGCAGATTTTCAAACGGCAGAACCGCCATTTCAGCAAAAAGCGCACAACCAAGAGCTGAAATCGTAGAACCTCAAACTCTGGCAAATCCAAACAACAAAAACCTTCAATTTCTTCTTCCACTGAGATCTTTTGCCCTTTCTGTACTCTAGAATTCGATCGGCGATTTTTTAGGTTTTGTGTTTGAGATGGAATTTGGGGGATTGATCGGGGGAGAGGGAAAGAGCAGAGTAGGAAGGTGAGAAGGGACACAGATAAAGGAGAAAGTTGAAATGGCTTTAGAAATGGTAAAAAAGACAAAACAAAGTGATGACGTAAAATGACGGAATTGCCCCTCGTGCATGGCTCGTACATCGTTTAGCCTTAACCGCGTTGATTTTAAGCGCGAAATTACGAATGTGGCCTTCTTCGGAAGCTGCCACCAAATTGGCTTCGTATGGGATTATGGACGGGTGCTTTTGCTAATAAATCAATTTAAATTAATGTTGATAATAACGTGCTGCTTTTACGATTATTCAAAAAAAAAAAAAAAGTACGTACTTTTACGATTATTAAAAATATTCCGTGCCATTCTAAATTTGAAATGTAGATAAACCTGTAATCTCTTATTGCATATATGGTGATCTACTTTAATCCATTTAGGGAGATTTTTACCGTATTAACCGTGTATTATTTGGAAATGGGGGAATTTGTTTTATGAGTTTTCTTACATTGTCATTGTTGGTAGGTCTCACTGTGCATAGGTAGAGTTTTTGTCCATTAAAACCGAAAAAACGAAACCAAATATATCCGGTTCATCTTTTCTTAGTTTTCTATTTTTTGATTCGATTCAATTTTGAACTCATATTCAACTCTAGTCAATAGTCATTAATCCCCACTATTAATTTTCACTTGTTAGACAAAAATGATGTTTTTTTAGACAATAAGTAGGCTATCAATTGAGTTAACTCATTTTCAACTTGAATTAGTTAGTTAGTTGTGTGAGTGGTAGATTGTCAGTCGAATTGCTTTAATCGAATCTATATTATAGAAAAATCATTATTAAGTTATGTAATATATATACATGAAAAAAATAACATTATTGAGAATGATATATGATTTAAAATTGAATTTATAGTTAATTGATTTTATAAATTAGTATATTTGAGTATGATTTCAATTTTCACCTTTTAGACAATAAAGAATTGAACTTTGATCAATTTTCTTGTATCCAATTATACTTGGATAACTCCAACGAGTAGGCTATTAAATGTTTTATCATGTTTTGTAATTTTTTTTAATGATTGATTAAATTAGAGCATAGAAAATCAAGAAAAAGAGGATTGATAATGATTAAAATTCAATTAAATAATTTTGAAAGAAAATGGAGATTAAAGTGCACACAAAAAGTGCACAAAGAATTATACTGTACTACAGTATCAAATTGTTGTTGTTTTGGTTGGCGGATGAGGGGCAAACTGGGAATTTGTGTGGAGATGAGACTTTGACGAGGGGTTGAGTGGGCCCCATTCATGAAAGTAGATGGCGACGTCGATATGAGATTGAATTCGGGCCCAAGGTACCCGAATTTCGCTCTCTCATTTTATATTCGGGTTAGACGGTTTTTTTTATGGCCCATCCATGTTATATATCAATGTATAGATGAATGTATTTAAATTACTATAATCAGGGCTTTACAGATAAATGCAAGTATGGATCCATATTTAGAGTGATACTAGACTCGTTAAATGTTGTTCACTGGTATCGCTTCGTATCCTGAACTATATGGACCGATTAATATTGAGAGTGTCTTTTCCGATAACAAAGTATCTAATTTTTGTGTAAACGAGATGTATTGATCAAATCAGAAGAGTCGAAGATATAACCAGTAAAGCAAAATTTATCCTTTTGTTCTAAAAGTACTAGAGCGTTGGGATAGAGTGATACTAAACTCCTAAAATTATACTGATGAGATTCAAGTTCAAATCCTTCCGATAGTATGTATAGGAAGAATGATATTGAAAGTATGTAGGACAATATACATCCTATTGATAAAAAAATCTGTTGTAACTAGACGAGTCTAAGGTGATGATGGTCATGGTTTGGCAATACAAATTATAATAACATTGTCAATTTGTCATAAATAATGAACTATTGACTATGTATTCTTAAGACGTGATTAGGTCAGATTGAAATTTGTGTACAAAAAAGTACTTCAATTTATTGGAAAACATGTTGTAGGTTACTTCGACCCAAAAAAAAAACATGTTGTAGGATAAAACAACTCATCGATCTCATATATCAACTTTTGTGGCAACCCCTAATTATTTCACTTAACTACTTATTTTGAACGATATTAGCTAAAAGCGTAAAGTGTAGAGTAGTAAACTAGTAATGGTGGATCAATGATATGGGTGTAAAGTAATTACAACTTTTAGTGTTGATTGATGGATCACAATCCTATCTACATTCTGGTCCACCCCTTGGGCTAACCGTGGCTCCATCGACACCTCAAAGTACTCCCATTACATTTTTTTAATGCTACTATATGTTATGCTTTTGGCTTTTTTATCATGATATTATATAGTAATATCTTAGTTTTGGTTTTCCAAAAACAATGCTTTTAGCACCAAACTTAAAGTGCCTTTGTTCAGCAATCTACCGACTTCGGTCTGGTTTGGACTCGGCACAAGAAATGTAATGCGTGTTGGATTTGTAATTTTGAGAATCCTCAGCAAGACAATGGGAAAATAAAAAGTTTTTTTTATAGAATATTTAGGATACTGGTGTCCATATTACATATCATAGCAAGATTATTAATTAGGCGGGTCATTAAAAAGAATGAAGTTCCCCATCCTTGCTTAACTTTTCCTAGCAAGCCAGTCCGCCGCTTTATTAGATCACCACCTTCAGTTCAACATTCTACTCCGGGTCTGCAAGTAATGGCGCAAAGGAGTCGTTAGATGGGCTGATCATATGCGCAATATAATGCAAGGCACCACCTCACCATTGTGTCTCCTTCCATGAACGAGCCATCCGAATTCAGCTTATACTAATCCATAGGTGGCAATCTCCATTTCTTTGTCCGGTTTCATAGATGTGCTTGTACGCCCATATATCCTTGATTTCATCGACGTCTTTGGCCTTCTTATATTTCACTAATTAACAACTTTTAGTGTGCCTCTTTCTTTTGGTTGAAACTTTTAGTGTGCCTCTTAGATCGATGAATTTGTAGGATATTTATCTCTGTTGTACATTATTTTGAATGATAGTAAGGAAAGAGTAGATAAAACAAAGTCAATAATTATTTTAAATAATTATTCAATATTATTCTAATATATATTTTAATTATGATTGATATTGATATAGTAGTATTTAACGATTTTTTGGATTTTTTTGGCTAAACCACAGAAATATGAAAAGTTACTTTTTTTTTCCAACTCAACTCCTTGTTTAAATTAACCACCACTTTTATAGATTCCAAATAAAAGGAACTAAAAAATAGTGAAATATTTGACCGGTGAGTCGGTGACACATGATGTAAATTTTTTTTACAAAAAAGGATAATTTTTACTTTTATAATCTTATGTTATTTTTCAGACAAAGAAAATTACGTCCCAGGCTACCATCATACATATTATATACTTCGTCCATTTCATAATTTAAGGGGCTTTTTAACTCGAAATTGTAACTTTGTGTAATAATTACTTGAGAATGAAAAAACTCATATTCTAACTGAGAATGGGTGAGGAACGCCAATGACGTCTCCTTTACATGCATCCTAGGAGAACCGCTTGATTACTCTAGCCGGGCTAAGAGCCCTTGTTAGCCAAGTCTTAAGATGTTACTACACTTGGTCTAGAATGGAAAAAAAGGAATCATTGAATCTTCGTTAGAGAGCAAAAGGACAAGAGAAGAGACTAGCTAGACGTGAGAGCAAGGGCCCTCTGATTATCGGCTCATCGAGTTTTATTATAAGTATAGTGGGCGGGTAAATTCCGTAATTATTTAGGCGGCACTAACTTTTATTATCTTGTTTATAGCTCACATATCTTTTTAATTAAGCATGTGCCTTATTTGTTGAGTATGTGCCTTATTTGATTAGTTAATATCTTGTATTTATTTATTAGAGTAGTTATTTTAGATTAGATTATTTATTATATATGGAAGACTCTATCCTAACTGAATGATAGATTCTTGGATGGATTAAGGAGCAAGTAATCGACTTGCTTGGGACCCAAACACTTAATCCGATCGGTCGATAGGGTGTTTCCTCGAAACCCTAGCTTCCATCCCACCTTCCATTATAAATGCACATGCATGTCATCGCCATGTGCATGTAGGTTTGAACCATACATCGCTTTACCTGAACGCTGTTCGACATTGCCCTTTCTAACTTCATTATCAAAGGTGGATTAGGCGGACCCTCGCCCCCTTCTCCATTGTTTTGTAAGTGATGAAGGTTGAACGATGTTTAAGAAGGATTCAAAAAAGGAGTATAGACTTGTACACTACGAACTTTGGTGTATAACAAGTATCATACTGAGTTTTGGTGTGAGTTCATCTCTTGGAGTATTTGTTCTAGTCAAACGATCTGACAACACCAGACTACGCATATGCTTTGTTTTTTCCGCTTCTGAAAAGGCATTAGCAGTTGCCACTAGCGCATGAAACTTCTATCTTCGTCATCTTGCCTGTTTTCAAAAATTAACTTGTTCCGTTGTTTCCAGACGAACCAAGCGATGGAACTGAATTTCGTGCTCCATTCGCTCGCTGCCTAGATTCTACACGAGCCAAGGCTTCATTTCAGTGGTGAAAAAATCAGTCTTTCGAGTCATACCTCCAAAACGATTCCAAATAACACAAACAAAACTGCAATCCCTGATAGCATGAAAGCACGATTCCATTTGGTTGCATCGCGGACAAAAATTAGAAGATGTAAGATGCCTTCTGAACCTGGTGTCGTTACACAAAACGCTATTATATGCAGCCAAGTGCAAGAAATTTCGGACTCTCTGTTGTGTAGGAGCCTTCCAAATCAAGTTCTAGTTGAAATCATTCTCTTGTTGGGGGGCTTGCTAATATTTCCATAGGTGATTTGGTTGTGAGTATGCATGAAGAAGTAACTGCCCAAAAGACCCGATCCTCCAACACTATTTTGTCAGTGGAAAGTTTCTGAGCTTTGAGCATGTCTAAAATATTTGAAGGAAGGAAATTATGCAACAGGCTCCAATTCCAATCAGTCCCATTCCAGAGATCAGCCACTATTTCTCCAAGTAAATCTTTCGGGAAGGGTTGAGAGCAACATCTTCAAAGGGGGTGTCGCCCAACCATCTATGAGACCAGAACAAAGTGCGTTGTCCATTACCTATTGCCACTCTCGTCCCTTGGTTCAAAACCAAGGCTCCATGCTCTATACCTCTTCATATGTACGAGGCTCTTGTTTTCTTTGTGATCATATCGATACTAGTACGAATATAACAATACTTTCCTTTAAGAACTCAAGTCTAGAGAGAATTGTCCTCGGTCATTAGACCGCATCCAAGCTTTGCCAAACTTGCTTTGTTTGCATCTCGGATGTCCTTAATACCAAGCCCTCCATCTTTCATTAGAGTCGTTACTTTCTCCCATGCTAGAAGATGTACTTTTCTATCTCCAGGCGAGGAGCCCCGAACAAATTGCCTTATCAACTTTTCCATGCTATCACATATACCTCTAGGAAGCTTTAGGGACTGCATCACATGTAGGGGCATGCTAGACAACACAGATTTAGCAAGAGTCACGCGACCCGCAAGGGAAAGGGTCTTGGATTGCCATCCGCAAAGGCGAGCAACCAACTTATCCAAGATAAAGTGGAATTTTGAGTTTTTCATTTTACTGTGTATAACAGGGACACCAAGGTTATTACTAATCCTGTTTGCTATACTAGAGCTGACAGATTTGCTAAAAAATACCGAGCTCTTGGCGAAGCTAACCCTTTTACCTGAGGCTGCACAGAACCTTTCGCGACACTGTTGAATTATCGAAGCCTGAAGAGAGTTAACTTCAGCAAAAACAAGAAGGTTGTTTTGGGTAGATTAACCGCGTAAACGCTTTATCAGCTATATTGAGGGAATCCTAGTCACAAAGTTGTCACAACGCGTTACAAGTTACCAATAAGATGTAAATCGAATAAAATTGCAAACATAAACTAAATATAAATAAATAGACACGAAGAATGCTCTGAATCATTGGTATTGCTTGTAAAAGTAATATGAACTTCTGGATTGGTACAAAAGATTATATTTCTCTTTTCGAACAATTGAAATAGCTAGCATATGAGTTTTGAGAGTCTTTCGAGTGCGCAGATTGTGTCTTTTTTCCTTATACCTCCTCCCTTTTATATCTTTGCCCAACTTCTTTTCATTAGACCGTTGACGATAATCTTTACAGAAATCCCATGAATTTCGCCTCCTTAGTTATGGCAGTTTCGGTTCAATTTGGGCGTTTGTAACATGCCCGGCAATGTCGCCCTTTCGGTTGGTGATCGCCGAAGTGTAACGTTGCTTTGATCGAATGGGCCTTCCTTTGACATTGGTTTGGGCTTGATTTTAAGAGGCCCAACAAAGGTGATATGTGTAGAACAATTGAGAGAGATCAACCCCTCCAACACTGACCATGAAAATTACACGACCATCAATTACATGAAAATTACATGGTAGGCCTAACTAATTACACGACCAGTAGATTATCCGCTCAAAAGTTAGATTTCATACTCCGATATCATGATGCAAACAAGATTGTGAAAACTTGGGTGTATTTTTTATGGACCTCAAAAGGTAAATAAAATTTATGACACCATATGAAAAGATATAGAAAGATTACATTTTACCCTGAATATGCATTCTATATCTCTAACAAGTTGAGGCGATTGACACCATTTCCTTTTCCTAAAATGAAATTTATGACACCATATTTTTTTTTGAATCTAAACCATATTTGGGTATATGTTTGAATGGTAAACAATGATCAGTGTACTAACATAGGATTCTCACCGATTAAACAAGGCCACTCATTTTTTACTGTATGGAACGTATTTACCCCACACCTGCGAAATGTGATCAGTATCATCTCTGTTGCTCTTTTTTACCCCCAAATAAAGTGGTGGTCGGTTTTGTCTTAACGCCTTGTACTCCCTAAATATCAATTTGGTAATTGTTACTGTATTATACATTTGAATACATTTATTTTTGTTATTATGAGTGTTATTACACATAATTAAAAATAGATCGAGACAACCTAAATAAGAACGGTCGATGAGTGTTACACATTTCTCATAATATATATTCTGCCATTCTTATAATCTTGTGTTGTAGCCTTGTAGGTTTGTTGTTTACGAAGGACACGGCAAACGGAAAGAGAAATAGTAATCTGTCAAAATCACAATTAAATTTAATTACTGGAAACTTTTAAACCAATATTCTAATTCACACAACAAACGCGAATAATTAAGCATAATTAAGCAAACGCACACCACAGTAATTATTTATTTAATTAATTAAACGACTTATACGTGACATGATCGCACTCTAATAAGGCCTTGTGCAAAAGCAACGGCGGCGGGAACCACGACAGTCGTCAGAAGGGGCTTCGCAAAAAATATTACTCCCTCCGTCCCATTGAGTTTGTCTCGTTTCTATTTTAGGAGTCCCCTTAAGTTTGTCCTCTTTCCTTTTATATCAACAATTTCTTACAATATTACCCTTATTCAAACTCACTTTTTACATCCAAAATCCAACTTTTCCTTCTACTTTATCCATTTTCAACTTTTTACACATATAAAATTACAAAACTATCCCCATTTAATTTCAACTTTTACCCACTTTCCCATATCCCAATATATACTTTATCACTTTCTTAATAACCGCAAAATTTGTCCTATGAGACAAACTCAATGGGACGAAGGGAGTACTTGACCTCGCCTAAAGCATCCACTAGCTGCATGAGAATTAGTTAGTTCTTTACTACCGTCTTCAAGTCTCAAACCCGAGACCTCGTAGTATATCAACGAGTTAGTACTCCATTATTGAACAAAGACACATCATGCTTAATTTTTTGAAAACATTATAGACATGCATACTACTGTGAATTAATCTGACTAGTATTCTCACCAATGAAATTTTGAGCCTAGGATTCTCACCAATTGCGTACACATATCGCCACAGCTTTAATTTGGAACGTATGTATGAACTGACAACACACTTATTAATAAGTGGTGGTGGCCTATTTTGTCTTTCTACCATCTAAGGGAAAGGGTAATTGAGTAAGTAAGGTGGTGGCCGGTGAGTGATTGAAATGGTATTTGATTAGGTAAGTCCATTAATATAATATCATTATTATATATTTTAAATTCCATTAATCCCACTTTTTGTCTCTCTATAACATTCTTATTCATTAAAAATGCCAATTTTTTTAAAATATATAAGTTGCTACTACGCATTATGAATCAAATTAACCCTAGCCTACATACATATATACTTTCTTAAAATCTTATTACTCTCTCTATTATTGTAGGTTCAAGTAGAATGTTATCGTCGACTCCCTTGCTAGCTTAGATTTCAATTTTTCTTATTGTTGTCATTCTCTTGTTGAATCGCTTGATTGCGTTTTCTCTTTGTTGATGGACGATGTTGGGATTAGAGATCTCCCATGACGTATTGCCTGTTAGTCCGTGTTATTTTTCCAAAGGTCAGTTCTTTTTCTAACCAAAAAAAAATTGTAGGTTCAAGTGGGTTTACAACGGACGCGGAGAAAAGGGGATTAGAGAGTCAAAATCATTATGTGTATATCGTGGGACGAAATATAGTGCCGGTTTTGATCGCCACGCATTTATAGCTTTTAACTTTCATTTAGGCTTTCATGTATTGATTCACTTGTCTCGTTTACTAGCGTGGATTTCTTTACATTAGTTTAACAATGTACGTAATCGAGCTATCCTCCACTTTATGACTACTCAAACTTTCTTTTAATTAGTAAGATGCTCTTTATCAATAAACATTTACTTTTTATTATAGGCAAATCAAGCAAACTACAGCCATACATGCCATCATAATTAACCACAAACTGCACGTACACAAATAAACACACACGCACTTTCAACCAAAAAAAAATAAACACACACGCACTAGCAGTACAAAGCTAGGCTAGCTCACCGAAACGAAACTGAGGACTCATTCTACATGATTTAACTCATTAATCAAAACACATAATAACTAATTAAGCACGCGCACACACACACGTACAGCTAGTTAGTTTTATTTAATGAAGTGGCACACACATGATCGATCACTTGATGGCTTAGTTAGCAGGGCCTGGTGCAGAAGCAGCGGCGACGGAGGCCGCTGCACTTGCCATCGGGGAAGCCCTCGGACAGGCACACCGAGGCGCAGTTGGAGCCGCGCACGCACACCCCCTTGAACATCTTACTCGCCGACTCGCACGTCCTTCCTTCCACCACCGCCGGCCCCATCTCTTCATATATATTCGTTCATTTACGTACACAATTATACATAAGTTAGATCATTAACTAATTAAAACGGTGTTTAATTTTGATTTAATGTACTTAATTACCTGAGGCAGTTGCGATGAGGAGGAGGAGGAGAATGGGCGAAAACATGCGGATGGAGCCAGCCATTTTCATGCACGTACTTGAGCGAATTAGTGTTGTAATATGGAATGGAGTGTAGTTGGATGCACTGTCTTTTTATAGGCGGAAATTATCATAATTGAATATATTGTTTTTTTCTTTTTTGAAATTTGGTGTATGGTCAATATCGCAGACTGTCATTTAAAGCTAAATTGTACGTACCCTCATGTAAGTTTTAAAAATGGTCTAGTCCTAGTCCTAGTGCCAGATCCGATGAGGTTGTAAATGAACAAGAGTAGATTGTGACCAACTCGGTTCGGTTTGGTTCTGTTAAGTCTCGTTTAATTTGTATTGCCTCTATGATAAATCGAGTCAAGCTTGAGTATAAATGTAAGACCTAGTAGATAGATTGCCCAAGTCTTAGCACAAGAAAACTTGACTTATTTTCTTATGAAAAAGCTCGATCACAAATTCATTTTTTTTAAGTAGAGACTCAATTAGATGTTACTGTTTGGAAATGCTCTTATGTTTGGAAATGCTCTTACACGTACCTATCGATGTATGATTATACCAAGTATATTGTTCATACGTATGCCTTCCGTGTAAGACAGTTTTTCACTTATAAAATGGTTTTCCCACATGGTTTGCATACACACAAATCTTTAATTTCCATCCCAATGTAATATCGCGTCACTTTCATATCCTCATCTCCTCATCAATCACTCAATCAGTCTACAGTTGATGAAGAAAATGACCGCGCAAATTCTAGTGTCTTTGTTTCCTTCCCTTACTGTACTCCCATTTAGCCCAATCGAAATTCCGAAACAAAAGGTGTATAACGGGATACCTTTTTCAATGGCGATGTCTCCAATATCAACGAAAAATCTAGCTGACGCCGTGAAGGAAAACAAACCCTAGGTAGAGGCTCATTTGAAGGAAGCCGGGACACCGTTGTTCCGAGGGCCGGGTTTGATGTGCCGTCAGCCGCCGACTTCAACGATATCCTGGAGGCTCTATCTTACGATGAGGTGCAGTTGTGGTGAGCGGCGCACCTAGAAGACACGTCGTCGGCCGAATCTTCACCTTTAAATGACGGACCGCCTGATATGAAATTTTATTCACATAACGAGATGACCTACATAAGTATGCAATTCATGTTCACGTAAACTTAATTACATTTTTTACCTATGTAAAGAGAGTGTGGATAACGTCTACCCAAAAAAAAGAGTGTAAATAACAAATAATTATCTTTTCCCATCAATTATGCGGATTGTAGAGAATTATCTTTTAGGGCATTGATCGATAAAATATTTTAACGTTTGAATATTGTTCAAGACCAAAAAAAATTTTTATGCAGTGTAGCACGATCTCTACAACAATAAATAAAGTTCTATTTCTATCAAAAATAAATAAATAAAGTTCTCTAACAAGTAAATTTTACTATTTACAGATTCGGGACCATCCCAACAAAGCCTTCTTTTATTGTGAGGCAGAACAAAGTATAGGTGGAGAGACACCCATCGCCCATGGTGAAATCCTCTACAAAAGGATGTTGCAAAAGCATCCACGATTCATGGAGCACCTCGAGAGGTGCCGCTTAATATACACGAGAGGTTGTCCAATGGGAGCGATCCGAACTCCATGATTGGCAAAGAATGACAATCCATCTTTGACACTGAGGACAAGACCATAGCAGAAAAGAGGTATGTTATCGATTTAAAGAATATTTTTGGCTGAAATTAAACTCTACCTTTCTCATTCATTAAACTCATATTTGTATAAGTAGTTTATAAAATATGATAGGAAGAAAAAACATACACAAGATAAAACAATACGAAAAACCATATATAAATGCAAATATCCTATATTCTCTATTACAGTACCTCTCCTTAAACAAAACGTATTTATATAGTCGTGCTCACTAATCAATTGAATAATTAGTGGTTAAAACAATTGTTTCGGATGTAGGGCGGCACGAGTAAAATGGACATTGATGTGGCTAGATGATGGAGGGGTGCGAGCAGAGATGGCGCCTGTTCTAGGGGTTTGGCTCCAAAAGTCCTTTGACGGCAGTGAAAAAAACTGTGGTTTAATAGCTTGGTCGGGGCTTACTTCACTTGGTTTGATTCTAGGAACAAGAAGGGGACCGGGGTTCAATTGGCTGATGGCTCTCCTCTTGCACCTGAAGTGATGGACGATTATCTTCATATTCTTGAGCAGGAAAGCCAAGATGAGAGAGCGTGAACATGTTGGCCCGATGAGGACCCACAACATCTTGACAATCACCTCCGTATGCGTTTCCACCATCGAGCCCCTTTTGCCAACAGTGTTAGGGAATGGATTCGTAGACACACGTAGTCCGAAAAGCGTTGCGGGCTATTGGGCTTACAGACGGGTTAGACTAGCGTCTGTCGTCGGGTCAAATTATGCACGCATCTTGTTGGGATTAATGGGGGTCGCTCACGAATGACCGAGACGCCACATCGCCGCATCGGGCCCTCTCTGTTTCTGTTCGCCGCTAGTACCAGTGCTCGAGCGCATGATTAGGCCCGAGGCCACGATCTTGAGGTACCGACTTGGAGCCGAAACGAGGAACAATTTCATGTGCTATCAGCACATTGTCTTAGATTACCCTTCCAGCTACAAACGCTCCTTGGAGTGGGTGGATATTTTTGGGCATTACTAACTTTAATCTTTCTGTTAAAATTTTAGCTATTATTTTGTATATCGTTGTACATAGACTAATAGGCCTGTAGTGGTTCGTTGTCGATGGGTTGCCATTTTTTGGTAATAGCGAGATGAACGTATGATTAATTACTTTGTTTTAAAATCTTTCATGAGTGGAAAAATTCTTTTACTACTTTAATTAGGCCCCACGATGTCCCAATATTTCTTGTAGAATTCCGATGTCATACCATCAGACACTAGTGATTTGTCTGAACCAAACCGGAATACACTCTTCTCTATTTCTTCATTTGTTACTGGCTTTGTTAGAATGTCATTATCATCATCCGTTATTTCCTTATCAATCAGGGTCAAATAAGCTTCGAGAATAGCGGTGTTTATCCCTTGTTTCTTGTACCACTTACAGAAATCATTTCTAATTTCTCGACAAATGTTTTCCTCTCCCACAGTTTGGGTACCATCGATCAGTGGACATGATTGTTCTTATGGTTTTGTGATTTCTCCTTCCTATTGCAATCTTAGTTATGAAAGTATCTTCAGTTTGAGTCAGACAGTTTTACATGCATTGTCTTCACCCGTTGCTTCCAGTATGCTGTATGAAACTGAAAGATGCACTCCTTCTTCCGCAAGAATCAAATCCGTTTTTGTATAAGAGCTGGTTGCAGTGATACAATAATCTTCTGTTGTAGCTCGAGGAGGGTGTCTTTAATTTCCCATAGTTGTTCGAATGTATTACCGAATGTCTTCCTTTTCCATTGTTTCGTGTGTGCTTTCAGTAGCTGAGTTTTCTTCATGAGCTGAAACATGAATGACCCCTGATAGCAGGCCTCCATGTTTGCTCAACCACATTCCGATAATCTTTCATTATGAGCCACATCTTTTCCATCTAGAAATGTGCCGCTTTGATCATTCTGTCATTCGTAATGTCAACTGATATTTTGCAGTGGTCGGATGATGTGAATGCATGGTTGTGGGTTCGGATTCATGGGAACCATTGTAGGATAATATCACTTATCAAAACTCTATCTAGTTTTTCATAGATGTTATCAATTTCCGTTTTGTTTGTCCGCCACGTGAACCTGTTTCCTGAGGTGAGAATGTCGCGCAGGTCGCAGGTGTCTTCCAGGTTTCAGAGTCATTCAGCTCGGTTGATCGTAGGTACACATCCTCCTTTTTGTATCCCCTATCTCCTATTCATTTCGGTCTCCTATGATGCCCATAGGTATTCCAATTTTAAGAGCGTAATTGGTAAATTCTTACCATAAGCTATCTTTTTGAGCCTCATTTGGCGGGCCGTATATAAACAAAGCACAAGTGCCCATCCTGTTAGAAAGTTGACGTATTTGAAAATAATGTATCTTGGTTGGTGGGCTAGAATTTCAATACTTTCACTAGTGAGCTGGTGTGTTTTCCACATTACACATATACCCCCGGCTCTGCCTTCCGCCGGGGACCATACTATATTTGTTGTATTAGAGTTTTCGTGATTCAACTAGTTCTCATAGGGAACACCCATTTTAATTTTTTTGAAGTCAACTACAAAATTCAACTTCAACTATCATCTTATATTCAACCTCAAATTCAGATACCGCTACAGATTCAGCTTCAGCTACGAGTACCCGAACAAAGCCTTAGGGAATGATGGGTTCTCTATCTAAAATTCATAAAAACATGTATATCATCATGCTGATGCTATTTTTTTTACTTTTGAGGTCACCGACATCACATGATGGAGACCTTTTGGTTGGAAATTTCAGTTCGTTTTAGTATAAGGAATTATTTCATAACCACCAAGCTTAGTGCAATCATATTAAAAAAGGGCTCTTTGTAGCATTCTGGATTCATGCATCAAAAACATCAGAAAGGGTTTCTTGTACACA
The DNA here is from genome assembly GCA_963924305.1 of Polygonum maritimum. NCBI lineage: Eukaryota > Viridiplantae > Streptophyta > Magnoliopsida > Caryophyllales > Polygonaceae > Polygonum > Polygonum maritimum. The sequence goes on along the minus strand of OZ002729.1, from coordinate 44,860,666 downwards.
AATATGATCAAGAGGTTTCACCGAAATCGAAAGAAAAGACCAAAAGTAAAGGACACCCAAAAGAATATATACACTATATTGTCCATGCGCTGTCTGTGAACGCGGGTATTTGACACCTCAAAAAGGATTTTCACACTCCTAGAAATTGTACTCCATCACAGATCTGCAATTATAAAAATATCGATCAAAAAATAGAAAAAAAACATCAACATGTAGAAGTATCAGAGATTTTAGAATTACCACCAGAATCAAAGTGAACTAGTTTAGGACCCTAATGAATGACACCCAAGTTGAGCAAGAGGTGAGCATGGTATATAAAACAAAAAGAATGCAGGATAAGAGAAACTGGTTCCCATAGATTGTTCCATATATTAGAAAAGTTGGCCCAGGGTTAGAAATTCCAATAAAACAAGGAACACACTATTTTGGGCATGCTTGTATAACTCATCAAGCCAACCTTCATATTGATGTTTTTAGGAGGACGAGGCACTATTGAACTGATGACTGATGCACCTGAAAAAGAATCACAAGACACTAGTAAAATTAAGAAGTAGAGAATTTGAACTCACAAGAGACAGTTGATTTACAGATTCATCTCTGAAAATCACAAGACTTATGAGACTAGACAAATTATCATAGAAACAATTACAGCGGCGCCGGCGAAAGCTTATTATAAACAAGTCCCACCATCCTAAGGCCATGAATATTGACAAGTTCAAATGGGGTTCATATAAAAGTTCATGGAAAATAAAAGAAAACAAAAATGAATGACTTGATACCTTGATCTGCACTTCACATTTTGAACCCGGATCATGGGTGAAAATGATAGGTTATTGGGCCCACCCAACAAGTATCTCTTTACTCTCACACATTTACTTAATTGCCTTAATTTGTAATTAGTTTTTTTTTGTCAAGTTTAACTTAATAAAATTAAATATAAATGATATCACAATTTATATTTTTTTTTATCTATCCATAGACACTAAATTTATATATCTTTGGATTGTTTTAAAATAAAGTTAATATTTAGACTAGATTAGAGTAAACAAAAACGCATTTAACCGCTTTTTAAATTAACTCATTCTCTTAACTCTAAAAGATTGCACAAAATTAGTGAATTTTATATAAGTTCATTTGCATAAATTTTGCATATAATTCATTTATTTGTAATTACAAATAGTTTTTTGTGTTAATATATGTATGTAAACCAAATTAATTTTATGTACGATAATTTACACAATTAGTTAGCTTGTCTAACTATTCTCTAGTAATTGACATATATTTTAGTTATCTTTAATTACAAATAGTTTTTGGTTTAGTATATATATGTAAAACAAATTAGTTTAGCGTATGATAATTTATCAAATTAGTTGTATCTAACTTAAACACTTGACTTGAACGATAGTTGTAGCTACCAAATTCATCTACCTTGACTTGAATGGTGGTCGTATTGAATGGTGGTTGTAGGCTTTAATGGTGGTTGTATTGAATGGTGGTTGTAGATACCATATTACTTGTATCTACATAGTTTTTTTTCTATATATGTATGAATTCATTATACATTTAACACACTCAAACAATTACTCCCCTCTTTTCCAAAACTTTGAATTCTAAACTTCTCTTAACAAGGATTCGGGTGAAGATTCTCCATCAGATTCGCCACAAAATTTCCAACCAAATTTTCTACCCAATTACCCTCAACAAAACTTCCCAAATTTCCAACAAAACTACCCTCAAAATTTTCAAATAAGTTTCTACTCAAATTCCAAACCAAATTACTCTCAAAGTTACCCTCAAAACTCCCCACAAAATTTCCCACAAATTACCCTCCACAAACAAATCTTCAATTCATACAACACCTCTCATCTCAATGTTTGAACCCAAATGTGCAAGCTCCCTAAAACTTTGAGTCTCAACAATCGCCAATTTTATTAGGCTTGAATGAAAATGTGGCCACTAAATTGGAAGATGACCCTCCGTACAACACCCAACCAAAAGGTTCTCGCGGGCGTGGAGCTCGAGGTGGTGGTGGTAGATATTGTTGTGTCGCCCGTGGAGATCGAGGTGGTGGATCTCGTCATTCTTGAGTTTGTTTGTACAAAATCTATATGGAATATAATAATTGTATTTGGATAAGTAAGCCGCCAAGTATTTTGCTTTTTTTAATACATTATTATTGTTTTCTTGCTTTTACCTCTCGTATTGAGGTTTTTTTTTTCCATGCGAGTAGATAAGCCATATCTGATGTAACGCACTCCAATATGACACTATTATGCCTCCATCTGTCCAATAGGTGTCCTTAGTCACACAACCTATACGTTTTATGGTAACAACACATAAGTATATGTGGTGGCCCACTTTTTTTCCTCCTTTTACAACACTACTATTTAGTCTGAGCATGTGGTTTTCAGAATCTGCCCTCCTCATACGAGTTGTTGTTCTACTTTCACAACCATTCAATCCCGCATTAGCATTACGAGTTCTTCGTGCAAAACAAGGTGCTTGCTGATAGACACATATTAGGTAGTGTTTTAGGACATGTTTAGTTAGGATTTTTATGGTTTTTGGTATAGTTTTAGTTAGTTTTGCTAGTTTTGTTAGTTTGTAGAAAGATTCGGATATCTACACTTTGTTGTGGTTTTTAATTGTAGATGTGAAGACAATAAGTGGAGAGGAGGTGAAGCCAAAGCATTGGAGAAAGCAATAAGAGATCCAAGCTATAAGATTAGCCCAAGAGGTGATGGGAAAAGCACACTTGGATTCGGACTATGTATTGGAGTTGTTGTTTCGACACCTCTTGCTTGTAAGGGCTGGATCTGGAGCTATGGTGGTCGGATCGATCTGATTTTGGTGTCATTGGAAAGCTAACTCGAAGAGCTACAATTCATCTTTTTACTCCGAGTCCAAATTCCAACTAGAAGTGGGTCAAAACAGCCTCTGAAGTGATACGTGACGACCAGTGTTGAAAACGCGGGCAGGAGGTTCCAAAGCGCGCCCGCACTTTAGAGGTGTGCCCCGCACTTCGACACCTGAGCGTCTGGCGTGAAAACTCGGGCAAGCAGGCCAAAGCGCGCCCACGCTTCAGGGTCATGGCCGCGTTTCTCCCCGCGTCCGCGAAAACGAGATTTTGTATGGGCTTGGGCTTTTGGGTTGAAACTTGTTTTGGATAATATTTTTAAAAACCTCTTAGATATATTTTTGGATATTAGTTTCTAGGTTTTTAATTCTCATAACTCTTGACTTTGGGGGATTGTTGGAGCTTTGAGAAGAAGAAAAACTTCTTTGGAGAAAACTTGTAAGCTTTTCAATGTCTTTCAACAACTAAACCTCTTTTGCTTAACTAGTTAATTGAAGTTGTGAATTAAGAATTATTGTGAGATTTGATTGTTCTTAATTTCCCTTGACTAGATTGTTTTCTTTATGCTTGATTGAATAAGTTTGATTTAGGGTTTTGTTAGATTGGCCATCTAATTGAATCTCTAGGTTGAATTACAACTAGATCTTTCTAATTACCGGTTGGAATTAATTAGATCATAAGTAGAACCTTTAATCAATCTAGGACTGGTAGGACTAGTTGATTAGAGAAGAGAATTCAATCGCATGTTATTTGGATGTCTGGTTGCTCTGAATACATGTTTCTATTGATACTTGAATCTTAATGCTGTTGTCAAGTTGAAGCTAGGAGGTCTCCTAGGTTATTTGATAATTAGGGTTGTTTGTACCGGTCGGGCTAATAACTAGAATTGAAGTAGGATTAATAATTCCATGAAGTTGGGTTATTAGCATTCCGCAATAGATTGGTCAAGGTAAAAAGAGAATTTTGATAATCAATGATCAATAATCAAGTTCACAATGGATGTTAACTAGTTGAGCATACTTCTCTCATATTTGATAAGTCAATCTTAGTTTTGCATGTTTAGTTTTGATAGTTATTAGAATCACATTCAAAAACCCCCCTTTTCTAACTCTGAGTAATACAACAATAAACATTGAAAACCCGAGTCTCTGTGGGATCGACCCTTACTTCCCTACTACATTCTTAGTAGGTAGTTTGGTTTATTTTGATCGGTATTAAGACGACTAAAATACCGCCTATCACTTGCTCTGTACATACAACCTCTCTTCCATATGAATGACCATATTATATGTAAATTTCTGAAACTTATGTTTGCCGTAGTATTTATCCTATCTATCCAGAGTCAATAAAGATGGCATCTAGCAAATTTTATTTAGCAGATATCAACGAAAGCACACCTCCGCATTCAATCAAGGTTGTCATTCAGATCGAAAGCAAAAAACCTCCTATGAACACAGGAAACAGAGCTGTGCAATCTTATAAATTCATAGACGAAAAGGTCGGTCACCATTTTTTCATATATACACTTTGATATTACAAATCACACCATTTGCTTACTCTTTAGTAGCTCCACTGTATCAGGGCACCAGAAGAAGGGGAGTCACTTTTGCTGGGAATGTTGACTTCCTAGACCGACATTTTGTAGAAGGCAAAGTATATGAAATTGAAATTTTCATAGTGATACCGGTAGAAGAAAGATATCAACTCTATCCTAATGAAGTTCAGCTTCAACTTTCTCGCATAACCAAGATACGACAGATTGACCCTCTAAAGAACGAGTTGACATTCACCTGCCCCTAAATTCCATTGTCTCGTTTTGTTACGATGTTTAACAAGGCTCACTTTGGTATGTCCAATTCCTCCGTCTATTCAAATTTCCACGAACTTGCCGTTCTACTTTTATTCTTACTTTGTGAATAAACCATTCTATCATTTTTCACCATGTTACTTCTTTTTTTCCATCAGATGTCACTGCTGTTGTTCTCCAAGTGGACAGCCCGTGCGAAGTAATTGTTACGTCGACCGGTCAACCAGCTTTGTTGACTGATGTTCTTCTGACGGATGACACGTACTGTGAACTTCTTCCCTTATTTCTCTTCTTCTTTCAATATATATCATATTTCACACTCCCATACTACTCCTTCTCTACCACCATGACAGTACTAACGACGTTGTTCTTTTTTCTACATGGCGTGTACATTCGGAGAAATGCCAAGAAATTTGTGCTCTAAATAAGGCTTATACTGTAATGCTGCTCAAGTACATCAAAACACTTAAATATCAAGATAAATTAACGTTTTCCCCTTTATGTTTCACTTCCTGCACAATTACTACTACATAAAATCTCCATAAACCACCTATACTAGAGCAGACCAACTGTAGCTGGCTTCAACTTACTATACAAAGATCGAAATCACTCCATCTGGAAACCGAGCTACAAGCCTCCACACCTGGTGCGTCCGCACTTTATTCCGTCTCATTTATTATCGAAAAGATGCTAGATTTCTTGTATTTTTAATTTGGTATTTGTAGGAAAAATATTTTTTTTTGTTTTCTTTCAACTGAAAATGTGCAACTACTATTTCCTTGTAGGGCCCTCGGTCATGAAGAAGCTTTGCATGAAAAACTTTCCACCTTTGAGGAACATCATTCAATGACCCAAGAAGTTGTCGATTTGTCCTTGAGTGAAGTTGTTAATGCAAAAGTAAATATAGACAACCCTTCATGTTTGCTTTGTTACTGTACATTCCTATGCAAAATCAACGTTAATTATGTGTTATCGCACTCGCTATGATATTGTGTGTACAGGCTGAGAACTTTAAAAGGGGCTCCCTTGTTCGCGTTATGGCCAACTTTGCATCTTTCGACAATGACAGTCCCCGAAGTATTTTCTCTTGTCGTCGTTGTGGACGGCAATGCCTCGGCAACCCGCTTACATCACAATAGTGCACCTTTTGTATAGAACGCTCAATGTGTACCGCAAAGTTAGAAACACATCCATATTCTGTGACCACACTTTTCGTACATATATACATCCTGGAGTATAACGATCGCTACCTTTTAACGCAGGATGTTTATCGACTTCACTGCTTTTGATGATAACCCGAGTTACGAATTACATGCGCAGCCACGGATCGCTGAACGGTTGTTAAAAATACCGGCCCTTGATTTCCATGCCATGCCAAATGAGGTAATCTTACATTTAACTACTCTTCGAAAATCGGTCATTGTTCTTTAGGTCCACCGCATTCTTGCCCTGATTACTGCTTTTATAAATTACATCACATGTTCATTATGTTTTCCATAGGATCGAGCGTTGTTTGTGGCACAGGCTTTGCAAAGTCTGAAACGTAAAAGAGTCCCCCTTGTTCTCACACCAACAGCATCGAGGTTGAAATTTGGCGAGTTACAGTGGGATCTGAAATACATACAACCTTTCTAGAGTTCGTTATGGGATTCTTAAGCCATCCAGTTCTTACAACATCACCCGTGAATGTACACTAGGGGTGTTCAACGGGTCGGGTCGCCCGCAACCCGCAGCGACCCGACCCGCACATAACGGGTCGGGTTGCGGGTCGATTTTTTTGAGTTTGCGGGTCGCGGGTTGGGTCGGGTTAAACCCGCGGGTTTGCGGGTCGACCCGCGACCCGTAACATTTTAAAAATATATATATTTTTAGTGTTTTATTAGTATTAAAATGTATTTTTAAATAAATATATGTTTTGATACTAATATTTATTGTTTTATTAGTATTAAAATGTATTTTTTAGGATTAATTTTTCTTTTAATAGTTTTAGTAATATTAAAATATACATATTTTTTGAAAAATTCACCGTATTTGGGGTCGATTTACAATTTATTTTCGTATTGCAAAAAAAATACCAGCTTGACCAAGTCAAACGGGCCAACGGGCCGACCCGCGACCCGACCCGCAAAACCCGCAAACCCGCGGGTCGGGTCACGGGTCGGGTCGCGGGTCACTTCTTGAATTTTTTGCGGGTCGCGGGTCGGACCGCAACCCGCACTGCGGGCCGCGGGTCGACCCGACCCGACCCGTTGAACACCCCTAATGTACACAGTATCTACCTATGTAGAAGGCATCCTCACTTTTTCCTTTATCGCTTACATGAGGCATGACCGAATATATATTATACTTCGTTCCGCTTCGCATATATATAGTATAAGTATGTAACAACTACGGCTTTTGAAATCTGTTCCGTATCGTTCTATAATCATAGCACTATTGTTTTCGTCGTAACTAGTGTACACTATTATGTTTGATATTATATGTACGTTTGTTTTTTTCGCTATGCTATCTTCATTCTGTTTGTGTTAGCCGCTTCTTTAATAGGAGATAACATTAATTTGTCTATTTTGCTTGCCAGATAGTACACCTCCATAAATAAGACCCCATATACAACTTTATAATAATGAAACATACAACAAAGCCTGTACTTTTTATGTAAAAGAAAGACCTCCTCACTTGCTTAATTTATATTCGTCTAGCCCATCATCCGAACTCTCGCTTCTGTGTTCCATATGATCATCTTTAATGAGCTTTTATTCACTGTACAGTCGGATTTCGCGAACGATATCCCAAGATGAAACATACGTACATCTTAGCTCCGTTGAAGACGCATAGATACACACTTTAGCATATTTTACCATTTCTTTTATCCTTTGTTGTCATGTAATTGCATATACTTATGTGGATATAACGATATGGACCAAGATAATACATGAAAACAGAGCACTCTATACACAAACTTTTGACATACGGTAGTAAAATCACTCTTACGAATATAGTAGCATGATTTAAAACCACCAAAATGAGTCCACATCCCATCTTCAAACGCTCCTTCCCTCTATAAAGAAAAGTTAAAGCTCTACAGCTCAGACATCTGATTCGTTTTTAGTTATCATCAAACTACTGAACTGAGCTATTTATGAAGTACTATATATAGTCTAACGCATACAAAAGAACCAAATTTCCATGCTATATGACTAATACACGTGTACACAATTTCGCTACACATTTATCAACCTCAAACAACACGTATAGGATACTCAACCAGCACGTGTATGTCCCTACAAAAACCTAATGCACACGTGTCAAAGGACTGTGATAGTAGTGTGTCATAGATATCATCTTTGTGTTATCCGGAGTGTTCATTTCATGATCATCATTCATCATCATGTCTTTGGACTTTGCATGATAAAACTTTTTTTTTGTTGATGGGATTTCACCATTAACTACATCTCTATTCAATGCGTATAGTCATTTCATCATTCATTTAAAGACATGCATGTAAACCACGTCTATTCAATGTGTATAGTCATATCACCTTGAATCCTTGATTGATGACATGTTGGTACTTAAGAGTGTATTTCTGAATTTGTCCATTAAAAATAACTGTTATTTTGTATTGGACAAATTCAGAACAACGGATATGCGCAATATTTGCCTGGATAAACAAGCAAACAGGTTCTTTTGTGCCGTTATCCAATCCTCTCGAGTTTTCAGCTCTACGTTCAGAGTAGAGCACACAACCGTTTAGAGAGATGCTATCATCTTCATCCACGATCAGCTTCAGCAACAAACTCACTACAATCCCGATCTTCACATCAACATTCAAACCAACACAAACAACGAGATCAAGATTCCCTCACAACCGACCACTTCGTTCACAGGCTTCTTCGCTGAATTCAAATTCGAATCCGAATCCGAATCCGCTTCGTCGAAGTCCAAATTCCGAAGAAATTGGCACCAATCCGTATGTGATCGTCGACAGTCTCAGACTTCTGGGATGGGACAAGCTATGCGACGTCGTTTCGTCCTTCGCTCGCACTTCCTTGGGCGCCGAAGCCACCAAGGTTCGTTCCTCTGTTCGTTTCGCTCTCTGGTTGCGATCGAAGCGATTATTTCGGTGTAGTGATGCTTTGTTTGTTCGTTTTTTCCTGTACTTGGAATTTTGGTGTTTGATAGGAGCAATTGTGGTCTCTCGATCAGAGTTACGAGGAGAGTTTGAGATTACTCAAAGAGACCAACGCGGCCGTGGAAATTTACAAGTACAATAATGTGATTATGGACCTTGGTGGAGTTGACACCCTACTGGTTAGTACTAACCTAGGGTTTCCTTTGCTTGTTTCGCGATTAGTTTGGATAATAGATTGTTTAGTAGAGCAAAAGTTGCAATAGCAAGGGGCTGCTTATAGAGTTTGAATTGCTTGTAACTTATAAGGTTTAGTTTGGTTGACAGTCTAACTTCTCTTGAATGAATGATCCTACGATTTTGGACTGACTTTATCACTCTGTTAGGTTAGGTTTTGTTATTAGGGAATCTGAATTCTATGACCCTGTGGGAATGTTTAGGATGTCCTCCACTTATGGTCTAAAATATAATTACGAAACGTGTAGTTGCAACTTTCAATACATTCTGCATTGCAGTTTAATATGTTGAATGGAAAAAATTTGTCAAAATTTTAGGATGTGATCTTTTTTGAGGAACGATGGGCTTTTGGTTTGCTGGATGCTGCATCCTTACTTATACAGTAGACAGAAGCGGTTGTTGTGGATTGATGGAGAAATGTCATACATTGGATGTTATAGGTTAGATCTGCTATACAAAATGCTCAAAGGGGTTTTCCCATGACTGGAAAGGAGGCAATTTCTATTGCAACCGTGCTCCAATTTGCTGATACTCTACAAGCCTCTCTGAAAGCTGCACTAAAAGAAAATTCTGACATGTACACCCGTTTCATGCCCTTGCTTGAAATGGTAAGCATGATATAAATCGTTGGCAATCTTAGCCGTCTTTCTACATTTCATATGGTAACACATGGACATCTATATTTGATTTCATATTCTATTTGTTTTCCTTACCAAATTTTACAGATTACAGCCTGGAGCATCAATAAGTCACTTATCAAGTTAATAGTGCAAGTGGTTGATGAAGATGGAACGGTTAAAGACTCAGCGGTTTGTTATCTTGAATTGCCGTAATTGTATCATCCTATTAAGTGGTAGTCTATTATTTGATTTGAGTGAAATTATTGCATTTTTTCTTGTAAATGAATTACAATTGAACCCATTCTTTTTGGATCCTTTTGCATTACAATCATCAGAGTAGTCAGTGTGCAAAATGAGCTTATACAGCTGCATATGATACTCTTGTTTACTCGCCTGTTGCTAGCCTGTTCAATATACATTTGCGTTTCATCCTTACAGTTTCTTGTCATCTTTTGCCTGTACATGTTCTGATGTTATTACGTTCTTCTTAATTTTAGATCCCAAAACTCAAACAAGCAAGGCAGTGGGTGCAAGAGCTTGAAAAAAAGGTGAGGGCTTATCTTGAACTTGATTTTCTTCAAACTACAAATAGTTTTATCAGCAAATAATTTTTGCTAGCAGTGAACTGTGTAGTTCCTTTCACTGACCTTATGACTCTCCTTGTAAACCAACTTATTCTTTTATTTTGTAATTATTTTTTCAGCTGTACCAGCTGATGAACAACCTAGTTGATGCACAACTGAACACAACACCTACAGGAGGATGGGTATATTGTAGGCGTTTCTGCAAAAGATTTTAGATTCTCTTTTTCTTCAAATCTTCCTTCTGCTTGTTGAGCTAGATCACTATAATCCAGGAGGTCAGCAATGTTGACGGAAGATGGTGCATAAGATCAGGGACTGATGAGCTAACAGGATTTGAGGGACTACTCTTATCCAGGTTTTGTATAATAGTTTCATGTTCTTGCTTTCCAGTACCCTGCTCATCTGCAAAAGACATTAGTCAGATAGGTGTGTGGATGCATGGACAGTGTCCTTGGGGTTGTCCCAAAGGTGGGGGTGGTATGGCTATACAATAAGGATGCAAGTAGCCTGTTAAAAATAAGCATATGCTTGTTATGTGGGTGTTCATGCTATGTAACATGGAATTGTTTGCAAATGAATCCTGTTATGTGAAAGAATATTTTCTGGTTGTAGTGGATCTCAGGTGGGGAACATTATAGAGCCACTTTCTTCAGTTCCACTAAATGACGAGTTGCAAGAAGCAAAGGCTTTGGTAGCTGAAGCAGAAGCAGAAGTGCTTTTTCAGTTGACAACAAAGGTTTGGCTGACGATATTGGTCAATAATGCTCTTTCTGTAGTTGTATGCTTGACATGGTTTGGAAAATTTCCTGGCAGATGCAAACGGAGCTTGAGGACTTGCAAAATTTGTTGAAAGACATAATTCAACTTGATGCTGTGAGTAATTTTCAGTTACCTTTTAAAATAATTTTTAGATGCTGTGCTTTGGCCAGAAGTCAGCAACACCATAAGTTCTTCAGCATGTTCTTTTGTTTTCCTATGTTACTTGTTATATAATACGAAGTTTTTTCCAAATAAAACTAATGGTATCCATAGTATTATGTTAATTATGCTTTCTCCCATAGCTGGTTACCATTGAACTGGATAGAAATTATTTAGTTGCATTTTCCAAGTGATGAAATCTTATGGATTTTATTGTGATACGACTTTGGTAACCTTAACATTGCTCTCTTTATCATACCAGGTCAATGCAAGAGCATCTTACAGCCTCTCATTTGGAGGAGTTTGTCCAGAATTGCTACCTGCAGATGATAAAATTGGTTCTTTATCTGCAGAAGTGCAACCCTCTACCTACACATACAATGCCCAGAAAGAATGGAACTTATACCTCCCCAAGGCTTATCATCCTTTACTGCTTCAACAATACCGATTAAATTTGAAGAAGGCTAGAGAAGATGTTGCCAATGCTAGAGCTGTAAGATGAGTGAGATACTCTGCTGATTTATGTCTTCTTTCTTTGATTCAGTTGATACTTTGAAAGGGATTTTTGCATTTTAATCTTGTTATTTTTCAGATTTTATTATCATTTTCATTATCTTTCCTATCCTTGCCCTCATCAACGCATTTATAGTTCTTACATAATGACACATATTTCTTACATAATGACTAGGTGTCATAAATGTAATTGTTTAATTTTCTCCTTAGGAAATCAGGAGGAGAAGGTCGCATGAATACACTATCCGTCAGAAAGAAGCAACACATATAGATCTTCCCATGTTACAATCAATGGTATGTCACATTTCTGTATCAGCCTGGACTTACTTCTACGCTCAAATTATACATTGGTTCTGAGTTTCTTCTTTTCAGGTAACTGAAGTGGAGGAAGCTCACCCAGTGCCAGTTGATTTTTTCATTGATAAGAAAACAAGAGTTCTACTTATAACTGGTCCTAATGCTGGTGGGAAAACCATTTGCCTGAAAACAGTTGGACTAGCTTCCATGATGGCAAAATCAGGTTCATTTAACATATTTAACAGCCACTCTTTCAATTATTAATGGGGTTTTTGTTCATTGCATTTCTCTTGAAATGATGAAGTTCCCGTCATAAAAGTTTGTCTACAGATGAATTCGTGTGTAGGCTTTCCTTGCTGAATAAATGAGATAAATAATGGTCCTGAATTGGTTTGCATGTTCTTTGTGGATGAAACATGATTTGGATTTGATTGCTGTTTTTCACAAGACATGACTCTTTTCTTCTTTTGTTTTGTTTTGAAAATAACAACTAAATGATGTTGGAAATGTGTTTATTTGTTTTCAGGAAGTTTCTTTGTTATGTTTTGTAGAGGCAAGTTAGACCCGAGTAGAAAGGTCCTTGGTTTGACGAAAGAATTCAGACCAAACTCAGAAACTACTTAAACAAAGTTCCTTTCTGATGGGCATTTTTGTAGAAGAAATATTTAATAGGTGTTTGTTATGTTGTGTATAGGCAATTTACATCCGAGTAAAAATGGTCTATGGTCTGACGAAAGAATTCAGATTAAACTCTTAAACTGACATGAACTTTTTTGCGCTATAAATCATATATTCACCTCCTTGTTCCTTTGTATGTTTTTTCGTTTTTCTTTGTTGAACTTCTTTCTTTATGTACTCTGAAACTTGTGCTTTAAAAGTACGTAACTGTCCAGATGTGGTCTAATAAATGCTGTTTCATTGTCTCAACTTCTGATCTTTATATGCAATCAGTTGGTTATCTATAACTGATCCACTCCAACATGATTTTTAACAGTGTCTCATATTTCCTCAGGCTTATATGTTTTGTGCTCAGAGTCTGCGCGGATCCCATGGTTTGATTCTGTTTTTGCTGATATTGGTGATGGACAATCGCTATCTCAGTCTCTCTCAACCTTTTCTGGTCACCTCAAAAGAATTAGCGTGAGTTGGATACTTAAATGAGCTTTAAACTTTCATATATGTTCTGGCATACATGCTATTGCTAGATGACATTTGAACAACATAGAAAAGTCTATTTACTCTGAAACTGCATTCAGTTTAATCCATGTAGAGAAAATACCACGAGCCAGGACTTTAAAACAAATTTAAGCTAGTTTTTTTGTTTGGTCTTCAGTGCATATTTTGGTGCTGTAAATGTAAATATTATGATTTTTCAAGTTCATTGAGATGTTTACATTTCCAGATAATACATCAATCCGAAATACTCCATAAACATAAAAGATGTTGATACTAAGTTAGTGCTCAAGCTACCATGGATGCTTTTAGTCCTTTTTAAGAAAAGGGGGGAACTAAATCATTATTGTTTAGGATCAGAAGCAATATATGTTTATAGGACATGAAACCTTGGTGGCGAAGTCAAATTGATAGGGTTTTTTTTTCTTCTCTTAATAGAGGTAATGCAGTGATACTAATGGCACATATGTAGTAGGGTGCTGATGTGCAATAAAGTCCATAAATAATGTTTTTGCTGCATTGTCTACCCAATAGATGCAATATTTTGGATTTAAGTTCATTTTTACCTCTTTATTCCTGAATGTCTGTTGAGTGATGGGAGAGGGTTAGTAGGAGAAATATGGAGGCAGAAATGCAATATTTTGGATTCAAGCTATTTTAAGCTATCAACTTGGTGGAGGTCATCTGTCATGCGCCATAAACCATAGTTGACAAATTTAAGCATTTCTCAGCAATCATGTGTGATGAATTATATGCATGATGGCTGTTACTTACTGAGATTATTCCTTGGATTCATTACATTGTACTAAGATGTCCAGAGCTAAATTCACAGTTTGAGAAAGACAATACTGCTATTGATGTATCTCTACCAAATCTTCACACAGGACATTCGAGCAAGATCCTCCAGCCAATCATTGGTGTTGTTGGACGAAGTATGTTTCAATAATCTTTATCTGTAAGATATCAAATTAGATCTCCACGAAGTTGTTCTGCTTCTAGTTGTTCAGATGCTTATTGTAAATGGAGCGGAAACTAGGCTAGTATGATAAGTTTGTTTCAGTTGGGCATTTAGGATTCAATTCAGGTAGCTGTCAGCTGTTGCAAGATCTTTCAAGGAAGCTGATTTACATCCATATTTTGATATGTTTTTTGGGTTTCGGGTGGATTAGTTTTATACGAATGGAAGCTGAGCTAGTTTAACTTTGATGTTTGATCATATTCTTGGTTGACCTATTCTTATTTATTTTTCCAGCCAAATAGGCTTTGTGAAATAGGAGCAACTCATGTTGTGTTTCCACATCCAATTTAGTGGTTATGCCTGTTGACAGATTTGTTTATACTCCTTTTTCCCGAATTGTAGCTAAATTTCTTATATTTCAGATTGGTGCTGGAACCAACCCTCTAGAAGGGGCAGCGCTTGGCATGTCTATATTGGAATCTTTCGCTGAAGCTGGTGCTTTGTTAACAATAGCCACGACACATCATGGTGAACTAAAAACCCTTAAATATAGGTATTACAATGCGACTTGCTCATGTGAGATACATGTGATTACCTGATATTTTGCTTCAATGTCTATCATCAACCAAACCAAACCCCGAATAAGAAAAAAGAGCTGTTCTACACTAATATAACTAGGACAGGAACAAGTGATTGATATTGCTTTCATTTTTCTCATCTGTTCAGCAATGTTTCCTTTGAAAATGCTTGCATGGAGTTTGATGATGTGAACTTGAAGCCAACCTACAAGATCCTGTGGGGAGTTCCAGGTTATATGCTCAAAACTTCAATTTACTTTGGGATGTTCTAATTATCTGAGGTTGTAGTTTTCCTATCTGGTGGATGATATCTTCTAATATTTGCGCTAAGTCACTTTGCTTCAAATCCTTCTATGTGTCACACTTTATAGTTTGTTTTATAAGCATACTTTCATTTGGGTGTTAGAGACTTAATAAGTAATTTTATAGCAAATCAGCTATAATATTAGGAAATAGTAGCCTAAGCTAAAATGCAAAATATTGGTAATAGCTGGTGTTTTTTGGGATTATTCGGGATCTTAGGGTCTATACATCAAATAATAGCTAATACACTTCATTGTGATTGTCACAACTTTCAAGGTATTATTATATCCATCTGCTGTATCGCATTTGGGAAAATGTTACATCATCATGGATCTTGTAGCCTTCCATTTTTTATCTTTGCTAAACCTGAAAGCTGTGTGATTGCTGTTTCAGGACGTTCAAATGCAATCAACATAGCAGAAAGATTGGGCCTTCCTGAGGAAATCATAATTAGTTCCCGAGAGCAATATGGAGCCACTAGCTCTGAAATAGATGAGGTAATAGGTTTCGCGCTACGTTACGAAGTCATGGAAAATAAGGAGTTAAACTCAGCCTTGGAAACAGTTTCACTGTCATTTTAAAAATAAAGCTTCAATTGATTTTGCAATATAGAAATTCCATATTGAAATTAATTTATGTTTGGGGACATGTTCTTCGGTGGTGTTATTATGGACTAGTGACTAGATTTCTTGGAAACAAGCTGTTTATATCTTAATTTTTTTGGCTGTCTCGGATTGGTTTAGGGACGTGTTCTTACGAAATGTTCGTGTGGAGTGGTGGCTGGATTCATGGCTGTCTCGGATTGTGTTTTTGCGCTTTTAATTTTTGCCTATGTTGCCCAATTATATCAGCTAAACACTTGAAAGTCATTTCCCATGTCCAAAATGGGGAGAAGTCCTGACAGTTGACAGTACAAATAAGAATTTGTTAGAATCAGAATTATACCAGACATGGGGAGTAAACAGACCAGGCAAAGGGAAACAGATTGCACAGAATACTATGCACAGTGATTTCACAAGTCTAGAAACACGTTCATTAAGCTAAAGCAATACCTTATCCATCTTCAATTTGCTTCTGCCAATCCTATATTCTCCTCTTGCTAGAGGACCAGGACCTAGTAGCTTACATTTGTGATGTATCGTTTAAGTTCATGATTCTTTTTGCCACCTGATTTCACTGGATATTTTAAAAAACATGTTGTTTATACTGTGATTTTCTTTATATGTCCAATACCTATAGTATTAGGTTTACTGCCACCATATGTCCACCTTTTTTGGTATCATCCATTTCTTATCTCGAGGAAATAATGATACGCCATTCCCCCACCCCTCTGAAATTGTGCGTTTAGGACAACATAGATCAATGCTGCTTTCTATGAGTGCTGATGTTTTGTTGCTCTTTCTATCTAAGCGAATGTTATAAGACAATTTGTTAACTTTGTTTTACAAAGTGCAGGTTATTGCTGACATGGAGAAGTTCAAGTTAGATACTGAAGAAAAAGTACGTCAAGCAGGACACTATCTGAAGTAAGGATGATATAATTAACTTGAAACTGGACTGGTTCAAATCATAATGCTTGGGAATTTTCATTTACCTGGAATATAGTTATTGGCTATTTATTTTTGATGACTTGAGATTCCACCATTCACATTGAGACATGAAGTTCGACAAACGTTTCCACTTAGGAGCCACATGTTACCTTTGCTAAGCACTATTAACATGTTTACCTTTGCTAAGAACTATTAACTTGACATGAAGGGTTAGATTTGTGAAATCATTGAGATGTTTTAGAGGCTCTCAAGGAATCCATTTTTTTCATGACTTGTGCTGAGAAAATAGTTTTCATTAACTTGAATTTGGCAACATGTAAGTGGCATACCCATAAACAGGAGGTTAAGAAAAGGCCGTTCTAATGATGTTGAACCATTTTCTTGATGATCAACAGTAAGACTCTTGTTAATGTATTACTTGTCAGAGGTTTTCATGCATTCACTATCATGCAAATGACCCTTTGCTCTTAATATTTGTGAATGTTTAACTTTTGACCCTGTTATATCAGTTTCCCCAGAATATGTACAATAGTTTACGTTCATCTTCCATTCAATTGAAATTTTGAAGTATGCGGTTTCATATTGATGATTATGTTACAAGGGTATCAAAAGATCTTCACCAGAAGCTAATGCTTACTCAAAGGAAGGTCGATGAATATACTTCCAAACTGAAATACAGAAAGATGCAGCTGGTATCTGAGGCAGCCTCTATGGCACGTTTAGCTCTTCACAAGAAGAAACAACAGTACCGTACATCTGCTGTTCAATCCACCCCACAGCTCCAAAAAGATAATAGCCAGCAGTTTGAAGCAAGTAAAAGCCAGCACTCTGTTTCAGCTGATAAAGTTCTTACGCAAACAAAGAATACACCTATTGTCAAAGAGTCTAAAAAACCATCATCAGGTATGCGTATCCTTAATTCATTCTCTGTCTCTGAATTTTCCTACCATGTGACTAAGTCCTTCTTACCTGATATCCAAAAAATTGCAGCTATCATAAAAGTGCCTCCTAAAGTTGGTGATGAAGTACATGTTCTTTCCCTTGGTATGAAAGCAAAAGTTCTTAAAATTGAACCAAACAAGGATGAGATTGTTGTCCAAGCTGGCAATCTCAAACTGAAGCTAAAAGCAGCAGATATTAGAAGTTGAAGCTAAGGTACAGCACTCGTAATTCGTAATAGTTAGATGGATTTATTTCTTTCAAATTTTGGGTTCTTAATGAATAAACATTTTCGATCATACTAGAAATTCATCAAATTCCTGTCTATTCGTTGGTAGATTTTAAGTTTGTCAATACTAAGATCCTTGTTTTTTATATTCTAAAGGGTGTCATCCACTTGGAAAGGATTTAGAGCTTTAGTTTTTTTTTTTAAAATAGTGATTTCCCTATTACACTTGAGGTATTTTGCTGGTAAATTTAACATTAATGTGGCATCTAGTATCTAGTATTTAATAGTGATTCTGTACAGCTTAGATAAACAGTTTAGATTCATTCATGTGCATGAAAGTGAATTTTTACTATTGTCAAAAGTGTAGATAGGCTTGCAGTCACCACATTTCAATAGGTTTATGCAATAAACTTCTGCTATTATGGCATACATAATTTATTATCTAGCATCCAGCTCTCATAATGTATATTTTTTTCACTAGTCAGTGCATGCCTGTCTTCACTGAGCTTTAGAGGCTGTAAAAAGTAAACCAATTGAGCAGTGGACCTGTTTATCCTGTTATGCTGCAACCAAAATGCTCAAACCAGTATTATAACCCATGTACTTGTTTTTCTTTTTAAGTATGTAATCTGCAGTAAATGTCGTGACATAAAACCCATCTCTTTGCATGAGAGGATTATATCAACGTTGGTCATATCATTCCCTTCAAACATTAAGTCATGTTATCTGAAAGAACAGACTCAAAGTCAGACATGTACACCATTGCTATTTAGTAATGAACTTGCTTGTCTAAACTGAATATGCTTTACAATTCGATATCTTAGTTGCTAAGAACTTGCTATGCCATCATAGATTATATTTGTTCAATTGGATCCCCGTTGTTTTCGGCCTGATAGTGCATTCATGTTCTCTTCTGAGACCCCAGAATATAAAAGCAGATAATTGCACTGTTCCATTTTGCAGGGTTTATCTACATTTCAGCTTAAACAGACTGAAACAGCACAGTTTTTCACTTGAAATTTCATCTCGTACAAAAGCAGAAATTTTGCCCCTCCAGATTGAGCTCAAGCTGTTGCAGATTATAACATTAACACGAACTGGGGAAAATACTGGCGGAAGCAAAGATGAAAAGGACTGGTAAGTTAACATTGTTTATTCAACACTTAATATAGCATTCCTCTTTATGTTATGGGGACCTTTCATTCTCTGACTTCGCTTTATTGCATTTCTGTGCATTTTCCATGTGTGCAGCTAGTGCAATAACTGATTCTGTAATGTCACTTGGTGTCATGGTGGCCTTGTGACCTTTCTCATGTTACCACAAACATCCAAAGTGCTACGTTTTGATGGTGGATACTCTAGCTGGATTCACTTGGTTGCCTTGTGTGCTAACCACAAGTGAATGAGGTCAGTTCGTATATTGTGTTAAGCCTAACTGCCCTGAAAATCATATACCTTATATGGCATGAGTTATGCATATATAGAGTTGATTGATCAAATTTTGTGCATAGGAAGGTCTGTTGCCCACATGTTCTCATGACTCCTTTATTGATTTAAAGTTTGCTCACACATTCTATATGATGTAGATTAAGATCCTTTTATCCGTGCTTATACTTCATAAGTAGTGTCTACCACAAGTTCCACAAGTGAATATGCTTGTTTGAATCCAGAA
The DNA here is from genome assembly GCA_963924305.1 of Polygonum maritimum. Lineage (NCBI taxonomy): Eukaryota > Viridiplantae > Streptophyta > Magnoliopsida > Caryophyllales > Polygonaceae > Polygonum > Polygonum maritimum. The sequence continues at coordinate 44,841,305 of OZ002729.1, read as the reverse complement.
GGATGCTAATAATGCTCCTGTCACACCTAATTGTTTTATTTATTTATCTTGCCAAGTATGGAGTGTGGTGTCATTCCACAACAACAGATTCACTAGCAAATTAACAGTTGAACATCCAGTGAGAATTCCACTCTCATTTAAGAATGATTTTCTTTGACAAAAAAAAGTACGGATTTTCTAGCCTATGCCCTGCTTCAGGGTTTGTTGCTTCTACAAATTGTCAAATTGGCTGTAAAGAAATGGACCCAACTCGTTTGTTCTCTATTCTTGCCCAAATATTTTTGAGAATCTAAAAAGCCCAGTGAGAATTGTTGCTTCACAATCACTTACAGCTGTTACATACTTACATTCATGAATTAGGTGATGTGAATCTAATGTACATAGGAAAGTCGCTCCACTCTAACTTGAAATTGTCAAAATGGGCTACTACTTTTTACTTTTTTTGAGGTACATAGGAAAGTTACTCCGCTCTTGCAATCATCAAATTGGGTTACTACTTTTTTACTATTTTGACTTATGTTACCTCATTTCATATGCATTGTTCGTGCAACATAAATCATATATTATGCAAAGTAATCTCAAGTCAACTTAAGTGTGATCATGTTGATAAAATGTCGTTTATCGCTAATAAGTAGAGCGAATTAAAAGTGGCTTTTTGTATTGCTTTAATCTCTCAATGGGTAGCATGAATACGAGGTAGTGGAAGGACTTCTTGTAGCGTTGTACCACTTGTACGTCACACGCCCACCATTTTTGAGCTTGGGTATGTGTTTGTAACGTTTGTTGGATTTGTTGAATAAATAGCAATTTCAAAATCTGATTTCATTACCCAATACCAATAGGCTTGCAGTAGGATACAAGTTATTATTAACAAAAAAAAATGCATAAGTTGTTATAAAGGAGAAATTACAGGGAAAAAACAATGAAAGTGGTAGTAATATATTGAATCACTTTCTTTCACCAACTATGACATTTTTGTGGAAGAGTCCCTCACACGAGGGATTTTGAGGGACTATGAGAGACTCTTAAGCTATAAAAGACTATACTTATTTGGCGAAAGACTCATTCGAGTCTTTATCAATAGGGACGTTCTTATGGACCATTATATTAGGCTTGTTCCACATCTACCTAATCTTTTCCACCACATTCGTCATTGGTAGCTCTCATTTCCGACATCATGTCAAGGAAATAAAGCATGAAAACAAGCACCGCACAACACAAAAACATTGGGATAGGCCCGAAAATCCACAAGAACATAGTGAGCAGGAGGAAAAGTGCGCGTAGCCCTAGCAAAAAAAAAAGTAGTTTTCTTGCTTAACAACTCTTTCAACCGTGGCGGATCCAGGGGGTGGCATGGGTGGACGGCCGTCCCCCCCATACGACATAAAAACGTAATAGAAATCTCAAACTCATTAAGTTGCCTTGACTCAGTTGTTTCTTGGCCGCCCCTCCATTGGTTTGGTTAGGTCCCGTGTTCAATTAATAGATTCTTTTTCCATAGGGAGTATTAATTATTCCCTATAGGTGTTAAAAAAGTACTCACACTATACTCTTCCACAAAAGTACTCACACCAAATGTACATAACATGTAGTGTGACTACATCTATATCACTATAAAAGTTAGCATCATCCCTAAGCCATAACTACTCCTCCCACCCCATTCCTATTAGTATTAATTAATTAATATAAATAAAACTATAAAAAGCTTCCTCCCTAAAACATAAATGTTCCCACAATTAATACATGCTTTCTATTATCTCCTTTTAGTTTTATTTTAAGAGTAATTTTATATTAGAAATTGCATAAAAGCCTCCAAATGCTTTAAAATGTCAATAATTCGTTTACTTAGGTGTAGGTATATATACATATATATATTTATATGTATTCATATTTGTTTAATTGCTACTTGTTTTTGGCTTTATATATAATACATGATGAGGAAATTGTAAGAAATAATAGTATCATTTATTCAAATAGTACAAATTTATATCTTTATCTTATATAATACTAAAACACTACTTTTATTTAGATTCGCAAGTGTGTCTCTGTTTGAGGTTTGATGGGATATTTTATAGAATATTTGTGTGAAATTACTCTAAAATTTTAATAGAGTCCACAATGTATTTCATACGCGTATCTTTCTTTATTTTAATTATATAAGTATCTTTTTCATATCTTTTAATATCAATTTCTGCAATTTAATTCTCAATAAAGTTATAATTCAATTTATTTAATTCAAGAAACAAACCATATCAAAACTCATATGAAATATTTAAATTAAAAAAAAAGCTAAATTACTTTCAAAGATAATATCACTCAAATTATAAAGGTACAAAATGTTACATTCAAATTTTCAATATAAAACATGTAATTTCAAATTTGCGTTGTGCTCCATGCTTCTTTGGCTTTGTATATTGAAATGAAATTTAATTTTATATTGATCCAATATGATAGCACCCGATTTGTGAGTACAAATATCGAACATTCCTACAAGAAACAAAGTTAAGAAAGACCCCTGCGTAGCAGGGGCCGTATTTGCTAGTGTTATGTACATTTAGTGTGACTACTTTTTTTATAGGAAGCATTTAATGTTATTTTATGATATAAATATATAACTAAAAACTAAATTCATAGTATTTATATAAAATATTGAGCATTTATTACACACTTTGCTTCTACTCTACATGTTTATAGATGAGATGAGAAGTTTGACTTCTTTTGGTGGAAAGATGCCATTCCTTAATTGCATTTGTATAGATGAGATGAGAAGTTTGACTTCTTTTGGTGGAAAGATGCAATTCCTTAATTGCATTTGCATGCATGAGCTTAATGGATGTCATGAGCGGAAGGACTTTTTGTATGAACGTGACTCGTACACCACTTTTGAGCTTGCGTAAATTTTCGGATTTTTTAATTAATAATAGTATACCAAAATCTGATTTCATGACCCACTAGGGTTGAATTAGGATACCACTTATTATTAACAAATAAACGCAAGTTAAAGTGAAAAAACACAAACTAGCTAGAGAGGAACAACAATATGAATTGAAAGTAGTAGTAACATATTGAATCCCTTTCTTTCACCAACTCCCATCTCTTCCCCATAATTGTGATATTAGAACCATGAGAAGAGAACATCATTATATCAAGCTTGTTCCACATCAATCTCACCTTTTCCACCACATTCTCCATCAATAGCTACAAAATCTGACGTCGTGTCAAGGAAGTAAAGCATGAAAACAAGCGATATACAGCTCAAAAACATCGGGATGGGCCCGAAAATCCACAAGAATATGGGGAACGAGAAGTAGAATGCTCGTAACCCTAGTGACCAAAAGTAGCTTCCGCGGTTGACAATCCTTTTAACATAGTCTATAGTCATATAAGGCGTCGCCAACTTCTTGAAAGGGACGTTTACAAGCACACTCGCGTGGCTGAAGTACCGAATTGATTGCACATTGAACAAGAACGCGACGAGGAAGCAAATGAGGATGCTAAAGAACTTGATTGTGGATGTGAGCTCGCTCGTGTCACCCAAAACGTAGCCCGAGTGACTTTTGCCATTGATGAGGACGGCTATGACCGAGCTCAACATGATGGCCATTGATGCGAGGAGGGTTGATGCCATTATGTTGTTTCTAAGGGTTTGGACGGCTAGCACTCCGTTCTTGGATGTGTCCTGCCATTAGAATGCACATATGAAAATGTTAGTCATTACTTGGAATACACTTAGATACCTTAAATGCAATATGCTATTATATAAGATATTAGGTTATAGTGGAGTAACTTTAAAGTTTAAACATGTAATTAACTCCTTACACCCACCACCACCCCATTAGTGGTTGAACATAATGACATAGAACACACAAGTGAGTACCATAGAACACCGTGCAAATTTGTTATCTTAAACTACAAACCCACCTTGGTATCTAGCATATGTGACCTTAGCTCTCAAAATTTTCAACACAAAAGTGGTTCCATATAACCCTTATGTGATTGAGCTCATGAGATTAGAGAATGAGTTACCTCAATCATGGCTTGAACCCAAAATCCGCGATTAATGGCATTGATGCCAATGACGGTCTTGGTCGGATGCTTCATGATCCTTTGCCAGAGCCAAACATGGTAAGCCACCAACACCAACAAGCCCGTCGGAACTAGGATGTAATCCAACATTTGCTCCTTCATTCTATCCGATCCTAGCCTAGATCAATCAATCTAAAACTCAATGCCTACTAGCTAGCAGGTTGGTCGAGGTTGTTGGCGTAACGTTGACTGGTCAATGGTGTCGTCAGATGTTAATGTAGTCGTGGTTTGCCATGGAAGAATGAATGAATTTATAGGTGAAGGTGGAAGGAGTTTGTAGTGAAGTTCATACGTGGAAAGGAAAGGCGGCATTAAATGGTCCATCGTGCTTAAGCCTGCCGGAGTACCATGCTTTGTAAATATGCCATTCAATTTATTTTTATTTTTTTTTGGTAAAAGGAGAGGCAACACTCTCTAATTTTTCAAGAGAGTGTTTTATTAATAAGTAAAAAGAAGGCTTATTAAGTAGTCAGCGTACGGGGATAGTCCGATCCCTTATATCATCAAGTAGCGATGGCACGCCTTATGATTACTAACATAGTACGTTAATATGAAATCTCACATGTTCCTTATAGTTAAGTAGCGATGTTCATGGGTGCGGGTCACCCGAAACCTCACCCAACCCATGATTGGTAAAAAAATTGGTTAATGGATCATGACACGGGTTGATCAAACATGTTTGTTGTATTCTTTAAAAAAAAAAATATTACAATAACTTTAGGTAATGGCTATTTGTACACTATTTTTTGACTATTTATACACTATTTGGTGCGCTTAACTAAGAAGTGTGGATTGATACGCCTAAGTAAAGCGTACAGGGGTAAAATGGGAAAACTAATTACCGTCTGGGAGGACATTGTGCGCCTAAGATAAACGTACGAAATGGTACGCCTATGACAGGCGCACAACGGAGGGAGCTTGGTGTTGTGCGCTCTATTAAGGCGCACGAAACTAGCTTGCATGAATTCATTTCAAGTAGTTTGTATGCAAATTCCTCCTTCCGTCTCATTAAATTCGTCCACAAAGTACGATTCACGCGGTAATTAATAAAAGGTTGAAAGGTTATATAGGGCTAAAAGAATTAAAAAGTGATATAGTTGACGGGAAAGGTGAACAACTGAAGGTAATATATAATATCGGATGAGGTTAATTTTGTAATTTTATAGAAAAAATGATAAAGTTGATAGAAAAGTGGGGTAATAAAGGTAATATATGAGATTAATTAAGGGTAAAAAATATATGGATAAAAATGGAAAGATTTGAAAAGTGGACAAACTTTTTAGGACGCTCGAAATGGAAAGGCGGACAAACTTAATGGGACGGAGGGAGTAGTTTGTATTTAAAGTAGTTTGTAGTCTTCACATATTTTTTTTGACGGAGTAGTCTTCATATATGATTATCCTCATAATTTGAATATTGAGCTGTGAACATTTTCAAAATCTCAACTTCTACTTGAAACCGTAGTATAGTTTTTGATGGGTTCAATTTTATAGCGGCATGTATCAATCATCGTAACTATATACTAAACCAGAGGTCAAAAAATAATAATTATTAGAAGTGTCAACTTCACATCGAGCTACATCACTCATCTTTATTAAAATCATTTAATTGGTTAAAATTTGATTTGTAGACACCACATGTATGTAAAATATAAAAGAATATATATCAATGAAATTATATCTATAAAGTTTTCTTAAAGATATCATTAATTAATCTTAATACAAATTAATTTATAGATTAAAATAATAACATATATAACAAATATATGTCAACTCCAAATAAACATATAATTAAACTAATAGTACTATATTTTGACCAATACGCTTTAGTTAGGCGTACCAATCCGCACTTTTTAGTTAGGTGCACCAAATAGTGTACAAATAGCTAAAAGAATAGCGTACTAAATCATGAACCGAGGACCGGACCGGAAGTACCTCGGTCTGGTCCGGATTTTGCTTAGGCCTAGCCGAAACTAATGAATCAAATTCAAATTAGGCCTAATACAATCCAAGCCGAATAGAACTCTCGATCTAAGTCAACGTTTTTGAAAGAGTAAGAATATAAAACTAACGATAGTCGAACATGATGAAGAGCCAAAACTAAGGAATCGAATTAAAATCGGGCCTATTTGGCCCATTAGGCCTAATGCAAACCAAGCCAAATTGAACTCTTAATCCATGCCAACATTCATGAAAGAGTAAGAACACAAACCGAAACCATAGTCGAACGTAATGAAGAGTCAAAAGTAAGCAATCAAACTCGAATTGGGCCTATGAGCCCATTAAGCCCAATACGATCCAAGCCGAATAGAACTCTCGATCCAAGAAAATGCTCATGAAAGAGTATAAACATAAACGAAGATGACAATCAAACGTGATGAAAAGCCGAAACTAGGGAATCAAACTCGAATTGGACCTATGAGCCTATTAGGCCCAAATTGAACCAAGACAAATAGAACTCTCGATCCAAACCAACGTTAATGAAAGAGTAAGAACATTAATCGAAACGATAGTCAAACGTGATGAAGAGGCGAAACTAAGGAAACCAACTCGAATTGGGCCTACGGGCCCATTAAGCCCAATAGGATCCAAGCTGAATAGAACTCTCGATCTAAGACAATGTTCATGAAAGAGTAAGAACATACACTGAAACGATAGTCAAACGTGATGGAGAGCCGAAACTAAGGAATCGAACTCGAATTGGGCCGCCCATTAGGCCCAATATGAACCAAGCCAAATAGAACTCTCGATCCAAACCAACGTTCATGAAAGAGTAAGAACATTAATCGAAACGATAGTCAAACATGATGAAGAGGCGAAACTAAGGAAACCAACTCGAATTGGGCCTATGGGCCCATTAAGCCCAATACGGTCCAAGCTGAATAGAACTCTCGATCTAAGACAATGTTCATGAAAGAGTAAGAACATAAACTGAAACGATAGTCGAACGTGATGGAGAGCCGAAACTAAGGAATCGAACTAGAATTGGGCCGCCCATTAGGCCCAATATGAACCAAGCCAAATAGAACTCTCGATCCATGTCAAAATTCATGAAAGAGTAAGAACATAAACCGAAACTAAGGAATCAAATTCGAATTGGGCCTATGGATCCATTAGGCCCAATACTAACCAAGCCAAATTAAACTTTCTATTCAAGTCAACGTTCACAAAAGAATAAGACCATAAATCGTGATGATTGTTTAGATAAATCCTTAAAAAGATGTTTCATCCTATTATTATTCTCATACTATAGATGTTTGCTAGTATTAGTCTATGTACCTTGAAGACACGATTTTTGATTTAACTAAAAATGTATTTTAAATTTTATATAAAGTTATGAAAAAGAATGGTTTGATGTAAAATCTTGTATTATTTTATTTAACTGGCTTCTTATGGGATTTATTTTAATGATACATTTTTCTATTATAATATTTTTTTTAATCGAACAAAAATTTGTAGGATTACAACTTTTGTATAGGGATTTAATACTTGTTTCAATCAATAATCTTCTGTATCTTGTTATTTTTAGTTTTATTTTATATATTTTGGAAATAAATTCAAATTCAAGTCATATGCATATGTATATTTTTTATATATGTAAGATCTACAATAACATTTTAACAAATAAAAAATAAGCCAAGTAAATGTCAGCCAATCAAATTGATTTAATAAAAAGGTTATGTAAATTATTATACCTTTTAAATAGTATTATTAATTTAATTATATATTTATTTGGAGTTGACATATTGTTCTATATTATTAATATTTTACTCTATAAATTAATATGTAGTAAGATTAATTAGTTATATCAATAAAGAAACGTTATAGATATAATTGTATCGATATATATTCTTTCATATTTGACATACATATGGGGTCTACAATCAAGTAATAACCAATTAAATGATTTTAATAAAAATGGGTGATGTAGCTCGATGTGAAGTTGACACTTATGATAATTATTACTTTTTGACCTCTGGTTTAGTATATAGTTACGATGATTGGTATAGGCCGCTATAAAATTGAACCCACCAAAAACTACACTACGGTTCTTAGTAGACGTTGAGATTTTGAACATGTCCACAGGTCAATATTCAAATTATGAGGATAACCATATATGAAGACTACTCCGTCAAAAATAAATGGGAAGACTACAAACTACTCCCTCCGTCCCATTAAGTTTGTCCGCCTTTCCATTTCGAGCGTCCTAAAACGTTTGTCCACTTTTCAAATCTTTCCATTTTTATCCATATATTTTTTACCATTAATCAATCTCATATATTACCTTTATTACCCCACTTTTCTATCAACTTTATCACTTTTTCTATAAAATTACAAACTTAACCTCACCCGATCTTATATATTACCTCCAATTGTTCACCTTTTCCGTCAACTATATCACTTTTTAATTTTTTAGCCCTATACAATTACAAACTTTCAACCTTTTATTAATGAGACGGAGGGAGGACTTACATACAAATTGAATTCAAGCAATGCTAGTGTTGTGCGCCTAATTAGTGCGCACACCTAGCTCCCTCCTTGGTGCGCCTCTCTTAGGCGTACCACTTAATACGCCTTTTTTAGGCGCACAATGTCCCCCAGACGGTAATTTATTTTCCCATTTTACCCCCGTGCGCTTTACTTAGGCGTATTAATCCGCACTTCTTAATTAAGCGTACCAAATAGTGTACAAATAGTCAAAAAATAGTGTACAAATAGCAGTCCCGTAACTTTATTATTATTTTGGTATCCAAATATTCACTTCGTAAGAAAATACTTTAGATGAATGAGGTTTATAATATTATATTCATATAATGGGAAAAATGAATCAAATGAGTCAAATTGATTCAGTGAGTCAAAATGGTCCAAAAAACTCATTTGATTTTAGTCAAATGGGTTAGCCAATTGACCTATAATCGACCTACGTAGAAAACTCGTAACTCATGAGTTGGGTTGCTTGTTTAGATTAACAAGGTTTATAATATCATATTGTCAGTATAATTTTTCTTTTATATATTTATATGTTTAATTTAATCGAGTTATATCTTCATTGACGAATCTATATATTTATCAATATATATATATATATATATATATATATATATATATACTTCTAAACCAGTTAAGGGCAGTTTTGTCAAAAAGAATTTTAAAACCGCCCATCCTATTTTTAATTAAGTGATTAATTATGACAAATTTCTATCCATTCATATCTATACATATGTCTATCCTATTTTTAATTAAGTGATTAATTATGACAAATTTCTATCCATTCATATCTATAAATAATATATCTTGATATCCATATTTTTCTATCCATTTGTGTAGCACAAAATAAGTTATAGCCTCTATATATACATATAAAACACGAACACAAACACATAATTAATTAACAAAATTTCTCCCACGAGTCCAAGAAATCTGTAGGTTCGGTACGTAGCTTTGTTATTTGCCTTCTCCACAGGTAGTCCTATTTGTTTATTTTACAAATCATACTTCTATTGAAAAGTATGAATACATGCCTACATGCATTACGTAACTAATTACGTACTATTGATTCTCTAGGGTGGTGTTATTCTACTATTGGCTATAACTTATGTTGTTTGGATTTACATTAATACATAACGTAATATTCGGTGTTTTGATCATAGTGGTTGATTTGTTTATTTTTGCAGGAACATTACATCAACTATCAATGGCTACTTCTACGAATCTTATTAGTGATCTTGATATAAAAAAGAAGACAAATCGGAAGTTACATGTTCGGTGTATTCATATGTGGAATGCTATCAATTTTCGTGATAACAATCGGATCGTTGGCAAAGAGATGATCTTCGTAGATTAGAAGGTTTTATTTGTATATCAATCAATACAGTTTTGATGGGTATAAAATTATTTTAGGTAATTTGTCTATGACCGTATTTCAATGCAAACGTTTTTACCTTAAAAGATTGAATTTTTTTTATCTCCCCATATATTACATGGTATCTTTCAAATATATCTATTAAAATTATAACAAAGATATGGATCAAATATTCCAATAGGTACAAACACAATCCATGATCGATTAAAATATTTAAAAAAGTTTACATCAAAAAATATGTGCCAAATTTGTTTTACATATTAAAACTACCAAAATACGTAGTTCTTCTACAAACATAAAATAAGTTTATACCAAAAATTAAATCTTATATATTAGTGATGTATAGGTTTATTGAAATATTTATTTAATTTATATTAAAAATATACATTACAAATTCTATCTTCTATATCGTAATATAATACATGATATATCGATACATCTTTTTTAATAGAAAGTACATTGAATATATATATATATACCTGTCATTAGTCGATCCGACTTGACCTTTAATCCGCTTGACCTGAACGTGCACTCAACTCGAAATGATCGAAAACCGACCAAATCGACTCGCTTGACAAATCTAATATGAATAGTATTGATTTAATTATTGAGGTAATATATTTGACATGTATTAATTTAATTATACAAAATATTTTATAATTTCTTAATCCTAAATATGCAAATTTATTATATATGTATGGAGATGATTTTATAGTTGAATTTGTTTTATAAAAAATTATCAATGCATTAAGAACAAACTATTACTTAAGTTGGTTTGATGATTCTGTCATTTTGATTTCGATTGAAGTACCAGGTTTGGAGATTTATATGGAGAATAAATCTATGGATGAGGTCGATTTGGTTGGTTGGTCATATTGGGTTGGAATTGTGTACATGTTTGGACCATTATGTGTGAAGAATAAACCAATTAATACAGTTGATTTTATAGCGTGGTCATTTTGAGTTCAGATTGAATATACGTTTGGGTTGTTATATGTGGAGAATAAACCTATTTATGGGTTAATTCTGTATGTGGATCATGTTGAGGTCGGATTGAGCATAAATTTAGGTTTTTAGATGCGGTGAATAAACCTATTTATGGGTCGGTTTTGTATATTAGTTATTTTGAGTTTGAATTGAGTACAAGTTAGGACTATTACATATGGAGAATAAAGCTATTAATATGGTAGGTTCGGTATACTGGTCATTTTAAGTTTCGATTGAGTACAAGTTTGAGCTGTTATATACGGAAAATAAGCCTACTAATGAGAGTAGTTTAATGGGTTGATCATTTTGAGTTTGCATTGAATACACATTTGGATGTTATATATGGAAAGTATATCCATTAACAAGGTCGGTTCGGTAGGTTGTTAATTTGAATTCATATTGAGTACAAGTTTGAGTCGTTGAAATTTATATGTCCATTGGATAGGGTCACCGCAACTTTGGTTCAGTTGGGTTTGAGTTAGTCGGTTTAGTTCAAGATTGGATGTAGGTTCACGTCATTAATTTATGGGCCAAGTCGTTATGGTTTTCTTACATTTTTTGGTTGACCAATTGGTGAAGGGAGTCGACTATTTTACGCATCCGTTTTGACACCAACATTTTGGACTAGCTTGATGACGAATGAATGTTATTTTTATTTATTTATTTTAATAATAAAATGTATATATATTTTAACAATTTAATACCATTTTAATGTTAGAAATATGACATTAAGTTATAGTATCGTAGATAATATGTAAATTAATATTATATTTTTTATTTAAAAGAGTTATCGGATAAGCACCGAATCATTAACTAGGTTCACACAATCAAATTCGAGTTTACTCTACACAGACTCATGTCACTAAAATTAACCAATTGGTCAATTTTAAATGTTACAGTTTTCACAATACTTATCAAATTCAAATGAATTATGTATTTAATTTATAATACTAATATCATATATAAACTAATATGATTTGAATTTTATTAAAAAAGCCCCGGGCAAGGCCCGGGTAACTTTCATTCGTCAGGTAAATGATTACATGTTATCTCAGCTTCCCGGAGAAGAAAAGGTATACCTTAGCTCATATAGTATTTGCAAGTCTGAAGATAACAGTGCAGTCTTCCCATTAGCTCGCGACATTTTGGCCCAGTTTATGCGGTGGAATACCTAAATTCAATCCAATGTTCTGGTATGCCAAACCATGTGTTGAGACTGAAAGTAGGTGTTCCTGTTATGCTAATCAGGAATATTGATCAATCTTCAGGATTATGTAATGGTACAAGGTTGTTAATCACAAAGCTTGATAATCATGTGATTGGAGCAAAGATACTTTCAGGAATCAAAGCTGGGGACGATGTTCTTATACCTCGCATGTTGCTTACACCATCAGATACTAAGTATCCGCTCCGGTTTCGGAGGAAGCAGTTCCCTTTGATAGTTTGCTTTGCTATGACCATTAACAAAAGTCAAGGGCAATCACTTTCTCAAGTAGGTCTATATCTTCCTAGACCGGTATTCTCACATGGTCAGCTATATGTTGCAGTATCTAGATTTACCACAAAGAAAAGATTGAAGATTTTAATATGCGACTCAGAAGGTCGACCGCAGAATACAACTACGAATGTTGTATATAAAGAAGTCTTTCAAAACTTAATATCTACAGTTATATAAATTCATTATATTTGCATTTTATACACAAATGATAACATACATAATCCAATATTATGAATTCTTTATATCAAATTTCGTGTTTAATATTATAAATAATATTATTCTTCTCATTTCTTGTGATTTAGGGACCCTCATGGAAGACTAACAACAATATTCAAGTGATTGCCGAGCTTCATAATATATTTTGACCTATAACCTCTTTGATGCAGAATAACATATATGTCCAAAAACTTCATCTTTTATTTATTTTAGATCGAAAACTTATATGTTGTAAACAACATATTTTACATCTTATTTGCTATTGTTATACTTCATCATGAATAATGATTTAATATTTAATACTATACTCTACAAAATTTTAAATAAAACATTCACAAAAAAAAGATATCTATCAATTTTAATTACAAAGACCCCGGGCAGGGCCCGGGTCATAAACTAGTTTATTTTAATTGACGATACAAAAAATCATTAGATTAATTCATAGAAAAAAAAAAGCATAAAACCACCCTTTATTTTTACTTATTTTCACAAAACCACCCTTTATAAAAACTTTTGCAAAAAACCACCCTTTATTACAAATTAGTTACACAAAACCACCCCTTATAGATATTCTTGCACAAAACCACCCACTGTTACCAATTAGTTGTACAAAACCACCCCTTATCTATGATTATTTGCAATTAACCACCAAAAATCATACTTTATTAAATTACTCATCAATTTTTTTGCCAAATTTATTTGAGCACTTCATAGAAATTAATAAAGATAATGCAAGATCTATTATCACTAAAATTCCCTAAATTTATTGATGATTGATAATTGATAATTGATTCTAATCCTTTTGTAGTTGATTTCATATCCAACGAAAGTAATAATACAAGAAATTTAAATCTATTGTCTGATTCACAAATATTAACCTCTTCCATTTTCAAATATTAAACTGACACATTAGTAGTTCAATTAGGAGTTTTTTTTATTGAATAATCTAATATAAATGTAGTCATATTAATATATGTTACTTTAGTATTTTTCTTTTGAACTTAAAATTATTGATATAAGTGGTCCATAACAATTTTTCGTTTGAATAAGAGCACACCACAAATAACGAAAAATATTATAAAAAAATAAGAACATTTTTATTTTTGTTCTATATTTAATTTAATTTAAATTAATTAGCAAGACAAGATATGGGTGGTTATTTGCAAATATTTGTGATTACAAGTGGTTTTATGCAAACTTTTTTATAATGGGTGGTTTAGTGCAAGCAAATACCAATAATGGGTGGTTTTGTGCAAAAAGAATTATAAAGGGTGGTTTTGTACATACAAGTGTAAATAAAAGGTGGTTTTATGTCTTTTTCCAAAAAAAAATTCAACCATTGTGATTTCTATTAACAAATATAATCATATTTTTACATATAAATTATAAAAGAAAAATTAAATGACAATATGATATAACAAAATTTATTTTTACATATAAATCATTAGAATAGGTTCCCAAATAACCTTGAAACAAAATTTTAAAGTTAAATTAGTAAGGGTTCAAATTTTTACATAATTCGATTTTCACAAACATAAATTTAATTTAAATATTTTATTGATTTAAAATATTTTTTGCTATAAAACAGCGATTATAATTCATATATAAGATAGTTCATGTTTTGTATACAAAGCATTTAGTTTTTAATAATAAAAGTTCAATATATATATATATATTGTCAGTTTAATTTATCATTTTGTAAGAGTCCATTTTTTTCCAACAAGTTTAATTTTTATGAATTTTTTTTAAAACAATTTAGAAGAAAAATAGAAATCTAAAAACAAAAATAATTTTAAAAGGATAATACCAAAATAAATGAAAATAAATGAATTCTTTTTTGAAAATGAAAATAAATGTAAATTTTTAAAAAAATAAAAAAAATGATGATAATGAGGTAAATCCAATAAATGAGGTTACTCCTCACCCTAAGGGTTGTACTCATCACAAAGACTCTCCTCACCGGAACCTACCTGACTACCTCTATAAAAAAAAACCTTTTATTTATTGCCCTATATTTTATAATTTCACGCGTACATGCACTATCGTACATTCATATTTCATATTATAAATCCACGGTTTTAAAACCTTTGAATTCGTTTTAACAACCACGGATTTCTTGAATTCTACATGATGCATCATACCTAATTTCATAAACATGCTGAACTTGCTGGCCTAAGTATAAAATATTTGTTTTTTTATGTGAAAAGAATAAAGTATTTGTTGCAAGTAGGTCGAAGGTAGCGAAATGGGGTGCATGTTTGGTAAGACGGTTTGCTGATTTTGTGGGTATGAAATATAATTTGACAATTTTACCCTTACAAAAATAAAAAAGATTAAAAAAATAAAAAAGTTTTGGAATTTACAAAAATAAAAAAGATTATAACCTTTGAGCACTAACTAACGAACTCAAATGCATTCCAAAACTTATCTGAGCACTAACTAAAAAATAAGTTTTCAATATCAGCAATTTATATCAGCATCAGCAATCGATCAGCATCAGCATCAGCAATGATTTGCTAAACGGACTCTAAGGTAGATATCTAGTCCAATAATAGAAGACTAATCTAAAATCCTCTCTTTCTTTGTCGATTTAGTGGTGAATCTGGTGATGTACTTCGTACACAATAGGCATATTAAATGGGTAAAGTGACCCTCACAAGTTTTGAAGTTTCTCATTTATTAGACTCAAACTCGAGATCTCCGGTTAAAGGGTGGATGTCTTACCAACTTTACTCAAGGTAGTCTAGAATCCTCTTTAATTGTTGAACAACTCGTCAAGATGTAGACTTTCTTATGTTTTTTTATTCTCACACGATCTAACATCGTACTTTCCGCTAAAACATACTCCATCCGTCCCATTTTGTTTGTCCTCTTTCCTTTTCCGTCGTCCCAAAATGTTTGTCATCTTTCCATTTATATCATTAAGTTCTTACAATATTATCCCTATTCAATCTCACTTTTTACACCCAAAATCCAACTTTTCCTTCTATTTTATCACTTTTCCACTTTTTACACCTATAAAATTACAAAACTACCCTCATTTAATTTCAACCTTTACACACTTTCCCATCTCTCAATACCACTTTATCACTTCCTTAATAACCACAAAATGTGTCCTTTAGGACAAATAAAATGGGACGGAGGAAGTATATTGCACCACTTATTTATACCAATAGACTTGCATGCATGGGCTCAAAAAAAAAAAAATAGACTTGCATGCATGCCTCTAACATCATCACTCCATTGTGTAACTCTAGTAGAAGGCATTTGTGTGAGTTTATTTTCTATTTTGGGACACAATACCCTCTTGACCAATTGCTCCCTTGCTCTCATTCCCCCACAAATAATTTGAGATCGGAAGCAAATTATGGACTGACATTGACTTCGGACTAAAAAAGATGAAATTGGAGCTTGTGATGGATAGGGGGTGGACCCAATAATTTAAAGAAAAGTTTGAAAGATTGATGTTTTATATTGTGACCAAGCTTTTGTTTGACTTATGGTTGAAGGACTAGTTCTTACCAATCAAGAGTGGGTTAGATGTCATTTTGCTACGAATTCTATATGCTTGATGTAAACTATAAGGAGGAGTTGATTCATCTCTTCCATGATTGTGCTAAAGCATCACGTTTTAAGGTGATCTTCACCCTCCTTTTTTGAGGGACGTTTTTTTCAATCAAAATTTTCAAGTTGGTCACAATTAATATGACAATTACACCATGTGATCATAAGAACAATGGTGGAGTCGGTTGGACAAATACTTTTGCTATCTCTCTTTCATAGATTTAGAAATGACATAATTTTGGTATTATTGAACAGGATCACCTAAAGCCTTACAAGAAGCATGTGGCTCTTGTATAGCAACAAGTTATGGATTACATGGTGAAAGTCAATTTTTTTTGATCAAGGAGCAATATACGATTCCAAAAAACATTATATCTCATGGAGACAACCCATAGAAGGATGACTCGAGTTGAATACGATTGGATTATATCGGATGGAGATAACCCGATGAATCAAGCTGAATACAATTGGATCAAATAGAGATGGTGGGGTTTAAATGACTGCAAGGTCATACGATTGAGATAGTGATTGTAGGTGACATTTAGGTTTTGTTTATCTTAATATCCGCAATATTTAAAAACATATTAGAGAATTAATCGTCAATGATGCAGTTAATGATGACTTATCGAGAAGATTATTTGCCATGTTGTTAAACTCATCTTATAGTGGCTATGAAATGTCATTAACGTTCATAGGAAATAATCTTAGCAAATTATAATTTAAGATGGATAAAGAGACTAAAATTAGGGAAAATAGATAGGTACCCGCAATCGCAACTGCCTAACCCACGATAGCGGTTCTACAACTCGCCACTTGCATTGATGGGACTTTGGCGTGCTTCAATGGTGGCTCTCACGATATTGAGAGGGTTTGGCTCTACTCCACCTGCTCCTCCCCTGCTACTAGGGGTGTCCAACGGGTCGACCCGACCCGACCCGTAACCCGGTTTACGGGTCACGGGTCGACCCGTTGACCCGTAACTGAATAAAATGTGACCCGTGACCCGACCCGTAACCCGGTTTATGGGTTACGGGTTTTACGGGTCGGGTCACGGGTCGACCCGTTTGACCCGTTTGACCTAGTCAAACGGGTTTTACGGGCCAAACGGGTCACTTTACGGGTCGGGTCACGGGTCGACCCGTTTGACCTGTAAAACCCGATTATATAAATGTGTTTAATTATGTGTTTTTTACACTTTAAAAAAAACTTTTGGTTATGTAATATTATTTTATTAATATCCAATGCAATAAAATTATTTAAATGTGTTTCACAAAGCAAAATAACAAAATTATACAATTTATATTTTAAATAAACAATATATAGCTAAATATAAATTTTTTGTTTTTTAATTTTACGGGTTTTACAGGTCGACCCGTAACCCGCCGGGTCGACCCGTAACCCGTAAATAAAAATTTTATGACCCGTGACCCGACCCGTAAAGTCCGGGTCGGGCACCCGACCCGTAATGTCCGGGCCCGTAACCCGGACCGTTGGACACCCCTACCTGCTACACATCTCCTCCCACACCCCTAGACGAGCCTCACGTCTATAGGGTTAGGGTTTGGGCTTGATGCCCTCCTTCTCCTTCTATAAATAGGGTGCATTGTTGAAGCAATAATTTGCTCCTCTTCCTCTATTCTTTCTCTTGCTCTTAAACAAAGTGCTAGTAAGAATTCCCCTCTTCAAGCCTTAGGCAATTGCTCCTTAAGTGGTGGTATGGTTTGTTCAAGCAAAGGTTTGCAATCTAGCTTCTCAACATCCTGAACACCCACAATCGTGGCAAGTGATACCGCAACCATGAATGTGCACCAGGTGATCACAAAACCATTGTTGTAGGATTGTGCACGCGAAAGGGACTTACACCCACGGATTTTTGACAAAGTAGTCCCTTGTATGTACTCCTTCGTCTTTTTGCATGTACCTCGATGCCTTAATTACCTCATTTATAGTGCCTCAATACCTTGCCTTAGCTTGTTTTCTGTGCCTCATCGTCGTCAAGTCTCATTCAAGCTTCAAGTGAAATGCATACACATTAAGGCCTCGATAACCATTCTTCAAACATCTCTAAGGCAAGTAGATGGTTATTCTCTCTTTTACTCAATAATCTTGAAACCGTTTTCCATTATCTTATTCCGTGTTGAAAACAAACTTATTTGATAAATAAATGAATTAGGGTTTTTCATGCTATAGGTATAAGGATCATTAATATTATTCTTATTACAGTATTATACTAGTCTTGGACATTAGAACTAATGATTTGTGATCTTGATTGTAAGTCTCTTTTCGAGATTTTGTTGTAGACTATTGTAAAACTGGGGATTCAAGTATAAGAATATCAATGCCTCTTAATAACTAATATTAGGATGTATAATTATTATATGCTCTTAATATTAAGGTCATGATCAATGCTCGCTCACCAAGAGGAGTAATGCGACCCGGTCCCGAGCCCGGATCGATCATAGCTAGCCTGAGACGTCCGAGACCAAGGCTTTCACCTTGGGTCCCGACATTGCGCATTTATTATATATTTACTTATTTAGTATTTTCAATTTTTACTATGTTGCTATTTCCGTATTATTACTATTTTGGCCGTTTGTCTTCTTATGCTTAAGAGACTAACCCATTTAGCAAGAATAAGGTCAACCGGCCCATTAGGTCTAGCTTGTTTTCCCTTTCATTTTCTATTTAAACCATCGATGTACTCCTTTCAATGCACGTCAAATATAACCAAGGTTAAGTTCGAGTTGAGAGTTTCTTCCTTCTTTGTCCCAACGTCACCAAAAGCCCTCACGGCACCATACCGAGTCCATAACATTGGAGTCCGATCCAGACTCATCACGTTGAGTCCTTATCCCGAGCCTAAGCCTCGCTCTTCCCTCGTCCACGTGAGCACAAGAGGCTCACGATTCATAACGTTGACTTGTACATATCCCATTTTTGGCACCTTGGAATAGTATCCCATCCCTTCTAGCTAAGATTGGGCAAATCGTGGTCCGACCTAGTGCAGATCGCATCAAGGAGTTATGAAACTCTAGCTAGGTGCTTAGGGGACACTTGCTTCCCTATTAATTTGTGGTCAAGCTCCTTTAATTCGTTACCTTAAAAGTCGTTGACTGCACTGCACTATTTTATAGTGAATATAAGTATCAATATGCAATACATAATGAACGAGGATAGTTAATACAACTTTAAAAACCACTCTAGCTCACAACTTTGAATGATCCTATTTTTCACTTTATACATGCACAACACATATGTTATACGGGTGGTTATAAATCCGATTAGTCGATGAAAACTTTTCAATAAGTATTTGATTATGGAAGTTACTTTCATATAAGGTCCTACTTCTAAGAAATCTCGTTCTTTATCTTCAAGCTATCATTATCTTTGTGTGTTAAGCCTTGTTCGCGTGATGTCTATCGTTTAAAGAGCATTATGACTCCCGTTGGAAAGAAACCTTGACTTTTGTCCATTAACCAGTCTTCAAATGGTCTATGGTGTCCCTCATATCTATCATTTTCTTAGAACAAAATCTTGTTCTCCCATTTGCTTAGTCTCACATTAGACTAACATCTCTTTTTTCTTTCTTAACTTTGTTGGTTGGTATTTTTGGTCTTTTATGGAAATAACAGTTAGCAAGGAGATCGTCGTTTAGGATTAAAGTCAAAGATCGCAAGATTTGAAGGAAGAGAGGGAATGAAGCCTTCAAAATGTCTTTTGCTCTGATTATTTTTTGGATCCCACATGCTTTCATAATCCCAAATTATCTTTTAGATTTTTCTACCGCAACTTTGTATGACAATCAATATAAGGGAAGTATTCCTAATTATATTTAAATCTCGTTCATGAAATGAATTTGGTCGTTCTCATATCACCGTGTTATGTTACCCTATAGTCATAGATGACTTTGGATAGTAAAATTTGAGATTGTTGGCGGTAATACGGTTGGTTTAACATTTTGGATGCTATATTTATAATGTCCAAATTTGTATTGTTCCAACGGTAAAGCTTTGGGATGTTTTGCAAGGATTGAGTCTCCCGGGTCTTCTTGAAAATAGACTTGTGTTTATTAGTTCTCCTTCTTGATCATCCTATTAAGGGTAATCATCTAACCATATAGATAATTTGAGCGTCGATGCCAAGACTCCATTGGCACTCATCATATCCATTGTAAATGTTACTAATATATTGTATCTTATTCGTTCGGTAAATTAATATCTCTTATAATAAGCGGGGATTTTGTATTACATGCATAAGAATACATAAAAATGCATTACATGTCACAAAACTAAAACCATATTATTCAATCACCCAATGGGCGACATGTAAACGTACTCGAAAAGACAAATAGACGAGTGATAAAGTGGTTCATCTACCCATTACCCGATCAACTAGTCAAAAAAAATTAAAATACAATTACACCAAAATAAAGCCAAGAAGTGGTCTTGGTCCAAATTGTAGAAGATCATTATAGAGTACTAGCTAGCTAGTTCTTAAAGAGCTCCAAGCAGTGGTCTTGGTCCAAGTTCCTGCTCCAGAACTTCTTGAAGTACTCTGCGTAGGTGAAGTCCTTGTACACTGAGCCTGACTCCCCAGCCTTCAGAGGCGGCGGTGTGCTAATGAGGGCGTCGTCTGCTGGGCAGAGGAACGACGCGACTGATATGCGTGGCTTGTTCGCGTTTACCGTCGCTCTATGCCACACACTTTTGTAAGTTCCATTGCTTAAAGCCTAGATACACAATGTTCATATCAACCTTGATTAGAAACCCTAACAACTTGATCAAGTGCACATGCACTATACATGACAAGTTTCATGTAACCTTATGTATAGAGAGAGAGAGAATTAAGTGAAATTTTGTGTAAAATTTAAATTGTTACAAGTAAACCAACTTCAATAATTTAATCTCTTTTATAACATCCCATTTGATGACTTCTAGCTCTATTGCAAGTTTTGTGTTACGTTGAAGTATGCAATTTCCCCCCTAGGATCAAATGATGATATACCTTGTAAGTATATACGTACGTATGTATATATGTACATATGTATAAGTATATACGAGTACCTGGAATTGGTCACCAATGTTAACGACAAAGGCGTCGGGGTGAGGCTTGACAGAGAGCCAGGTCCCGTCAATGAGAACCTGGAGGCCGGAGACCTGGGAGTCTTGGAGGAGGATGGTGAGGGCGTTCGGGTCCGTGTGGGCGGGTAGCCCGTATGTGAGCTCGGGCTCGGGGCAGGGCGGGTAGAAGTTGATGGCCATGTGTTGGCCTTGCTCCCCTAGCACTTGGGTCATGTAGTTCTTCTCAAGCCCTAGGCTCTCTGAAATTGCCTCTTCTAGCCTCATTCCTAGGCTTCTCACCTCTAAGCAATACTTGCTTACAACATCCCTGCATGAGTATTATAAATGTAAATATTAAAACACTTTTGCTTGATTTCTTTCATTTAATTCATTATTATGTATAAATTATACAATACAATAGATAGTTATCATTTCTGCGTGTAATATATACTGTATAATGAAATAAAGGGATATCCATTATTAAAGATAAATTAAATTTCAATGTATGCATGTTTTGATTGTAATTATGCAATTTTTGTAGTTTTTATGTGTGTGTTTGAACTGGTTCAATTCTAGATTTCATTAAGATTTTAAACTCAAATCCAGACACACGAAAATAAGAAGTCCACTAAGGGCCCATATAAGTCAACCAACCCAATTGGACGACTCATATACTTGAAATGGTGGGCTTTTCATTCTTTTGAATTTTGATGGTTTTTTTATTTGGTTTCAATCTTCTCGGTTCTAGATGGATAAAAGTCTATTAATTGAAAGATTTTAAATCGACCCGAACTGAAAGCGAAATTCAAAATAATACCAGTTTATTTCGGTTAGTTCGGTTAAAATTATGCTCGTTCTTACGTACCCTCAAAATAATAATTTCCTACCTACAAACTTGATGGGTGGTAGTTAGAGTTGTCAAAAATCAACTCGATCCGATCTAACCGAAATTTGTGGGTTGAAATCTAGAAAATTGGACCAGAAACCCAATAAAACCGAATACAAATAATCCGAATGTGATTGAGTCGAAACTCGAACCTGATCCGACTTGTTGGGTTGACCCGAATTATTATATGCTTTTAAAAATTTTGGTATTTTTATTTTTAAAAAACTATAAAGATTATACTTATAATATAAAAATACTATTGTTTAACCATGGAGTATTATTTTAATATTCATAAAAAAATTAACATTTTTAACATATTGATCAACACAAACCCACACGATAATCTCTAATGATCCGATCCAACCAAACATGTAATTAAATTGATCCAAACCAAAAAAGACTCGATCCAAACCTTATCTAACCTACTCTTTGAAGGGTAATAGTGTTAGGCTTTGTGATTTATCGGCAAAAAGGACAAGACAAGAGCCACCGAATTCAGAGCATGTGAAATTAATTGTAAAAAATCCCCCGAGCACCCCACTTGGACAAATAAAGTCGATTTTGTCCGAACCAAATCATTCATCCCATCAACCATATTTCAATTTTTCAAAAAACATATTTCAAAAAAATCTTCTTTTTAGAGATTTTGTACGAAGTTTCTAGGTGAGAATTAGGTTTTCAATTATTCTTTTGAACCATATAGAGGCCATCATGTCATTAGAGTGTATTTATTGGTAGACAAAAAATTTGGTCATAAAATTAAAATAATAATATTTTTTTTATACTTTATATTTTCTTTTTCTTTCAAATTTTTATGCTTTACCTTATATAGGACACTTGTCCTTCCCACAATGAAAGACCAAACTAGAATTTTGGCCATCACCATGATCAAAACCATACTCTCTCATCCACTTTCTTCCTTTTTAATATTTTTTTATCTATGGCCAAAGTTTTCGCCAACCATTGTGAATACTCTTATAGTAAAGGAAGGAAGAATTGGATTCAACAAAAAAGAAAAAGGAAGAATTGGAACATTTATATAACCATCATGATATTTATCTAGTACTTAATTAAGGTTTAAAAGAATTGATAAATAATTTAGCACTTAACAACCTTCTTTTTCTATTGTCAATTAATTTTAAAATAAAACTGTCAATTTATCGACCTATAAAATTTTATGATATAAGTAATATCGTAAGACGTTTGTTTATTTGTTTCTCTCCTAAACTATCATTTTAGTAGACATCATACATTTCATCTCATAAGTTTTGCTTAGTAGACTTGTTCCATGGAGTACACATTTTTCAAATCTATGACATAGACGTGTATAATTATTAATTAATACCCCATACTTCTTAATCATCTAGAACTTTAATGAGGCTGCCTCTATATTCAAACAATTCGGTGCAAATATTTATTCTTATTAAGATTATTCCTAGAAAAACATAATATCCCATTCAACCAAAATTAACGCCAAGGGACTTCACATTAAATATACTTTGATAACTAGAAGACTCATTCCTGAGCAATTTAGTGTATGGTTTTATAGAGTATTCAGCTTGATTTAGAAATGAGTCAAGTTTCAACACAATTTTAAACTCGAATGATAGATGACCAGAGCTTGAGCACAATAAAATACGGGTTATTTGTTAGTAACCGAGCTCAGTTATATGTTTATGTGCAACTTCGAGTATAGGCTTATGTACAAGCTCGATTATATATTCAGGAAAAAAACTCCTATATATTCTATGCATTGAAGTAAATTAAACTAGGTAGTTTTAGTAGTATCTCAAATTATGTAATTGAACTTTTAGTTTCCTTTGATCATATAGATCACAAGTGAATGAATTGTTCGCGAGGTTTACTTACAAAATAAACTATATGAGTGGTTCAAGAGTGAAGCTTTGGTTCATTGAAATCTGTAAATGAACCAAGTTGAAACAAGAGACGAGCTTACCTATTTCAAAACTCTATTAGAATGTTTAAAATACTCCCTCGGTTAAGAAATACATGTCGTTTTAGAGTTTGTCTTGAAAATTAAGAATTCAAATGCTTTGACTTTAATACCCTCAATCTTAGGAAGATCTTTTATTTTCTAGTTGAGATTTAAGTAATTGTTTTAAATTAGTAGGGATAATATTGAAAAAATGATGTTAAAATATCTAAAATGACAACTATTTCTTAACAACTCAATCAACTTAAAACGACAAGTATTTATTAACGGAGAGAGTATTTTATACGCAACAAAGTACATGATCGATAAAAACTTCGTTTTTAAAATCGATTCCTTTTTCATTCTTCGTGGTTGTATTGTATTTGTATTTGTATTTGTATTTGTATGCATGAAGGGGTGATTTGTTCTACTTTGGTTTTTAATTGAGCTTTTCTATGCCAGAGGGGCACACACAAGCTGTCATATTTTTTGTCTAGTAAAGATTGATAACTAGATTTGTTTAATTAGCTGGGGGTGGGGGAGGAATTAATTAATACACCTATCAATTACGTCAACACGGTTTAGGGAAGTGACGTCAGTGTTAATGTGCCATGTGATGTCATTTATCAGATCAGTGGTTGCGTCAGTACTCTCCCTGGCGACTCGCGAGTGAGATCCACGGCTAGGATGTGAAAAGTTTATACGGAGTATATTCTTTCCATTTTAAAATAGTTGTCCATTTTGACATTTCATATGTACTATATTAACAATGAATTAATTTTTCTATATTATCCCTATAAATATAGAGTTAATTATTGATGTAAAGAAACATATGAAAAATTATAATGATCATGATAGAGATAATTATTAGGGTATAAATGTAAAGATATGGGAAAAAAATGTGAAATGGACAAGTATTACGAAATAAGGAAAATTGTCATATGAACAACTATTTTGAAACGGAAGGAGTGCCTAATAATGAATGAAGGGTTTGTTTGTTCTCTCGTCCTTAGAAAAATAAACGAAAAGGAAACGAACGTGTATATATATATATATATATTGACAAAACAAATTTATCTTAATTTGAGATTTCAATAGTTATGTGCTTAGGAAAAAAGAGGGAGAGAATGATATATCGCGTCGTTACCTCACCCTTATATTAAGAAAACACATCATGTAGCGTTTGGGAGTTTGTCTTTACGTTCTCCTTTCTTAAAAACCAAACAAGCTCGGAGTGTATGCATGCAAATTTTCGACTGATTTAATTTAGTTATTTGATTTGATGTATGGGATGAGAGTTCGAGTTGGTTTTGAATTCTGACAAAATTTAATATAGAAAATATTATAAGGATTTTTTTGGTTTCCAGCCCCAGAAATATATACGAAAATTAAATCGTCTTTGGTTTCCAACCCCTAATTTGAGACTTAAAAAT
Organism: Polygonum maritimum; assembly: GCA_963924305.1. NCBI lineage: Eukaryota > Viridiplantae > Streptophyta > Magnoliopsida > Caryophyllales > Polygonaceae > Polygonum > Polygonum maritimum. The sequence goes on along the minus strand of OZ002729.1, from coordinate 44,815,780 downwards.
TTATGTGTTTAGAGTAGGGGGTGAAAATATTTACACCACTTTGATACCCCTTCTTTGGCTTAAGAAAATCACAAGGAGTTATGCGGTGATTTTTATGTGAAAGTTAAGATGACTCAAATGATAATCATGTCATATATACCGAGTTTGTTTCTATTTCGTCGACGTTTACATGGTTGGAAACCGAACGGACTTTTGAGTGTACTCTAAGAGCATCCACAATGGAGAGTAGATGGATTTCTTAACATTTTTTTAAAAAGAAAAAATTAGAAATAGTCAGGTTTTTGTCAGATTAATACTCGTATTTCTTATTGTGTGATGTATGGGATGAGAGTTCGAATTGGTTTTGAATTCTGACAATCATTTAATATAGAAAATATTGTAAGGATTCTTTTGGTTTCCAACCCCAGAAATATATATGAAAATTAAATCGTCTTTGGTTTCCAACCCCTAATTTGAGACTTAAAAATTTATGTGTTTAGAGTAGTGGAATGAAAATATTTACACCACTTTGATACCCCTTCTTTGGCTTAAGAAAATCACAAGGAGCTATGCGGTGATTTTTATGTGAAAGTTAAGATGACTCAAATGATAAATCATGACATATATACCGAGTTTGTTTCTATTTCGTCGACGTTTACATGGTTGGAAACCGAACGGACTTTTGAGTGTACTCTAAGAGCATCCACAATGGAGAGTAGATGGATTTCTTAACATTTTTTCAAAAAGAAAGAATTAGAAATAATCAGGTTTTTGTCAGATTAATACTCGTATTTCTTATTGTGTGAGATATTTCTTGCAGAAGATAGGCAACCTGACACATTTCCTTGCCAATTTTTTTTTCTAACTAATAAGAAATAGAGAAAAAAAAACAATTTAAGAAATGCTGTGTTCTATTCTCCACAGTGAATGCTGATTTTTTTAAGAACCGTGTCCAAATGGGGTGTGGTGTGTGTTGAGTGGTGCTGCACTTTGGTTTTTGGCCACAGATCACAAGACGATATTGCGATAAAAAAGGGTGCAAAACTCCAATTTTTCCTCACTTTTATGGATTCCTCTGTTTTTTATGCACGTGTTTGTGCAAAAATTATAGATGGCCTCATTCATAAAAATCTGTAAAAGTGTTTCCGAATCGATAGTGAAAACGAAATATAAAATGGGTATAGTACAATTTTCGGAGCAAAGGTACCTTTTGAGTTGAGCAAAAGGTTGTATTTTGAATCCGACGAAGAAAAGGTCACTTGATAAATACGTCGTGAAATTGAGATAATGGCACTTTTAGTGTATCAAAAGAACAGTTAATAAGCTAAACGTGATTATTATAATGACTAATGAAAGGGAAAACGCTAAAGTGGCATGAAATTTAAGTGGCCGAATATGCGTGGAATAGTGTACAATTAAATGTGATTCCGGCCTCTTTATGTATAGAAAGCTAAGATCCACTCCTCATTTTTATCATGAAGTACATTTCTTGAAAAAAAATACTCCATCAATTTTGTGAGATGTGAAATTCTATGAATTCAAGAGAAAATGCGTTCGATTGGGTAATCAAAAATTAAGATATTAAATCTCGAATTCAGACCTTGAAAACTTATCAAGAAAGATGTTTTTGATTAAAAACAAAACATATAAATTTAAAATTTTGGGATTTTTTAAGCCTAATACAGGTTGGAATCCGGTGGACCGAAAGAACGGAAACGTGTCGGATTTTATTATATTCGCTTTACATATAAGTTAGGATCCACTTAATTTCTAACCAGAAGATCAAGTCCATGGCTAGAGTTTTTTCCTCCCTTATATATTAATAAGTGTTTTTCTTATTCTATCTGATATGGGAGGTAGAGTATTTTCTCCAACAATACATATATATAATTTGACGCTTAACCAAAAAAATATATATATCTAATATGACATTTTTAGATTAATATATTAGTGTTGTTTAAAATGTTTACCAAACAATTAAACACGAGAAGAAACATGTACCGAAAAGGGTTTTCTACTAATTCTAAAAACGGTTCTTTTAATTGTGTGTCCTAAAGGAACAATTATAAGCATACTAAATATGGAAACTAAACCCTAAATAATAAATAGTGAATCCGTCACAAAAATCTTTCTAATATTAGTATTTTATAGTGTGTTTTTAGAGTACACAATAGAGAAATCCATCTAAAAATAGGATATAAACGTATTTTCTAGAAATTATACGATGAGCTAGTCCATATTTTGCTATATAGTCAAAGGCGTTTATTCAACACACCCTTAAGATTTTAGTTTGTACTTTTCTTAGTGAAATTATCAATTTTCAACGTAGAGTTAGGGAGCCAATAAAGGGTAGGAATATTGAAATTGAGTTCCTTATTGTTTAGGGCTATATATAGCTATTTATTTGATCCAACTTCCAAGCATGAAAAAACACTGAAAAATTCAATGGTGAAATTAATATATGGACGTGACATCACATGGCTGGCATGGGCTGATTTTTTGTACGAAAATATCTTAAGCAATATTTATATGACATCATTTAGATTTTTCTAAAATAAAAATATCCCCTGCCTACGTGTCGAGATAATCATGCTTTGAAAAAGTGAAATGGGTTATTTTATTGGAAAAAAATATGCCCATGATGCAACTTTGACATGGACAACCTTGAAGTTGAATATATAGTGGGCAAGATGTTGTGTGTACGATAAATGGTTGGTTAATGACTTAATTTGGATGATAAATGTTATTATATATGGAGTAGTGACATGCATATGTCATATTTTACATATGTAATATAGGTATACATGTCACGTACTCCAGAATTCATGCACGGAACATGCATGGACTAGGTAATTTATCCTACGTAAGGTGGGTCATCATTGGTCCCCGGAACAAAAACACAAGAAAGACAGAAAGAAAGAGCGTACGTACTTGAAAGAGGGTGGAACTGAAGGCCACTCAGGTACGTATTGCGGAAGGGGCCAGCAATGGAGTCTGAGATAGTCTCTCCAGTTGTGGACTTGCTCCTTTCTGACATTGAAGCTAGTCGAAAGCCTCATTGTTTTCGCGGGGTCGTCTGAGTAGAGTTTCATCTTCTCCTCCACTGGAAGATTGAAGAATTCCTCCGCGATTCGTACCATCTCCTCCATCGTCTCTTTCTCAACCCCATGATTCACGACCTAAGCCAGTAATTAATTAATGACAATGAAATTAGTATATGTATATACAAGCTAGATCTAATTAGTCATTTGCAGTATAATTGATGTCGACATGCATTTTTATGTAGGAACTATATGTTATTGGTCGAAAACGAGAAAACACTCCTATACAAACACACATTTTACACGAAAACTTGTAAAAGATATGGAGTATAAAATTGAGTAGGGTAAAAAACATGCACCTACTTTCTCATATTAAATTCTATTCAACAGAAAAAAAATCTGTTTAACAGACCATGTAATGACACCGACTAATTTAACAGACCATGATACACATACACTGAGTGTATTTTTGAATTTTTACACTCATTTAGTTACTATCCACTCCTTTCTCATATTAAAATCTATTTAAAATCAATAAATAAAAAAAATAGTTAACTCAGAACAAATGTCACTTGTTAATTGGTTATAATATCTCAGGTACTTTCTAAACCAAGTCTTTGTGCATGTATATTCTAATTTAACCAAATGAGTCATAATAAAGACAAGATGACACCTCATCTTATATGTATTGACTCATATTTTCGGATTAGACGCTTACCCATTTCAGGATATTAACTCGTTAAGAAGGGGATGAGATATTAAAGGCTAAAAGTGTACATTAATATATAATTGAGTAAATTATACTAATGTTCCCTAAACTTTAACCTATTTTTCTTATTAGTCCTAAAACTTTAACCCCGTTCTATCTAGATAATTCCATGTAACTTGCTAGATAAGACTATTGACATCTATGTAACGATCTAGCTAAGGCTCCGTTCGGTATAGCGTCTTGGGGGAGATGAAGATGAAGATGAATACTTTCATCTAGGAGCACTACTGTTCGGCAAAGCTGAACAAAGAGAGATGGAGATTAAATTGTAAGCACTACTTTCATCTAGATGAATTCTTTCATCTTCATCTAGTTTTAGCCCCCTCCCAAGGGGAGAGATGACGATGAAGATGGACAAATTCTTTCATCTTCATTTAATGTTACCCGAACGGAGCCTAAAGGAAAGATCAAAGATGCAGATTTTATTATAGTTTATGGACCAATTTAAAACAATGTAAAGTTTTGTGCTAATAAAAAAATATGTTCGCATTTAAGGACCACTAGTGTAATATTACTCAAATATAATTAGGAATCGACATAATTAATCGAACAAATCATACAGTTATGACATAATTAGCCAGCTAATTAACTACCTGGAAAAAGCCAAAGGTTTGGCAAGCATGTCGGATTTGGCGAACGGTGAAGGATCGATCGGGATGAGCAAGATCGATGATGGGAACGTCCGAGCACTCGACGACTTGGGAGAGATTGGGTCGTTCGGATTCGGGTCGAACATACTTCTCCGGCACGTTGTTGAAGGTGATTCCAGAGGACAATACCTTTATATGGGCCATCGATCCTTAATTAATATTATGATAATGAACTTAATTAAGATAAATTAAGTTCTTGTGATTTTAAAAGAAAAGAAAAAGGGGGTGGAATTGAAGGTAAGGTTCGAGGAAGGAGAGGGGAGGAATGTGGTTGTCAAGTGATGAGCTCGCCGTAATATATAGACTGGGCCTTCGCCGCATTTCTTACGCCAATCTACCGGTCGTACTAAATTATTACGTGTAAAGTCAACCACGGCTTTATAAAGTGTTTATACGCTTTTTTATTTCAATCGTGTTTTTAGTATTTTAGCTTGTTAACTACGGAGTAGTATCATTCCCGTGCCGTGAAGGCACGCAAAATGCTTTAATTAAATTAAAACTTCTTTTAATCGAACAAAGATTTGTAGGACTATAATTTTTTATAAGAATTGAATACTCTTGAAATTTGTAGGATTTATTTTAATATTTATGGAATCTATTTATAAATATATATTTAATTGAAGTTGACATATATTATTTTATATTATTATTTTAATCTTCAATCTAGTGTTATAGTAAGACTAATTAATTATATAATTAAGAAAATCTTATCGATACAATTTTAATGATATATATTCTTTCATATTTTATATACGCATGCGGTCTACAATCAAAATTAACCAATTAATTTTTTTTAATAAAGATGAGTGATGTGGTCCAATATGAAGTTGACACATATCGTGATAATTATTATTTTTAACCTCCGCTTTAGTATATAGTTATAATGGATAGATGCTTCGTACTATGATACGAAATATGATTCATTAATTTTTATATTTATCCGGGAGAATTTCTATTTTTTTCTTGGTATAGTATTTGTTTGTATATTGTATGTAATAGTATTTGTCTATATACTATATCATTATCTCATAAAGTAAGGTTTTTAGGTGAACAATCAACTCTTAAATCGGCAAAACTTTGTTATATATAGTTGGTTTGACAAAGATCCTCGTTATCCAATGAAATTAATAACACGTACTATACCGATGGCTAGAAATTCGGTATGTAACCACCCCCGCCGTGGCATTACGGATCGACTCCGGCGATGCCTCAGAGCGCGGCCCCTCCGGGTTGAAACAACGCCTATCACCAGCCGGCTCCACCCGCTTATGCAACTTTCCAGGGGTACATGCACGCTTCTACCAGGAATATGTGCTCGTCCAAGAGTTGTACGTGGAGGAGTACTCAACAAATGGGAGCTCCACAGGGCTGGGGGTCAGCCAGGAGGGTCCGGGTGCACCGTCACCCAACCAATACTTCCCTGGCCATGCCCCGACATATCACCCGAGCCCGGGGGTATATCCAAAGCTCCATCCACCCTACATCCTGGCCTATGTCGCAGGGTATGCGCTTGGGCTGGCCTTTCACGTGTAGGTCCACCCAGTCGCTATGAGGAGACTTCTAGCGAAGACATGATCACGTCGTGAGAGCAGCGCTCCAACCGCTTCTCGGCCTTCAGTCAGGATGCGGCGATGCCCAAGGGTTTCCAGCGCCCCACCATGCCGCAGTTCGACGACACGAAAGACCCTCACGATCACATTAGGCATTTCCTCGCCCACATGATGTTCAACACCTACAACGATGCCATGTACTACTGCATATACCCGTCCACCCTGAGGGGTCCCGAAATGACGTGGTTCGTGAACCTTGCAGTGCAGTCCATCGACTCTTTCCAGCAGCTCTCGTTGCGTTTCACGTCCTATTTTAGTGGGTCCAAAAAACGCATGAAGACTGCGAAGGACCTCATGAGCGTTGTACAGGGCGAGGATGAGACTCTCTCCACTTTCTTCACCAGGTTTGTCAACACGACCTCTGAAGTACCACACCTTGATGACGGCTCCGCACATGACATGCTCGTGCATAACCTGCGCAAGGGGGCCTTCAAAGTGAAAATGTGCGGAAAGATCCTCCATATGTACGAAGAGGCATGTAACGCGGTCACAAAGAGAATTTTTGCGGAGGACGCCGCGAGCAAGCCCACCCAGGAAAAAGGGAACGGCAAGGCCGAGGCGGCTCTAGAGGCACTCGATGTCTCCACGACACCGGCGAAACCTTAGAAGCGTCAACAACGTGGCGGCCGAGGCCGCAATCAGGCCAGTAAAAGAAATTGCTACAACAACAACCGCTACACCGGGGCAAACAATGTCCAACTCTGTGCACGGGGTAGCGATGGTGAGAACGCGTAGGCTAACACTTTGGCCAATAGAGCACCTGTTCGAGAGCGGGCCAATCCTTGCGACCCTAATGTCTACGTGAACACCATCGCGAGGGGGAGTCCGCCATTGTGAGGTCTAGCGGAAAGGAGAGGAAGCGCTATGCATGCGCCTCTACGGCCGTGCGGTCCATCAACAACCTCAGAGCGGCCGCTACTCCACATGCGGACATCACGTTCTCGCCCATTGACTCTCGAGAGTTGATCACCCCGCACTCTGATCCACTGGTCATCCACGCGGTGATCGCCACCAAGATTGTAAAGCGGATCATGGTAGGTACGGGGGCCTCGGTGGACATACTCTACTACAACGCCTTCACCTAGCTCGGCATCACGATGTCAATGCTGAAGCCTTATGCTAGGAAGCGCACATGCTTCTCCGGTAATGAGGACGATGTCGCGGGTCTGGTTAGCATGGAGATGACCTTGGAGGACAGCCAGAGCGCACGCTGCACGGAGCCGATCGCGTTCATTGTAGTCCGTTTGTCCTCCATCTAAAACGCCATCATGGGGTGCACGTCGTTGATGCGATTCTAGGCTGTGACCTCCATCTATCACTCCGTGCTGATACTCTCGGTAAAGGATTCAATAGGTGTCACTTACGGCCAACAGATCGAGGCACATAGGTGCTACGAGTAATCCACCCGCGTAACACTGGTCACCTACACCATCACAGGAGGTAGGAGTGCGGAGTTGGATGTAAGACAAGAGAGGGAGCATGAGCCCCTCGGGGAGTATGAGAAGTGGGAGACTGCATGACGGGGTGCGACGCCTCGGACCTCCCTGATCTCCTTGCCCATTCACACGATGTCTTTGCATGGACCGAAGGCACGACCTCCATTCCCTCAAAATTAGCTCGGAGGCACGACCGTGTGTCAACAATGCCGCAAAACCAACGAGGAGCACGCCAACGCGGCGAATGCCCAAGTAGAAAAGTTGTTGCGCGCAAACTACATTCGGGAAGTCAAGTATCCTACTTGGCTTTCTAATGTAATATTGGTGAAGAAGTCCAACGACAATTGGTGCATGTGCGTTGACTTCAAAGACTTTAACAAGGCTTGTCCGAAGGACAGCTACCCGCTCCCCTCCATTGACGATTTGGTTGACTCCACAGTTGGCCACAACGCATTGAGTTGTCTAGATGCATACTCCGGCTACAACCAGATTGCCATGGACCCTCGGGATCAGGAGCCCACCGCGTTCATCACACAGTGTGGGACCTTTTGTTACTGGGTAATGTCGTTCGACTCAAGAACACAGGCACGACGTTCCAACGCCTCGTAGACCACGTCTTCAAGAAGCAGTTAAAGAGGAGCATCTCAACATAAATCGACGTTTAGTGCTAAAGAGCGATTTCGTCCAGGAACACCTGACCAACTTAGCCGAGATGTTCCAAACATTGCGCAGCCATCGCATGAGTTTAAATCTCGAGAAGTGTGTCTTCGGGGTGACACCGGGGAAGCTCTTGGGTTTCATGATCAGTTTGCGTGGAATCGATGTTACTCCCGCCAAGGTCACGGCTATCATAGCATTACGCTCACCAACCTCACGCAACGAGGTCCAGCGGTTAGTTGGCGCGGTCAACTACTTGGGGCGTTCCTGCTCTCGGTTGTCTAACCACGCATTACCTTTCTTTCCGTCTCTCAAAAACACAAGCACGTTGGTTTGGTCCAACGAGATGGAAAGCACGTTTCAGGCGCTAAAGGCCTATTTGGCAGGGCTCCCGACTCTCTACCCGCCTGTCCCCGAGGAAGACCTTCAACTGTACATTGTGGTGAGCTAGTACACCGTCATTACGGTACTCACGCGTGATTATAGCTATCATGTCTACTTCACCAGTATGGTGCTCTAGCCCACAGAGCAGCGCTACTCACTGACGGAAAATGTCCCTCATAATTTTCACATTCACATAATCCATTCTCTATTAATATAGGCAAGTCGAATTGGATTAAAATTTAACTAAATTTAGTCTCCACAAGGTTTTTTCTGTATATTGTCCCAATCAAACCAGCTGGGGTGCTTTAGTTCAACAATTCTTGAGTATTTGTCAGAGATGAATCTCAATCTAAATACATTTAAGATTGAGTGATAAAAACGCATACAAACTTGAGGACTTGGAGAGGTTTTCATGAGATCAATTCATGTTCTTTTCTAGAAGTTGAAATATTCCGTTCTCTCTTTGAATAATGTTAGCATTCAAGTTAACTTATTCAAATTCTATAATTTTCACTCTCATAGGATCTATTTTCTATTAATATAGGCATGTTGAGTTGAGTTAAAATTTAGCTAAAGTGTAACTCAAGCTTTGTCTCCACGAAGTCCATTGTGTTTGTTGAATTGTCCAAATCAAACCGGTTGGAGTGCTTTAATTCTACAATCTATATATATAAACTATAAGGTATCGAACCATCACATTGGATCACGTAAAAAAAACTTCATGTGTTGTCCTCAAATTTCATCACCTACGATTTTGACATATGTCGGTCTATCGTTGCTCCATGTCACGTATTACTTAGTTTTTTTATTAAGTCACAACATATCTATTTATCCATGCATATATATATATAAATATATATATCCATGTAAGATTTTATTAAGCCACATCATATTTATTTAGATAAATAAGATTTTTTCCTACCAAAAAGGTAAATATAGAGATTAATTATAAAATATTTTTAATTTTTGTAGCTGTACAAATCTTATCCATAAGATATTAATTAAGATCCTAATTAAGGAAAAGAAAGATTTTGATAATTATATATCGGTCAATAGATATTCTTATCAAATAGTCAAAATCTTTCATTTTTTAATTGATATGATAATTAGTCTTTTCTTTCTTAATTAAAAATGTGATTGTACCTTTTCCCTTTAATTCTTATCAAATAGTCAAAAAAATTTATTTCTTAATCAATATGTTAATCAGTCTTTTATTTCTTAATTATATATTTGAATGTCTATAATTTATCCTTTTAATTCTTTATATGATCGTAATCTTTATTTTAAAAAATGACTATATAAATGAATATGATCATAATTTCTCAAAATTCCTAATTATGTATTTTATAGCACTATTAGATCCTAATTATGAGATCAATATACTATTTATCGTTAAAAAATATTAAATTTAAATATTTATTCAAATAGTCTACAAGGTATGAGGATTACACTAGTTATTGAGTGTTTATGTAGGAGGAATCCCCCCATCTAAACACATCATACACTACGCGCGTGGTAAAAACACATACGAACTTTGAGGATTTAGAGAGGTTTTCGTGAGATCAATTCATGTTCTTTTCTAGAACTTGAATTCGGCTCTTCCTTCGGATAATGTTAGCATTCAAGTTCCTGCTCCAAAATTTTTATTCTCACAAAATCTATTAATATAGGCAGGTTGAAATGAGTTAATATTTGGCTAAGGTGTAACTCAAGTTTAGTCTCCACGAAGTCCTTTGTGGTTGTTGTATATTGTCCAAATCAAACGGGTTGGAGTGATCTAATTCTACAATTATATATTGAGTGTTTATTTGAGATGATGTAATATCCGTAATATTTAATTATCAGAAGTTTAGAAAATTAATCGTTAAATTATGCGATAAAAAATGACTTAATAAGAAGATTATTTTCGAAATTGTTAAACTCATCTTAAAATAGATATAATTTTTTATTAAGGATCGTAGGAAATGATCTTGAAAAATTATAATTTAAGAGTAATTAAAAGAGAATAAAGTTCGGGGAAAAGAGATTAACCCGCGTATGTGACAAAGGCGACTCCCACGGTATGTCGATATTTGAAGCGGTTTTGCTCTGCTCCACCTACTTCTTCCCTACCACACACTAGGGCTGAGCACGGAACCGATAAAACCGAAAATTTAAACCGAACCGAACCAAAACGAAACCAAGGATATCGGTTCGGTTATCGGTTCAAGTAATTTGAAAATTTCGACTTCGGTTCGGTTCGGTTTGGTTAAATCGATTTAAATAAAAAACACAAATAAAAAATACAAATATTCTCTAGGGTTTTAATTTTTAAGTGTTGTTGGACACGGGCGCCGCTCACAAGTCCCCTCTCACCCCTCTGGACTTCTTCGCATCTCCGCCACTTCACCCTCTTCGATCATCGTTCACCCTCTCGGCCTCCCCTCCTCGGCGTCGGGCAAACCCGCACGTCTGTCGGCCTCTTCGTCACTGTGCCATCGCCTGTTGCCAGTCGACTCCCGCTCTCCTCGTCGAGCCGCAACTCGTCTCCCATCCTCCTCGTCGAGCCGCAACTCGTCTCCCGGCCTCTTCATCGATTCACGCGTCGTCTCCCGGCCTCCTCGCCGCTAGTTGGAATCTCTCGTCGTCGGTTACCGGTGCCACTTGCCAGTTGCTCTTTCTACTTGTTGAGTATTTCTGTATTTTGTTAATTGGTACTTCCAATGGTTTGATTCACAAACTTTATTTGGATTTGGATGAAATAGTTTGTAGTTATGCTGTTGATTTGGATTTGGTTTTTTCTTTGGTTCAACCAAACACATACCAAGAAAAGTGCGGTTTTTCGGTTTTACATGTAACCGAACCGATTTTAACCGAAACCAAACCGAACCGAATATTTCGGTTTGGTTTTCGGTCTAAAAAAAATCAAAATTCGGTTTTCGGTTTGGTTCGGTTAATGTCGGGTCGGTTCGGTTTTGAACCGATGCTCAGCCCTACCATACACCTCACCTCCATAGGCCTAGGGTTGGCTTGGTGAGCTCCTCCAAATAGAGTAGAAGTTTCCAACTTGCAATTGATGGCAAAACATCCCCAAGTGGTGTCAGGGATTGAAGGCTTACACTCCGGCTACTTGACAAAATGAGCACCCGCGATCACGACCGCAAATTTTCATCAGGTGCCCATCTCGCCGGTGTTGTAGCTCCGTACCCACAAAAGGAACTCGCACATGTAGTTTGAGCTTGCGCTCGTGGATTTGTGCCTGTAGAAAACTTGTGCTCGTGCATCGATGACTTGCCTCATTTTCTATGCTTCGTTCGCATCAAGTTTCGGTTAACCTTCGAGTGGATCTGTTTCACGCTAGGTATATGTAGTTTTATTCGCGAATCTCAAAGATAAATGGTTGATTCTCTCTTTTACTCGATAATCTTGAAACTGTTTTTCATTATCTAAAGTAGTGTTGGGAACAAACTGGTTTGATAAGTATATATATTATGCTTTAGAGTTAATGATCATTGATATTATTCTTAATATTGTACCGCGTTACTACTTTGACTTGGGTTGACTTTGATGATGTGTGGCATTTGCTTATTTCAAGTCTTACTTTAAATACTCTGCTTTGGAATAATTTAAGATAGGGATACAGAGAATGTTACCTTGATATCTCTCTATAGCGGCATTAGAGTTATATTATAATTGACTCTTGATACTAGATTATGACTCTACTTGCTCTGAGATTGAGAGAGGTGACTACGTTCTGACTAAGTGTTGGAACTTTGTTTCTTTATTTATCTATTCTGCCCCTCTTCAGGGCATCCTACAACTAAAAAGTCATTAGGTGAAGTACAATGTTTTATGAATAATGGAAGTTAATGCCTCGTGTGTCATAATTAATGAACACATGGTGGTTAATTAGTACGTTTTGAAAACCACTCTCGCTCCTCATTATGAAAGATTTTATTTTCCTCTAAATGCACAAAACGTATGCTATGAGGGTGGTTATAGATGTTATTAATCGATGACACATTTTCAACTCTTACATGAATTATGAAAGCTCCCCAACAAATCTTATATACATATCTTTTTTAGGAGCTACTTTCATGTAGTTTCTTACTTCCAAGAAATCCTATATTTCTTTATCCTTAAGCTATCGTTATCTTCGTTTGTAGAGCTTTGTTCACCCGATGCCTCACACTCAAAAAGGTGTATCCTCTAGTTCTTATTTGGTTTGTCATGCCATCATGTCTAACATTTTCTTACAACCGAATCTTGCTCTCCAATTTGCTAAGTCTTGCGTAACATTAATTTTTCTTCTTTCTTTCTCAACTTGGTTGACTGATATTTCATGTCTTTCATGGAAATATCAGCTAGTAAGGTACATGTCATCCAAGAGTAAAATTGGAGATTCTAGATTTATTGGCGAAGGGAAGGACGAAAGGAAGGATATTTTCAAAAATCGATTATTGTTTGGGTTCTCACATGTTTTCTTATTCTTAAACAATATTTTGTATTTTTCGGTGGACCTCTTTAAAACATTCAACGTAACTTTAAGAGAATTATTATTGTAATCTAAATCCCTTGTTATAAATGAAGTAGTTTTTTTTTTTCAAATTATCGTGTTATGTTACCTTCAACCTTAAGTGACATTAAATAGGTAAAATAAGCTTACTAAGACTAATATCCATTGTGTCAAATAGAGGTATTACAAATGAATCCTGAATCTAAAAAGATCATAGACTAAGTGATTAAAACACGTACGATCTTAAGGATTTGGAGAGATTTGCATGAGATCAAATCATGTTGTAGAACTTGAATTCAGTTCTTCCTTTGAATAATGTTAAGCATTCAAGTTTCCTTATTCAAGTTCGTGCTTCCACCATCCATCATCAACTCATTATATCCTACAAGCTATCCTTCAATTAAAGACATTGAATTTCATTCATCCCTCGTTAGCTAGCCCTTAGAGAGTAAGCGTTTGAGCCGCTCGATCTTCAGTACGGCGTTCACCTTTTTAGGGTTCTATAGAAACTTCAAGGATTAAACATTGTATAAAAAACAAAGCTTGCAATATTAGTACCTACATCAACACACTGTTCTATAGAAACTTCAAGGATCTATCACGTATCAAGATATATATTGTCCGTAGATCTTGTTTGATTAGATGGATATGAAGACATGCGGATTTAACATTGTAACCATGGTAAAGATTTGTCCCAACTATTTTCTAATACATCACTTATAAGATTAAGGGTCATTTTGGTATTATAAAACTTAATTAGGTTGAAGGTAACACTTAATTATTTAGTAGTTGGATTTTGTGACTGATCGAAACTTAAATTGATGCATAAATTTTTGAATATTCGGTATATAAGGCTGATTGTTGTAACGTAGGGTCAGTTTGAGAGGTTTTAGAAAGTATTGGCCATTAATGGTAATTTCATATAAATTGGGGAAAACTTATAAGGCTCCCATTGAGTTTTTTTTTTAATAAGGAAAGGATTAGGGTCGCCGCAAGTAAAAGCATTCACCATAACAAAATCAATTCCTCTTTTTTATTTTCTTCTCCTACTCTATCTAAAAGTATACTTCCTATCTCTTTCTTCTTCTTCTCTCGATCTCCATTGGAGATCAAGTTATCCAATCCCTATAATTTGAGGTAATTTTCTAAATAGTAGCAATAGAAATTATCAAAAAGGATATTAAATAAATTAAATCAACAATTTAAGAATAATATATAGGAAAAAAATTCATAAGTTCTGTTCAATTGTCATATGCTTGGGCGATATAACCTATATATTAAGCAAACTGTCATAAGTTTTGATAAACATTACTTCATAGGAGCTAGCTTCTTTTATATATATATACCTAAGATTGTATAAGTTTACTTAGAGCATCCACAATGGAGAAATCTTTACAATTTCTTAACTAGAAAATAAAAATATAATCTATACTATATATTAAAGCCGGAGAATTTCGAGTCTCCATGTTAATTCTGGCCCAACTTTATTAACATTTTTTTATGTTTTATTTTTCTTAATTATCTAATCTTTAATTTTATCTTTTTTCTCACCCATCTAATATCTATCTTTAAAGGCATATTGTTTATCTTTAAAATTTCCTTAATTATCTAATTTTTAATTTTATTTTTTTTCTTACTCACCTAATATCTATATTTGAAACAATATTATCTATCTTTAAAATTTTCTTGTATAAAAGATATATATTAATTAACTTATCTTTTCAACTACCATTTTAATCTATTTATGTAAAAAGTAATATAAGAAATTCGAATTTAAAAAAGAATTTTTAAATGGAAGCCCCTTTTTCTTAATAAATTATTATTTTTATCTGTGATTCTAAATCAATTTGTATTGATTAACTTTTACTTAAATTATATATTATCATGTTCCTAATAACTTAGCTTTTATCTCTCATTAATAAACAATAAATGTTTTTGATTTACTTTAATTAATCTATTTACATTCTTTTTTTATCAATTTATGTATAAGATATTTTTTGAATTTTTATAAGATATTCTATCCTTTTCGATTTATTATATTTTTAGAATTTCATGCGTGTGGTACTACAAATCTGAAAAAATAATCCTTTTCGTCTATAAAAAAATAACATTTTCATATGCTAAATTTTCATTATATGTTTTCACTTATTAATATCATATTTATAATAAAAATAATTTTAAAATGTGAAGCGTGAGTCATTGTCGTACATGGCATGACGGGTACACCTAGTATTAATAAAATCTGACAAATATCAGCTTTTATATGAGAAATTTTCTTTCTCTTTCCTCCTCTTATTCTACTATAAGAAATTTCCTCTGATATATGAAAATTTTCTTCTGATAATATTCTGACTATTAATTTTAATTTTTTCTTTTTTAGTTACTAAATCTTCCAAAATTTCTCCATTATAAATGCTCCTGGCCAGTCTCAGTTCAATATTCGCCGAAAAGACTGTCGTTATGAGGCTACTTTTGATGCATAATCAGTACAAATATACGATGGTGGTGACGTACATTTTTAATTTAATGTACTTTGGTAGCTAGGTTTCGCAAGATAAGCTAATCAATCCCATAGATGTAATCAATGCACTAATCATTTCTTAATAATAGGATTTATGCTGTCATTCACAAAGTAAATTTCTTTGAAACTTCCAATTTGATGTTTTTTTTTTTTTTGGTAAAATCCAATTTGATGTTGTTGATGAACTGCCTATTTTGTTGTATTTTATTTGTGCGCTTCTTGTGCTTTGTGGATGGCATAAAACATAACCAGACACCCGAAGTTGTTCATTTTGGTCATTTGGACACCTGATATTTAAATCGGACCTATCAAACATTTTAACTTGTTAAAACCTATCTATTGAATACCTCGATTGTGATTACCTTCTCCCGTGACATGCACGCGCTATTAAGTGTAATTAACAAAAAAAATTAAAATGCACGTAATAGCATCTTTAATCTCTTCCCTTAATTAAACCCACATAATGCCAGTATCATCAGAAACAGAATGCCATTGATAGAGCAGCGTTCCCTTCGAGGACTCAACACCGGGCAAGGTCAAGGGATCGCCCCACTCCTGCTCGCACTTGAACCGCCAACTCCACCATTGCTTCGCTCCGACGTCGACAGTGTTCCTGTGAGCCCTCTTCCTTGTAACCCTCACCGCCTCCTACCGCTCCATCAGCTCCCCTACCTCTCCACCTACCGCCACCACCAGACCCACGTTGACCCCGCCTCCTCCCGCCCTGATGGCCTCTCTGCCCTTTTCACCTGCGTCGCCGGCAATCCGACATCGTCGGCTCCCACGCCTCCCTCGTCCTCAAGATATGCAACGACATCATTGTGGGCCTCAACAACTTAAACCCTTATTACGACCCCTCCCTCAAGCGCGGCTGCCGCCAACTCCTCTCCTCCCAGGGCATCCTCATCGTTGACGCCGATATTACAAAGTTTCGAATTTGGGTGCTTTAAATTGTAGGGTTTCTAAAGACAAGAATTTGGGGGTAGTTTCAAATTCAGTGGTCAATCGAATCAATTTTAGGGATTTCTAGTTTAATTTGGGGGTTTTAATTTCTGAACACAAGATTTCAAAATTGGGATTTTTTTGCTTCATGTTTGGGGTTTGAGGAAGACGATTGACCTGGTATTTCATTTTTTTATTTTTTTTGTTTTTCACATAAATTCATTCTACAGTAGTATTTTGGAGTGGCCTATGCTAACACTCGCGTAGATAACGGTGAATCACACGCCCAATGCCACATCACTCTCGAGGTATTAAATAGGTAGGTTTTGACGAGTTGGGGTGCTTGATAGGCTCGTTTCAAAGATCAGGTGTCTAAGTGACTAAAATGAACAAGTTCGGGTGTCTGAATATGTTTTAAGCCCTTTGTGGATTGTAGTGGCATATATATACATGCATCTTCGTTACGTGCACTCGATGACATCGAGATCTAATAATCCATATCCGGATAGATATGGTGATCCAGTATAATTATTACTTTGATTAAATTATATAAAATAACTCTCATAAAATAGCTTGAAAAAATAAACTAGCTTTGTATCGGTTGGAGGTAGAGACAATGACTGTATAATTTAGAATATTTCATTTTTATATACACGGAGACATTAGAACTATATAAATTATATACTAAATTAAAACAATAGGCTTGTTGGTGACATTCACAATAAATTATATATTTGATATATAAGATTCATAAAATATATAAATATATCCGTATTGATAAACATATAAGATTTCTAGACTAAAATAAAAATAAACATACAAAATTTATTTGAAGGAATTGGGCCGGGCGGCATGTTTTGTGCCCCGTTTTTGAAGGGAGGCCCATTTCACTCTATTTGCATCCATAACATAATTAATTAAAAAAAAAAAAGAACCAAAACCCCCCGCGTCCCGTTACGGTTTTCTCGTCCCTCTCAACTCAACTTCCACAACCTCACACGAAATCCCGAAATCGTTCTGATTAATCATCGATCCACCTCGCAAGGAGTCCAAATCGTGCTCTCGCTCTATCATCTTCCTCAAGTTGCATGCATTTGTGTTGACATTGAAGATTTTTTGAGTTCCTGTGGGGCGATTGTCTTCTGTCACCTCTCTGCTCGTTTTTTGATTTGTGAAATTCCTGAGTAAGTGTTTGTTGATTTGCGTTTTAGCTTTGTGTTTATGTTGTTGATTTTCGTTTGAAGCATATTTGTGCTCTTCTATTGTTGTTGTTTTAGATCTCGTTTGAGTTTTGAGTTTTAGTGCATGTTCTAGGGTTAAGCACTGTCTTTTGTGTTTTTGTGGTGACATTTTTGTTGATTTGTTCAGTGTTAAGTAGGTTTGTGATGACAATTTCGTGATGTTTATGTTAAGAGGTGAGAATTTAGTATCCAATTGCGGTTAGTGTTAAGCGGTGACATTTTGGTGGTTGTTCATGTTAAGTTGTGTTACTTGTATAATTGCGTGGATGTTTGAGGTCTGTGGTGACAATTTCGTGATGTTTGAGGTTTGTGGTGACAATTAAGTAGTCATTTGTGTTTACTCTGTGTTTTCTGGTGACAATTATCTAGATAAGTGTCATTTCTGCGTGGTGAGCTGATGATTTGCTTTACTGTGTTCACAATTTTGAATGTTTTGTGATGATAATTGTAGTATAATCCATGGAAAAGAAGAACCTAAAGTACATGTTGCCTGAATCAAAGCGGTACAATGCAAGAGCAAATATGTTTCATGATTTTGGCGTTATTGATTTTGTGAAGGATCACCTATCAAAAGAGGATTGGGACTTTATGTGCAGAGGCTGTTTTGGTTACATTATTCGGTTCAAAGAGAAAGTGCCACTTCATTACCAGCTCATTCACTATGCTTTGATGCATGAGCTGGAAACGAAATATAAACACGAGATGTGGTTCAGGATTGGTGAACAAGTTTGTAGGTTTTCATTAATGGATTTCGCAGTAATTACTGGTTTGAAGTGTGACATTGTCCCTGAAATTGATGCCCCTGATGAAGAAGAAGGGTTTTTTGGACGCCCGAGGCTGACATATGATGACTTGTCTGCCGAGTTGGCTCGTACAAAGGATGAAGATGTGAAGCTTAGGCTTGCCCATTTGCTGATTTTGTATGGTGTTCTTATGCCTAGACGTCCTAAAGTACAACTAGATGCTAGTGTTATTGCATTGTCATCTGATTTGGAAGTGTTTCAAAAGTACTCTTGGGGAAGGGCTGCTTATGATGAATTGATTACAAGTTTAGGACAGGTTACTCGTACTTCTCGTGACCCGGAAAAGATCAAAGATCCAAACTATAGATTTGGGTGCACTATCTTTGGATACCCCTATGCATTTATGGTAATTCATGTTCTCATAATTTTGATTAATGCAATTGCTTTGTTTGTATGCTCTTCTGTCTAACTTTTTCTTTTTTGCCTTTGTGTTTGCAGATTTGGATTGTGGAGAGGTTTCCAGGGTTAAGAGATGTGTGTGGTCTCTCTACTGAAGGTGCAAAAGAAGTCCCTCATATGTTGAGGTGGCGCAGCAATGGAATCAATCTTGTGAGATATCAATCAATCTATGCAGTTGGAAGAAAGAAACTGGTAAGTGACAAGTGACGATTATTTGTGTCTCTAGTGACAGTTTTTACAAGTGACAGTTTTCTTATAAGTGACAGTTATTGTATTTGTTTTGTGTTTTCTGCAGGAGTGTGTACATCCCTCCTACTCTGAGTTTGCAGAGTTTATCTATTGTGATTACCCTGATGAGGCTAAAGATCCTGTTTTTGATGAACTCATTAAAAGGATCATTTCAAGCCAGAAAATGAAGGACGTTCGTAAAGAGGACTCAGATTTTGCCACTGACGATGAGATGGCTGACTTTGTTATTGCTCCCCGGGTTCCAGTTGTTGACAAGGGGAAGGCAAAGCAAAGTGACAAAGTGAATGCTGGTGCGAAGAGGAAGGCGCAACCTTCTAAAAGTGATGTCAGAGTTTCTGCTCCTTCGAAGAAGAAGAAAACTGTTGTTGAATCTCCTAGGAGACAGAGTAAGAGATTGCAACTGCCAAGGAGCTCTAAGAATCCAACGCCTTCAGCCAATCCTGTGCATGCTATTCTTGAAAAGTTTAAGAGGCCAGCTCCAGTGACAGAGCCAGTTGCAGAGCCAGTGACAGAAGCAGCTCCCGATCTAGTTCGAGAAGATGTTCATTGTGATGATCAATTTGAAGCTGTTCAGATTCTGAGTCAAGTCAAGGATACTCCTGTAGCGAAGGGTGATGAAGGTGGAGAGCCTACTTGGGCTAAGAGGCTTGTTTCCACTGTCAACGAGTTGTACAATGGTTTCAACAACTTGAGCAATGATATGACAAGGTCAATGAAAAATCTGGAGAACAAGGTTGCACGGACTGACATGACTCTATCAAGGCTGTGGAATAAGGTTGATTCGTTTCAAAGGAGAATGCAGGATGGTTCAGATTCTGATGATGAAGATGATGTTGTTGTGACAGTTCAGCCAGAAGTTCCAATCAATTTGAGTGATTGCAAAGGGATTGAGTCGATGAAGCTCTCCAGTGATGATGCTGTTGTGAAGGTTGGTGATGAAACAGGAAAGGTGAATGAAGTTTTGATGAAGGAAGATGAGAGAACAAACGATTCTGTTACAAAGGTGCCTTCAGGTGAGTCAGGTTCCACTTTCTTAGCTCTATTACGTGCTGAATTAGATTTTGAGATTGGTGATATTTTAAGAGACATTAGGGATAATTGTTCTCAAATGACTGAGCATGGTCATTTATTTGCGTATTTGGATGAAGTTCAAAATGATGATGTTGGATGTGTTGAAGATGGAGTTCCTGCTGTTGAGGATGGAGACAAAGAATCCGAAGATTATATTAAGGATGATTCTGGTGCAACAGAAGCTACTACCCAGGGCACTGAAGATGGTGGGACAGAACTAGGTGAAACCGAGGAGGGTATTCCAGAACAAGGTGAACAAGGTGGTGCTAAGGGCATTGGAGAAAGTGACAGAAGCGACAAAGAAGAAGCTGGAGGAGAAGGGACTGCGGAGTTTGACATGCACAACCGTACTCTGGAGACGGGTGTTCCAGATCTCGGTTGTGTAAGGAAATCTGCTAGGCTGAGGAAGGGAGGCCCTATGACTCACACGCCATACACCGTTGGGAAGAAGAAGCCGAAGAAGCATAAGAAGGTGAAGCCTCCCAAAATGCCTATTCGTCCAAAGTACTCCTTTTAGAGTGATGAAGACCGTATGCCCTTCTATCGATGGTTTAACAAACGGTATGTCAGTTGATTGATTGTTCTATTCAAGTGACAGTTTTATGGTGATAAGTGTCATTGTTCTTATATTTTGATTGTGAGTGACATATATACAATTTCCCTGGTTTTGTAGGAAATCAGATGATAGTATTCAAGGGTCTGATCAACTTCTTAATAGGACTTTCTTTAGATTACTTAAAACAAACAGTCTTTGGCTTGGGGATGAGGTAAGTGACAGTGTTCAAGTGACAGTTGTGATATAAAGTGTTTTATTCAAGTGACAGTTTTATGTTTAAAAGTGTCATTGTTCTTATATTCTTTTGTGCAGCACCTTTGTGAGGCAATGTATCACATCAGGATGCTTATAAGTGAGAAGGCCGAGGTGTACAAGGATGTAGTTGTCATGGATTGGGTGTGGTATAAGGAATTTGATGCTGAAAGTGTCCAACGTTACGTTGTGAACAAAGAAGAAGTGCCAAGCATAAAGTTTGATTACTTCAATGGCTTTAATCCTGAGCTGTATGGTAAGTCATGGCACCGCACACATGTAACGAAGGTATTCACTCCAGTGAACATTGACATTGAGCACTGGATCACTTTGCAAATTGACCTTGTTGCGAAGCATATAACTGTCTTTGACTGTCTTCGAGCGTTGTATGATGAGGATAAGATTGACAGTATTGTAAGTCCTTTTTGCAAAGTTCTTCCTGTGTGGATGAAGGCATCTGGATTCTTTGAGAGATTGGGCAATTTAGATGCTGATTTCACATGGTCCAGGGATGAAAATATTTGTCAAGATAAAACAGGAGAGAGGTATGTATTGTTACACTGTTATGCTTTGTTTTTGTCAAGATGCAGAATTCACTTTCACTCCTGACTTTTTCATGTTTACTTGTTTTGCAGGGGTGGTAATTGTGGTGTCTATGCTATCAAGTACATTGAGGCATTTGCATTAGGTGCCAGCTTGGATGGTTTGGATTATGAGCACATGGCTGCACATCGGGAGAAAATGGCAATTGATCTTTTTAATGGCACTTGGATTTGGGAGCCTTTGCCTGATTCCAAAAAAGGCAATTGATCTTTTTCTTTGTTAAACTTAGTAGTTATGACAGTTTAAGGCTCGTGGATCTAGGACCCTTGAATCGTATGTTGTGACAGTTTAAGTAGTGACAGTTTTAAGTAGTGGCAATTTAAGGCATTATGTTGACTTTTGATTTTGTGACAGTTGGTGGATTCCAATGTTGACAGTTTAAGGCATTATGTTACAACTACGGTGTGTTCCAATTGATATATCAATCAACAAACAATTAAGTGAACAATCTTTTGTGACAGTTTGAAAGCAACATGATCAAGTGACGATTTATCCAAAAAGTGTTCAAGTGAACACAGTCCCAATAAATGACATACGTTGTACAAAATATAACAAAAAGTGATTGCATATCTCTTAGCAAACAATCGAAGTTGGTATTTCGAAGTGACAGCTTTCATTTATTGCGAACTAAGTGGTGACATTGATATAGCAATATGTACAAGTTATGATATATCAAGAATCAATGATAGTGCTGAAATTGATGATATATTTTCAACAAGTGACATATGAAAACTGACATTGACATAGCAATAAACCAAAACGTGACAGTTTTAACAATCAAGTTCAACAAGTGACAATATTTGGCAGTTTTGACAATCAAGTCCTACAAGTGACAATGATGATATATGAATCATATTTCATGACGATTGCAGTGCTGCTTGATGCTCCTTCTGACGCTTTAATCTTCTTCTTCTTCTTCCCTCTGAACTCACCTATGGAGGGAATTCTATTCCTCTTTGGTCGTCCAACCTTCCTTCTCACATTTGGGGGATTACACACTATCATGTTTATATGGTCTGGCACATTCCACTCAGATTTGTTTGGCAATGGATAAATTGTCTCTTCATAAGCCAAGCACCAAGCCTGGAATTGGTAGTAGTCACTAATGAAGCTTCTCACAGGGTACTTCATTTGTTGAATTGCAGCCATTGCATGAACACATGGCATCTTGTCCAGATCAAACATTCTGCAAGTGCATTTCCTTTGTGCTAGATCAACCACAGCACAAAACCCACCACTAAACACCTCAAACTTAGTTTTGTTCAACATTCTAACACCATAAGCTTTGGATTTTTTGCACCTTTCCTCCAAAATGCTATTGATGTTAGGTGGTATCTGATTTAGGTGTTCTTCTATCATAGCTTTTCTCTCAGCAAACCATCTGGACAATAGACACCTTATGAACTCCAAGAGAGCAGTAATGGGGAATTGTCTTGCTTCTTTCAAAACACCATTGACACTTTCTGAGTTGTTTGTTGTCATGATGTTGTATCCGTCACCACTGAAGCATGCTCTTGACCACTTTTCAAGTGACACTTCTCTTAGATACTCACCTATCTGTGCATTTGTTGTGCAAATGTCTTGGAAGTATTTGTTGAAATCTAAAATGGTGTAAGAGTCTGCAGCTTGGCTAAACAACCTCACAATCCCTTTTTGCTTGAATCTATTCTTCAAATTTCCCTTCAAATGCCTTGTGCAAATTACATGCTTTGCACAGGAAAAGACCAGTGTTCTAAAAATCGGTCTAGGCGCCCGCCTAGGCCCCGCCTAGGCGCTAGGCGGTGCCCCACCGTCCCGACTAGGTCCTAGGCGGTTGGCTGGGCGGCTAAGTGGGCTAACCGAGCACCTAGGCTGTCTAGGCGGGCGCCTAGGCAGTCTAGGCAGGCGCCTAGGCGGTTGGGATAGTTGGTTAGGCGGTCTAGATGGGCCCTAGGCGGCTGGGCAAGTTGGTTAGGCGGTCTAGACGGCCTAGGAGACCTCCTAGGCGGGCTGGGCGGGTCTATGTTGAGGTTAGGTAGGGCCCTAGGTGCCAATTTATACATAAATATTAAGATGAGATTGTTCTTTTTTCTATATTCTTACCAAATAAGAATAATAATATTATACTTCCAATAACTTACAAATCCGCCTAGGCCCCCGCCTAGCCGCCTAGGCGCTAGGCCCTATCCCACCGCCCAGCTTCCGCCTAGCGTTTTTTAGAACACTGGAAAAGACAGACTCAACCAATTTACCTATGTTCAAGTGACGGTCTGAGACAAATACTAAATCACTAGAGCATGGAATAACAACAAGTAGTTGCTCAAAAAACCATCTCCAAGATCTGTCATTTTCAGAGTCTACAACAGCATACGCAAGAGGATAGATTTGATGGTTTGCGTCTTGTGCTGATGCAGTTATTAGAACACCCATATACCTATTATGTAGGTGAGTGCCATCTACTTGTATAACCTGTTAAAAACGTGACAATATATAAACAAATGACAATTACACAGTGTCAATAAGGATGGTGACATCTCTAGGTGACAATGCCAAAAGTGACAATACTAAGTTTTCTGTTAAGGTTTCAAGTAAACAAGTGACAATACTAAGTGACAATGCCAAAAGTGACAATACTAAGTTTCTGTTAAGGTTTCAAGTAAACAAGTGACAATATGTACTAACCTTTCTCATATGGTGATATCCTCTGATTGATGGTCCAAGTGCAACAAAGACATACTTGAATTTGTTGTTGGCATCAGTTTGTAGAAATGTGTATGTACCAGGGTTAGCTTGCATGAGCACATGGCAATAAGATGGAAGATTTGCATAATTCTGTTCAGGTGTGCCTCTATTTAATGCATGTGCCCACTGCTGAGCTCTCCAAGCTTTATAGTAACTAATGGACTGTAGCATTTCATTCCTAACATCATTTTGGATCATTTTTGGATTTGGGCCTTTGGCCATACCTTCAAACTTGAGATGACAGTTTGTACAGAAATGTTGGTGTTAACATATATAAAATAGTAGTGATGACAATTCACAATGAAATGAGATGAAAAACAAGTAGTCAAATTACCTCAGTTTAATTTTCTCTCCTATATGTTGATAAGATGGTTGAATATGTCTTGTACATCTCACTTCAAAGGGGCATGTATGTGTGTCATTGAATTTCTTAACCTCAAAATAAGTGAGTCCTTTCAACCTTGTAGCTACCATTTTCCACTCACAATTGTCATCTACACATTTCAGTGAGTAGTAGTCTGACCTTGACCTGTTGACCTTGAAGCAATAACTCTGTTTCATTGCATGATTATACATTGCTGTCTTGAGTTCTTCTTTGCTTTGGTACATTTGTCCAACTTGTACATATTGTTGATCTGGTGGATACTCAATTGCAAGTGGATTGTCTTCATCTGATGAGTTTGGAGGTGCATCATTGACTTCCGAAATCACTAGAGGTTGGTTTGAGCTTCTGTCATTTGAAGGTAGTAGATAGCTGCTAGTGACAGTTGATGGTGGTTTCACAATTTGAGTACTAGGGATTGCTGGCTCTTTCCCTTTTCTCCTACTATATGTAATGACATATAGTGTCAACCCCCAATCAACCTTAGGGGTGCTGCTAATTAGGTAGAATGATTGAAGATCGTCATCACTTTCAATAGTGAATGGAGTAGGCAGCTTCTTTGAAGGATGTAGATGTGAAAGATAGATATCAGTTGGTTGTGTTGACAGTTTAAATCTTTCAACAATCTTCTCCTTTAAGCTCTCAAGATTGAACCTCTCTTCCAGGACAAATGCCTTTGTAGTGACATCTCCACCAACATACTTGCATTCGTCATTTTCTGTCTTCCATCCCCCTCCAAAGCAAATAGGTACAATTACAAGGTCCATACTGTCATTGATCAGAGAGAAAAGCCATAATTATCATGTACAAATTGTCACTGGAAATTGAAATTGCCTCTACACTATCACTAACATGTATATATTGTCACTAGATTCACAATTCTGTCGAAATTGTCATGTAAATACTGTCACTAGATTCTCAATTCTCCCTTCCCTATGAGTAGTTATCATCAATTGTCACCTCTATCAACACTAGACTCTCAATTACGTCTTCTCTATGAACATTTATCATCAATTGTCACTAGATTCTCAATCTGTCATTACTCGATTGTCACTTCTCATTGAGAACTTCCAGTAATTTCGAAAATTCTCAGTGTAATTGTCATCTACCATCTCAATGTACAGTGACTATTAGATTTTGAAGGAAAAAGTGTCACCTGTTGCTCGAATCCTCTGCTTGTCAGTAGAAATCGCAAGTGACAGTTTGGTGGATTGTGGCTCGATCTCTGTAATTACGAAAATTCTCACTTTAATTGTCATCTACCATCATAATCTGTAGTGACTATTAGATTTTGAAGGGAAAAGTGTCACCTTTTGCTCGAAATCGAAAGTGACAGTTTGGAGGATTGCAGGCTCGATCGCGCGTAGAGATTTTGCAGTGACAATCCTCTGCTCGACAAAATTGTAGTCGACAGTGACAATGCTCGTGGATTTGAGGTGACAGTCGCTCTCGATCGATCACGCGCACGAATCGCAAGTGACAGTCGCTCTCGATTGATCCGGCGCACGAAATCGCAGGTGACAATTGAGGCTCGCGTTTGCAGCTTTGGAATCACGCAGGAAAACGCTGGAAATTCGCCGGAAATCGCCGGTTTCTCTCGCCGGGAGCGCGCGGAAAGTGGTTATGACGATGGAGGCGCGCGTCGGCCGTATTTGTTTTCCAGCTTCCATGCTAGTCGTGCAATATTGGGGAAGCGCGGCTTCTATAGGCTATATGTCATATACCTATTTAATTCAATTTATTTCTATCCTAAGAAATAAGAATATTAATAGTATCATCCAAACTCTCAACATATATACATAATTTTTTCTTAAAACTTTTGAACAAGATATAATATTTTAAATCATCACATATGCTTTTTTTCACAAGGTGTCCATCTTATTCTATCAAAAAATCTTCTACATATTTGATATTTGATAGGAGGTTGATTTAAAAAGATTTATTATAAGAATTGTGAGCGGGTAAATTAATCGTCATAAATACTTTCTCTATCTTCCACCATAAAGGTATTTTTATTTATTAAGTTTTTTATCTTTAAAGCATTTTATAACTTAAATTAAAGAAGGCGGTTAAGCATTATGATGGAAGGTTCTATCTTATCATAAAGATAGAATTATCATTAGATTGGGTAGCAAGTAATTGCTAGGTATAGAATTATTCTCCATCTACCCTCTCTCTTCCATTATAAATACATGTCTTCGTCATGTATAAAGGTAAGTTGCATCTTCTAGCTTTTCTAGCAATTCTCGTCCTTTACCCTCGACGCTCGACTCGAAAAACTACTCTTCTGACTTAGGCATCGGAGGTGGATTAGGGGGTACCCACTCTCTTTGTCCATTGTTTTGCAGGTTCTAGATCATTGAAGAAGGTAGAGCGAAGGTGAAGAAATAAGCCCCCCATTAGTGCATTAAAGACGAATTTTTGTGCACTAACAATTGGCGCCTTTTGTGGGAAACAACAATCCTCACCAAAAAAAATAGTGCGTAAAAATCAAGAAACAGTCTTTCATGGCCCTGGGAAATCGCGCAAAGCGAAATCGAGCGCGGCCCCAAATCGAGCAGAACCGCGAGAGCGGTAGCCAGACTACCGATTGCGGATCGCCCAACCTCGACCGTAGATCCCCTACCCGCAAGCACGGATCGGAGGGCGATCGAGCTAATTAAGAAATTCGCTCGGAGGAGCAAATCCCAACGCGTGTTGATCCCGATATTCGCTCAGAAAATCATACCACATCGCGATCCGAGCAAGGTGCCTTGCCCGAATCCAGCTCAAACCGTGACTGAGTCCCTCGCAAGGGCGTATGCTCATCGCCCAGACCAACAGGGACTTGATTCAGGCGACAGAATCGAGAGTCATAGCCCCGTTCGGCCTGGGCCAACTAAGTTTGATCATGTATGGGATTCGGTGATGCGCATCGCTGAGTCAGACCTTAGAATGTCGATTCATAAAGCGTCCCGATTCAAGAATTGATTTAGATTGTCGATCTAATAAAAACCTTATGTATGGGGCAACACCAATCGCGATCAAATACACGTATGAGCGTATGTGTTGATATATGAAAAAAAGTACATGTACGGTACTTATTGTGGAAATCAATTGCCCTTTCATCGAAGCACTAATGTTGTTTAAGGGGAAATAGCGTAATTAGCGCAAATCGGCGCTACGGTTCGATTATAACATGATTTTGGTGGTGATGCCAAATTGAAGTTTAAGGAGAAGAAAGTCTTAAACTTTAGGGCAAGAGGTGAAGAGCGAGATATTTTAAAGTCATCGGGGCACCATGAAAAGGTGAAGACCTCAACTCCAATCAAACCTTGAGCGGCTTAGTGTCCAAAGAAGATTCTTTGACCAGGGCAAGAGATCGAGCCTGAGACATCAACCTATCAAAACAGAAGCAAGGATTGCACAAGCGGCGACGATCAAGACTTTCTTGATCGATCACGTGTGATCACAAAGTCAAACCGCGGGACCATCCGCGAGCGCGGATCAGCGAAGAAATTGCGGTCAAAATCGCCGAGCGTGCTTCCGACTCGCTTTTAGGGATTTACGTTTATCGGATTTAGACGATCCATATGTCGATAGAAAGAGGAAAAGATAAACTACAAATCGTTTGCAGACATCATCCCCAAATCGCACTCAAAAGGCGACGAAAAGACGTTCAAATGTTGTTGTAGTGCACGAAGTACGCAGAATAGCAACCCAAATCTTCTCTCCCATAAACCCGTCTCGAAACCCGTCCCATTGGTTTTGATTGGTTGAAAGTTTAGAGCTTATATATTTTTTGTGTTTATTAAAGTCCCAATATAACATTTAGACCAACCAAAACTAATGGAACGTGTTTTGGGACGGGTTTATGGGACAGAAGATATGGATTGTACGAATAGGACCTAGACACCCCTCTATTTAGACTCTCTCTAAATGCAGGGTGGGGCATTGTGAGCGGGTAAATTAATCGCCATAAATATTTTCTCTATCTTCCGCAATAAATGTATTTTTATTTATTAAGTTTTTTATCTTTAAAGTATTTTATTATTAAAATTACAGAAGGCGG
The DNA here is from genome assembly GCA_963924305.1 of Polygonum maritimum. Taxonomy (NCBI): domain Eukaryota; kingdom Viridiplantae; phylum Streptophyta; class Magnoliopsida; order Caryophyllales; family Polygonaceae; genus Polygonum; species Polygonum maritimum. The sequence goes on along the minus strand of OZ002729.1, from coordinate 44,786,968 downwards.
TTAAGAATTATGATGGAAGGTTCTATCTTATCGTAAAGATAGAATTATCGTTGGATTGGGTAGCAAGTAATCGCTAGGGATAGGATTATTCTCCCTCTACCCTCTGTAACGCCCCGTTTTTCTGACAAGGCGTTACTCAGTAGTAGACCTCACGAGACACTACCAAGCTAGCTTGACAACCGAACAACTGGATCTTGCAACGCGGGCACGGCGAGAAAACAAGAAAACATCCAACTCGTACGAGAAAAGAAATAGAATTTATAGTTTACAACTCAAGACGTTATGAACTGAATCCCAAGAACAATACCAGAACAACTTCTAACAATAACTCAGCTAACAATAATTCCAAGCCCAACAACCTCTCCAATTCTTACTCTCTTAATAACACCAGAAACAAATAGTAAGAACTAGAACAACCCCAGAATCTACGACTGTGACACGCGCTGTCGCTCTGCCCACCATTTCGCCGAGGCTCGACCACGATCTGCTCACCTGAACTGAAAAATAGTTCCCCAAAGGGTCAGCTACTACCCTAACAAGCTAGACTAAGCACAGTAACCACAGGACGTTTCAAAACAGTTTGGAGTCTAAGGTCAGCAAACAAAAGTCCACAATCACACGCATAACTCTAAATCCAATCCTAGGTTCAGTTAGTCACACACATTCAATTCAATAGCACAATCACAATTACAAGTCCTCATACGCACACATTCACAAAGCCACACATTTCCACACATATACCATCCTGCTTTCTCACACGACCATCTCAACACAACCATCCATCTCAACACAACCGTTCATCAAAACTCAACATACACTTCTTCACTTACACGCCCATACTCACACATACATATACCCCCACTCACTGTCCTAGTGAGGTCAGAGCTACAACTTTCGTTGCACTCCTAACCGGCAATGCAACCCTTCTACATCATTGCACCCCGATTGGACATACAACCCTTCTCCACCATTGCACGTCCCCAGTCGATGCAACCCTTCATCTCCATTGCACCCGGGATTTCCTTTACATATAATTTTTAGCTTCCTTGAAGCCTCCGTAACACTGAAGTACACTCAACCACATTTTCAACCATGAAACATAGAGAAACAACGTTGCACACAATATCACACCATAGCAGAAATCATTTATAAAAATAATCGATCAGGACTAGTTCCCAAAACCAATCCTACAATCACAGCACACAGCCTAACGAGTTAGAATAGAACTGAGCAAGTCGAAAATCGACTTACCTGGAATATGAAGAACCGCTAACCTCAACCCGAAGTTTCCATGAAAATCACTATGAACTCCCTGAATCCAAAACCGAATTGAACCCGAAACCTGACTTAATTATTATGGTCAACTTTGACCACCCCACCTTCTCGATCTCACCTTTCCTGATTCTTTCAATCTCTTCTCCTTTGACTTTTCCAAGAGCCAGCTCACACCCAATTCCTTCCCTCTAATCTATGCTCTCGGTCAGGCCCCACCAACCCATCTTCTACCTCCATTTCCGCTTTGTCCACACACCTCCAACTTCTGTAATTCAGGCCCTCCTTCTCTACACAACTCCGATCCACACCGGCTCCTCCTCACACCTCTGCCCGCTCCTTCGTTCCTGATCCAAACCCGTAGCCCGCCTGGCGCCAGCGGCCTCTCTCTCACTCTCCCTCAACTCTCGCCGAACCTTCACCGAGCCAACTCCCTGCTCCAAATCTGACCCTTCGCCGGCCCTAAATCGAGACCGCCCGAACCCCGGCCCAATCCCGACGGAAACCTAGTCACGACGCCATCCTCCTCTGCTTGCTCGTCTCACCGACCGACTCAGGCCCCCTTCCGTCGCGCCCTTCTTCAACCCCGACGAGGAGAACCAACCAGTCCGTTCGATCCCGACCTTCCCGATCTCGACCGCCGAACTCACAGCTCCGCTCCGACCCAGCCCGACTTGCCCACGACTCGCCTTCGCCCGAGACCCGACCGGAACGGAGAAGTAAACGACGGACTCGACTTACCGGCGACCACCGAAACGAAGAAAGACACTTAAAACTCCGGCGGGGCTCCTTTGCGGCTCCGGATGAAGATGACGGTGTTCCACGAAGAAAGCTGCTCCGATTGATATCTCCCCAAACTTCCAATTTAAGCAAACTTCAAGTCTGGCAAATCAGTCGGTGGAAAATTCCACTTTCCACCCCAAATTCCTCTTTATTGCAAACCTTGCCCATAAACTATAATTAATTAATTTTACCTTAAAAACTTTCCACTTAACTGAGTAGCAAGACTCGGAGTCACTTACGGGTCTAGAAACGGAACCGGATAGAACCAAATATTACACCCTCTCTCTTCCATTATAAATACATGTCTTTGCTATGTTTGGAGGTAAGTTGCATCTTCTAGCTTTTTCAACAATTCTCGTCATTTACCCTCGACGCTCGACTCGAACAACTACTCTTCTGACTTAGACATCGGAGATGGATTAGGAGGTCCCCACCCTCTTTGTCCATTGTTTTGCAAGTTCTAGGTAATTGAAGAAGGTAGAGCGAAGGTGAAGAAAGGAGCCCTCCCTCCCCATTAGTGCATTAAAGATGAATTTTAGTGCACTAATAAGAATATTTTTAAGTTGATTTCTTATAGTTATGTTTAAATTGATTTGTTAAAATGATATTTTAAAGATGGGGTATGTGGAGTATATTTTTAGGGGAGATATCGAACATAGTTATGAAGAAGTAGAGCTTTTGGATACCTAGGTAAGTTATGTAAATTGACGAGGAGATCTGGTTGAGGATACCGAGGGGCTGACAAAATTGAAGAACATCTCAAGGGAGTATTGTGTGAAAGAAGAGCCCACTCAAGTTTAAGGGTAAGTTCTATAGAGTTGTTATTCCTCCTTCCATCCTCTATGGCATAGAGTGCTCGTCAAATGCGAAGGTGTAAAAACAGAAAATATTGGTCGCGAGATGCATATGCTTAGATAGATGCGTAGCCACGCAGAAACAAGGTGGCGGTGTCAGTAGTAGATAAGTTCTAAGAATTCAGACTTTTGGCTTGGGCACGTATAAAGGAAAATCCTTGTACGACGATTAGGAGGTGTGAACGCTGGCATTTTGGAGTCTGCGTAGGGGCAAGGTCGTACGAAAAGATATTAGGGAGATAGCATAAATCTAGATGTCATCCAATTCAAGATTGCAATAGAGTAGGCATAGTATAAAAGACAAGTGGAGGGAAAGGATCACGATGAAGGATGTCTAGTCATCGAGAAAGAGGGGCCACTTGTATTTCTTGTTATTCTATTTTGTTGTGATATCCACTTGCTCATTTTTTTCGTTTCTCGTATTTATTCAGTTAGGTCTAGTGTTGTTAGGCTTTTATTACGCTAGATCAGTGGTAAGGGTTGTCCTTTTTGCATATGTCTCAGGTTTGGAGTGCCCCATCTTGAACCCCAAGATTCCACCAATAGAAAACTACATTGGGTAAATATTATTGTTGTTATATTTTTTTTCTTATGGTGGAATTTTTTGTAAGGACTTGAAATATGCTTCATACGACTTAAACCTAATACATATATAAAAGCCCCTAGAGGAAGTTGAAGTTGCCTATGACAATTGAGATGATTGTAACGGATAAATTTGTTCTATTACAATTATTTGAGGTAGTAGAACTTATTCATGTGCATCGAAATTATAACATCACATCTAATTGCAGAGTTAAATTATGACACTCGCTTATTCTTGATCAAGTTATACTTTATCTAAAAGTGAATGTATGTTGAACCATTTCGACTTTGGCCTACTATTTCCCATGGAAAATAAAGACTTACTTGATAGATATTAGGCCTTGTTTGGTACGATTTCCGAGGAGTAAAAAATGAGAATTAGGAATAGTTGATTCCAGTATCCAGTTTGGTAGAGAATTATCGGGAATCGATTTCATTCCTAGGAATGACTCATTCAAAGTCTGCAGTCTAGATTGATTCCAACAGAAACTGGAGGGTATTGTTGCAATTCTTCGTATTGAATCCTAAAGTTTATAAACATTATTTTATAAATTTTAAAAACTATAAATCTTTGGAATCATAAGTAAGAAATTTCAAACCACAATTATTTGAAATGGTTCATTCCGGCAGTATACCAAACAACATGTCTGAGGAATGGTTTATTTCGATTTCTGATTTTAATCCGATTCCAACAACATACCAAACAAGACTTAGCTACTTTCAAATGCATACATGCATGTAATGATGTGAATCGGGCCCCAATCAATGCCAAGAAAATGAAAAAGTGTTCACATAATGTCGATCTAATCAAGTAACCATTGACTGACCATACAACATATATCCACAAATTCCACCACATATATGGAACATCGGCACCATTGAGACGTTGTATGCAGTGTACGTGTAGTATAAAATTCTTTGATCCAAATCATCCTACATCAGATTATTTGTCCTCACTGATATTTGGGGACACATGTTCCCTCACCTTTTTGTTTTTACCTAACATAATCATCTAATTTGATTATGGGTCCGAAAATTAAAGTGAAATTGAACTCGTCAAATAAACTCATCCAACTTGGCTGATTTCGTTCTCGGGAGGAAGAGAGTCCACAAGCAAACTCTTGAATTTTAAGAGCTCGCCAAGAAAAAAAATGATTGAATACTCTTTTCACAACCTTGGTTTTATTTCAATACACCAAGCATTTACAATACGTGAGCATTAATTCTTACACATTCGTACGTAAGTATATTTACACACGTGGTGGACAAATGACACAATTTTGTCAGTTATTGATGGCTGATTTTTACCGGATGGATATTGACAATAGACTCGACGGATCTACGTACATGATAGCTTTAATGGGTATCATCTTATAGCTAATTGATAATGGCTGGATACATGTACAATCTCCCGAATTTGTAATTTTTTTTTAATCAGACCCCTCAACTAAAAAATGTTCTATTAAATCCCCAAACTTACTAATTTTATTTAATTAGGCCCTCCTCAGATGCCATGTGCCACGTCACCCCCACGTCACTGCCACATGGATCTGATATGGCGGTGACATGACGGTGATGTGGGGTGACGTGACATTGTTAGAAAAACTATTTTATTAATTTATATATAATTTTTTTATCCAACTCGTTCTATGAAACACGCAATAAAAGATTTAGCTCACGCAATAAAAGATTTAGCTCACGCAATAATTTTTTTATAATATATATATTATCATTAAAATAAAAATATCTTCTAGTGTCAAATAATATTACTTAATTAAAATATTATTTTATAATATTTTCAGTCGCACTACATTGGCGTTAACTTTTTTACCGAATAGATCTAGGATTACTCTTACATAATTGCTTAGTAGATTTGAAACTTAATTAAACCTACTAAGGCGACCCGAATCAATCGAAAACTTTTAGGGTTGAATCCCGACAATTTGAACCGAAAACCCAAAATGAACTAAACCCGTTTTAACCCGAACCCGAAGGGATTGAAATTTGAAATCCGCTGGGTTGACAGATATAGTATATTTAAAGAATGTATGGATTTTATTTTTAAAATTATAATATATTTTATTATTAAAATAAATAAATAAATAATAGCATTTATTATTTAATTAAAATATTTCCTTAACAATATTTCAGTCGCACAAGATCGGCGTGTATCACGCGCGCTATGCCACGTCAACAATAGGGGTTCAATCGAACAAAATTAGTAAGTTTGGGGGTTTAAAAGAATATTTTTTAATTGGGAGGTTTGGTTGAAAAAAAGTTACAATTTCGGGGGACCGTACATGTATTCTGCCAATTAATCAATATATATTATAAAAGCCGACCGTTTTCGAGCCACCACGTTGATTTTGGCCCCACCAGATATTTAGCCTAAATAATTTTTAATTCACATCTAAAAAAGAAAACACCAATCTTTCTAACCGACCGGCCCAGATATTACAGTTCGATCCATATGTTATTGTTAACAAACATATTAAATAAGATATATCTATCAATACATAAACGGTAAGATAAAACGTTTATGATAACTATCTTGGAAATTATTACCCCCAGATATTTGCAAAAAATGAACCCAGATATATCTACTAATATGATCAGGATAATATATAACTTAATCATATTAATTGAAATACCACAAATAAAAATTATATTTTTTTTATCAAATATACGGTGGGTCCAGAATCAAATATAATTAGTTCATAGTAATTATATTTCGAAAATTCAAAATATTTATTAGAATCATGTTTTTCAATTAACTGATATATTAAAAAAGATAGAATATCTTACCAAAATTCAAAATTTTGAATATATCTTTTACATAAATAGATAGTATATAACTTAATCAAATTAATTGAAATACCACAAATAAAAACTACTTTTTTATCAACTATACGGTGGGTCCAAAATCAACTTTAGAAAAGATAAGTGATATTAAAAAGATAGTATATTCAAATTTTTGAATTTTGCTAAGATATACTATCTTTTCTAATATATCACTTAATTGAAAATCATGATTCTAATAAATATTTTGAATTTTTGAAATATAATTACTATGAATTAAGTATATTTTATTTACTTAAAAAAATATAGAACTTTTAAATAAAATTTTTAAACTATTTTTTAATAGAAAAAATATTTTTTTTAGTTTATTATTTGATTTACTTGAATAAATTTAGCATTTTTAAGCTTAATTTTTATTCTATATTTACATGATCAACTATATATTTTTACCCACTATATTTGATTTTTTTTTGATTTTTTAGCCAAATAATAATTCCACTTATATCTTGATAACGTACATCCTTCTTAGTAACTTTTACTTATTTATAAAAATATACAAATGAGTGAAAAAATAATGTCTTATATATCTAAATATGTATTTTGGGTTATAAGAATTTCAAAAACAATATCACTCTTTATAGATGATAAAAAAGCATGTCCATACAATAAGACTTATAATATATTTTCCATATAAATACTTAATTTAATCTTAATATTTTGGGTTAAGCTAGTTTTAGTAAAGTGTGTATATATATTTGTTTTTAAGTTCCTGGCATGAGATAATTATATTATCCACACACCCTTTCAAGTGACCATTCTCATTTAATTTGTCACTAGACACATTGTGACATTAGACTCGGTGAAGTGTCGAATAACCTAAGGGTATATATACTAAACCAATTTTACTTTCAACTCCCTAGGGTGAGTAGTATTTTGCATGCGCCTCCTCAAGTGACAATTAAATTGGTTCAACTGACACTTGACGCATAAAGTCTTAGAGTAGGCGAATCATCGATCAAAGTCAAGCCGTTGAAGAGCATATTTACTTTTTTTTTTGGTAAAAGAAGAGCATATTTACTAGGTTAACTTACTTTTAATTTTTTGATGTAGGGTAATATAAACTCTGCACACGCCTACTCAAATGGGGTATGGTCTATAGCCCAATTGACACTAGACTAAATTGCGCTATCTTGTCGATCTAACTAGCATAGTAAGGGGGTGTAGGGCATTTCGCCTAGTTCGACCAGATAACCTAAGACTAAACAGTACTATGATACCAAGTCAAATTTGTGATAGACCGATATTACCAAGCCGGTAGTAACAGAGAGGGAGATTATCGTTGCACGTATGCCTAACTAGATTATTGCCCGTACCCTGTACGGGATACGATTGATAAAACATTTTTATTGTATTATTTAATTGATACAACAATGCATTATAATATTATTTGTAATTTGATATTGATTTTTTCTTTTTTTATTCTAAATCTTGACGATATTTTGTTGATCCGACATCGTGATTTGATGTTAAAATTAAATTTAAAGTAAAATTTTATAGAATAAGACTTAAATAAAAATCATAGATATAATACTATCATTTTATTTTAAAATATATTTAATTATTAAAAATTCATATGTAATATGATATGAAATCTCAAGAAAAATATTTTATCAATATATATTTTCATAATTAATTAGATTTTATGAAAAAATTTAACATGGAGTATAAACCCGAATACTTCTCCGTCATGTGCTCGAAATCCATTCTTATAAATATAGGAAAATCCATTCCGAATACTTTTCCGTCATGTGCTTGAAATTCATAATTAATTATTATCGATCCTACTATGATCTTGAATGTTATAAATGGTTTTTTTTCTATCAATATATATATACTTTTAGGATAGATAACTGATTTATAATTAATTTAACACTGGGTGAGAAGAAGAAGAATCTAAATTGTATAGATAGATAAAATTTGGATAGTTTCTAAAAATAGAATATTATTTTGATAGATTATGGATATAGATATTATTCTGATATATCAATAGATGGTTAGTAGATAGATAAATATGAGAATTTTTTAATTGTAAAATTATAAAAGGATAGATAATTAATTTAACATGTGGTGGGGCCAGAATTAACGTGGAGGCTTGAAATTCTCCGGCTTTAATATATAGTATAGATAGATAGATAGTACATAATATGAGAAGTAAGTAATTTAAGGTATATACACTAGGCTAATTTACTTTCAAGTTTCTACGCAGGATAAGGTTTATCACTATATAAATAAAAATAACAAATCGGTCTAAATTAAGGTGTTTATCCTATGGCCTAAGGACATGTTGGGTTCTAGGGATACAAACGAAGTGGGAAAACATTAATCTAAGATCCACTAAACCCGATCCGATAGAAAAACTAGATCCGATAGCTTTGGTTATTGTGCACCTACTATCAGGACATAGATTAGAAAATCCGCAATAACAATTATCACGTAATCAATAACATGATTTGTGCAATTAGACCAGTATTGCATTTTGCACTTCGTACTTGTGATATATATTAGTAATTTCAAAAGCTTGTTCATTTTTTGACACCTACATCTAAAGTGTAGGTATATTCCGCAATTTTCCCTAATTTTGACATGTCTATTACTCCTATAGACTTACAAATCAATTGGCGGTGGATGAAGTTAACAGGTCAATCCTATAGTCGTCCATATCGACACGTACAAAGGTTGCTTATGACACTGACATGTCGATCGTGTAAAATGGTTCAAGACTCTCAAGAGTCAACATGACTTTCGAGGCCATCTTTGTCTAGTCTATTTGCATTTTTAGCTTCTAGCTTTTTCTCTTATCATTATCACGTGATCTTTTTATTTTTCCATTTATAAAGGAAATCGTCCTTTGTTTTGTTTTGTCTTGGGAATTTTAATCAATTGGAAAGCGTCAAATTTGGGCCTAATGTGGGTGAGGAGGACCCAAAGTGGAGCCAAAGCTACACGGCTAAGACGCGGATCTCATTGCTATAACGTAGCACTTTCACAAACCACTCGCGTTGTGAAGACAACGACCAATACTAACCGACTTCAAAACTCGACTCGGACTTACACCGTCAATAGTGAGTTTTAATATTTAAAACATAATATATTGATTATCATTATATTATATTATTATATTATAACTACATACTAAAATGGATGTTAAAAATAATAATTATCATAACACGTGTCAACTCCACACTGAACTACATTACTCATCTTTAATTTGTTGAAATATAATTATAGATTCTACATGAATATAAAATATGAAAAAATATATATCATTGAAATTATATCTATAAAGTTTCCTTAACGATATAATTAATTAATCTTACTATATACTAAATTGGAGATTGAAACAATAATACAGAACAATATATGTTTTTTTTTGGTGAAATACAGAACAACATATGTCAACTCCAAATAAATATATAATTAAACTAATAATAGTATATTAAGGATATAATAAACCTCTAACCATTTTTCTCAAATCAATTTGATTTTTTGACATTTAACTGAATTGTTTTTTATTGGTTAAACTTTTATTGTACATTCTACATATATATAAATTATATATATTTGATTTGAATTTTCAATATTATAAAATAAATAAAATTATTGATAAAAACAACTATTCAATCCTTATGCAAATATTATAATCTTATAAATCTTTGTTCAATTACAAGAATATATTATAAGAGAAATAATGTATCAATATAATAAATCCCATAAGAAGAAAATTAAAAAAAATAATACAATATATCATATCAAAATACTATTTTGAATAACTTTATATAAAATTTAAATTAAGTTTTTAGTTAATTTAAAATCCTACCTTCAAGGCACGATGTTAATATTAGTTTTATATATATTAAAGAAGTAGTAAATTATTTTATCATTTTACATCACATTACTCCATAATTAGAAAATGCTATCTAATTGAATATTAGTTTTATCACAATATATGATCTTAACCTTATATATATTCAATTAAATAATTAGTTCTATCTTACATTTTTTTAGTTGTTTAATTAATAATTCTATCCTGGTATATAAATTACAATATTATTATTATACCCATTTAATCAATAGATAAATCTATCCTAAATTTTCAATTAGAAATATTATTTATTTAAGGCACGATGTGTAAATCATAATCTTATCATTTCTACCTATTTAATTAAATCATATATTAATTATAAGTTATTTTTCATAATTTAGATTTTTATAAGTCAAGTCACCAATGGTAACAAATTCTACCATTACAATTATGCCACATATTGCTTTTAATTATCTTTCAAGATTATTGATTTATTTTGGGTTGTTTTTTATTTTATTTATTACACAATCTTTGATTATTTGTTATAAAATTGTAATCAATTAATATCTCAACAATTAATAAAATTCTTTATGATCAATTAATAATTTCTATAAAACTTTGTATTGGAAAAATGAATATATTTGTAATTGTATATTGGGAAATTAAAAGGTATAAATATGAGAAAAGTATGGATTTACGTGATGTATGGATATGTAGATACAAATTGAAATATGTGAATGAATGATGCGCCAGCGAGAGAAATGGAAAAAGTAAAGATTGTATAGTACTTTAGAATGAACATTGTTGCGGTGTACTCTTAACACTTATTTTTGTCTTCTTTGTCCAATATATGTAAGCTTTGATTTTTTTTTTGTGTTTGGACTTTTAAGGGTATTTGCCCATTAGTCATAATTTTTTTTTGGTTTTAGGCTTTTAAGGGTGATTGTATATCAGTCATTTTTTTATTTTTTTTTATTTTCGAAATGCACAATAGTTTTTTTTGGAAAGTTAATTGTGTATGTCATAGTTTGACAAAATAATTACGAGCTTGGCTATAGTTGTAGAGAAGGATTCGATGACAAATGAATGGATGCCGACTATTTCTGAAATGTATTTAAATTACAAACTATTTCTAAAATGTATTTAAATTAGAAAGTATATTTAGTTTAAATGAAGTCGTTCTATGAATAGTTTGTGAAATATAGAATATTGATCAACAAAAAAGATAATTAAATAATTGAAATTTGTAATGGTTCCTCGTACAAGCCAAAAATAAGAATATGGTTGCTTACTTCGTTGCTCGCAAATGATGATACATATTTAATATTCAATAAAAGAAATAGAATATATCAACTTCTATAGTCATTTAACTATCGAAACATTACATTATGTAAAAACTATAACCCAAATGATGATGCATATTTTATATTCAATGTATATTTAATTAAAATTTAGCATTTTCATAAACACAAAATAAAAATCTTATTTTCAGCTCATTTATGACCGAGACGAGTGAGGATGAAATGTTAAAATTGTGGATAAAAAAGTGTTGATTAATCATATATTATAACATCCAAAAAATATATGGCAAATTAATTTGTCCGTCCATCGGACAGGCCAAGTTTTCTATTAAATTGAAATATGTGCACGAAATGATATGACTGATGTGCTAGTGAGACAAATGGAAAATGTAAGAATGTGTAGTACTGTATAATGAACAGATATGGTCCGTTTCCACGCCACAATTGTACTAGACGTTAGACGACTGCCACTTTTGTTTTTTATTTAATTATATGTTTATAGTTTTGCTTCTTTTATAGTGATCTACATTACTATTATGTTCCTCAAAAAATACATTATTATTATGGGTTATTGGGCCAGACTTGGGCTTTTCATGAGCATATAATGGGCCGTAACTTTGAGTTATATCATGGCCCATTTTATCACAAATCTCTAAAACCACAGTTGCTCAAATATGGGCATTGGCAATTTGGCAGGATGTTCATTGCCTCGTATAACTATAGTCTATACTCTATACACACATATATGTAGAATTATAGAAAAGATTCACATTGCCTGGGAGAAGCTTGACCATGATTGGGTTAAGGTGAACACGAACGGGGCAATGGATAGCGGTAACCGAGCTTCTACAACAGGAGCTTCTCGCTCAAGCGGAGATCGATGGATAAAAGGCTTCGTCCATAATATTGGGCAGTGTTTGGTGTCCAAAGAGTATGGGGGATACTTGATGGGTTACGTCTAGCTTGGGAAGGAGGTTTTCGTAAAGTGATTTTAGAGGCCGACTCCCTTCTCACAATGAATATACTCCATAAGAACATTGCTCCTCACAACCCTCTTGCTAGCTTGACCCTCGAATGCCACGGCATTTTGAGTCAGAATTGGACTATCCTTGTCCAACAATGTCTTTAGCGAAGCAAACATTGTCAGTGACTCCTTAGCTAGCTTTGGTTTTTCCTTCCCTTTAGGTGTGCATCCGCTATCAGAGCCACCAGATTGTATCTTTCCTACTTACGTGATGATATTTGGGGGTTAGACTACCCCTTGCCTTGTTAGTGAATAATCCTCCCCTCCCATCTCATAATAAACCCCTAAGAGCTTGGCGCTCTTCGATCAAAGAAAAAAGTAAATGATTTGTTGAACCAAATATACCTAGTAGACGAAGAAACCGAAGTCAACACAACAACCATTTAAATTGACAAAAGAGTTCAAATAAAAAGCTTCAAACAAACCATAGAGAAATCTAACATTTTCTTACAAGGTAAAAGTGGGAGTGTTGATATATTACCGGTGTTTTTAAAATATTCATATTTAGTACAATTGTTTGAAATTCAATCCGAATTGCTTGTATTGTTAACCATAGGAATTAAAATTCATAGGACGTTAATTCACATGACCTGAATTCCCACATATTGGGTTTCACATGATTTGATAAAGATATGTTTGTTTACAATTAATTGTCTAGTGATTAAATCTTTACCGTTTGTTTGGTATGAAAGTAAAATCATAAGAACTTACCTAAAAGTATAACATCAATTGCTATCTGTTAAAATATAATAATGTAATTTAATGGAAAAAAATGAAATTTACTATTTAAAAAAAGTTATTTTAAAATATGGAGGAAGTGACTCTTATATATCCCCAACATGTTAATTGCAATTCCTCCATTTTGGAGGAAGTACAAATTAATGAGAATTCAACTCCTTAGGAATTTGTGTTAACAAATATAACCAAACACATATATTTAAGTCATTTCCTAACTTTAAAAAAATTCTCATGATTTTGAAAGTTAACCAAACAAACACGAAGTCCATACAAGATATAACTAGTTCAACCCTTGTACCATGTACGGGTAACCTCAATAAGTTTAATAACAACATTAATGAGAACTATATTTTACTTACAAACTTCATTTATTGAACAAAGATTTTATTAAATTAATTTATAAAATATACAAAGATGTTTTTGTATATGATCCTTAGTGTAAACTCCCCAAAAAAATATATAAGATTTTTACCCAAAAAATCTTATTAGGTAAAATCTTGTATTTATCTTGGAAATATATATCAGAAATTATTCTCCGATTTTATATTGATTTTTTTGTTTAAATGAAAAGATCATGTTTTAATAGATAATAATATTTATTTGAAGATCATACATTATTGTATAAATGAGGGTCTAATTGATTATTTTATTATATACATGACACGTGACCATTTTTTTCCCTAAAGATATTGACTCCTCTTTATACTATACTAGGGTAGATATATGTCACCATTATATTTTAAAATGCGTTAGACCCGTGAGAATATCAAAGCCCCAGTTATCAAGTGAGCCCACGAAGAGGCCATGCCCAATGAAAGGGTAACGAGATTAGCATCGGGTGTAGATATGATAAAATTCAAAACGTGTAAATCTATCTAGATGTTCCTAACAATTCATTTGATAAGATATAGAGTATATAGGAAGATATATATATCAAGAGAGAGATCCTCAGATATCATCTACATTGAGAGAGGAATAAATGAAAAAGAACATTCTTGAGCAACTCTTTCTTCTTTGCAAGAGCTCTTGATTAATGCCCGATCTTGGCTAGCAATTGAAGTTATTGCCAGTTCATTTCTAGCTAAAACAATCATTTATCTGCGTGATATATATAACATTATTCAAATATAAAACAAGCAACAACTTTAATGACATCAAACTTAAACTCACCTACTAGTGGTGTATTAGTGTGTGGCCTTTAAATAGGCCTCGACTGAATCCACTGGTTGCATGGTACTTGGGCACCCAATGAGACGGGCGGTCTCGACGCCACAAAACAAAGGTCTAAAAAGGGATGGAGTTCCAGCTTGGGAAGCCGAAGGTCTTCAATATACAACACAAATACTAAAAGAAAGGTTGGTGTCATGAGTTCCACCAAGAGAAAAGAAATTATGGGGATGGGGCCACATGGCACAAGAGCACACAAATTTAAAAAGGAATCTAATTAATTAATTAGATTAGTTGTTGATTTATGAGCCAATTAATTTTGCCATTAGGACATTCCTCCTTCTCCTGAGAAAAACTTATTACTGTGATGTCGTTTGACATTAATACTTAATACAATTTTTGGCTCTTAGCTTCCTTTCTAAAAAAAAGTTAATTAGATTAGGAAAGTCGGCTTAATTAGATTATAGAAACACAATTATTGAAAGAATTAATAATTAATTAGATTAGGAATTATTGTATTTTAGTATTTACGTAAAATAAAAACTTTAGAATTCTATAGAAACGAACAATTTAGGTATCTTAAATTCAAAATAGAAATAGCATATATACAACAATTTAATTAAAATGTTCAAACTCTAGGCGTACAATTTCATTATGTGATTTGAAAATATGTAAGAGCTTATTTTATCCCTATACATAAACTTTAGGCATATAATAATTATCAATAATATATGGTAAGAACACATTTGACTTGACTAAACGAACAAATACATATGTAAAAGCATAATTTAGTTGTGTGCAAGAAGTATTTTTTGTTCCATCGATATCTTTGACATCAAGTATATACATTTTTTGTTATCAACTAAGTTATAACGAATTTTTTCATCATCTAAGTTATAACTATTTTTCCTTGGGAGTTTATATAGTTTTATCGATATTTATAAAAAATTAAGAATTATTAGAAGAATTGATAATCGATTAGTTTCGGAATTATTGCAATTTATTATTTAGGTAACGGAACAATTTAGTATTTAAGTAAAACGGACAATTTAGGTATCTTGAAATCAAACTAGAAATAACATCAAACATACATGGAATTGAAATATGAAATTACAATACATTAAATCCAAGGTACAGGTAGTTGAAATTTGAAACGAAACAAAATAAAGAGACGTACGTAAGCACTTTCAAGTTGCAAACACTTTACATGATAAAATGTACATCATATTCAATCTAAAAGTAACTAGGACGTTGACTTGAATCTCCTGATTGATACTCAAAGCTAAAGTACGTACTATGTCGTCGGCGTGGTATTGAGTCCCTTGACTTGACTCTCCCAAATTAAACTATGATAATTACTATGATGATGGGGTTGTCATGAGACTTGGTCTTGTGATGAAAATGGCCGAAACTGTGAGGTTTTATGATAAGATGGCACTCATTATGACTAAGGATGCACATTTGCCCCGCGGGGATGGGAACCCGTGAGGACCCACCCCTAGTGGGGCGGGGATTCCCCAACTTAGTGGGGAGTGGGGCGGGGATGGGGATCGGGTATCAATTCCCCGACGGGGATGGGGCGGGGACGGGGAATCTATCATCCGTCCCGTTTAATACCCGACCCCCGTATTATTAATATTTTATCTTATATATCTCTGTTATTTATATTAAAAGTATAGTCTATATGTAAAATATTATAAATTTGTTTTTATATAGGAAGTAAAAGTGTATAAGGATGGATAAATTTTATTTAATTTATACTATCAGTAAAAGTTTATTATTAACATATTTTATTTACATTCTCTATGATGTGTTTGTTAAGATTTTTAAGTTATGTATAGTTTCAATAATTTTGGATGGATAATTTTCTAGTTTTAATAATTTTGCATGAATGATTTCTAATATATTATAGTATTTAATATTTGAGTTTATCCATCTATATATGTTATAAAGTAGATGTATAATTTAATTTGCTTAGAATTTGAAGTAACGTTTAGGAATGCTAAAAGTAAATAAGACTCTTTAATAAAAAAAAATCAATAAATGGGCCCCCGTTAACATACCCAAACTCGATGGGTATTCCCCGCCGGAGATTAGATGGGGATGGGGTGGGGATGGGGGGACTAATTTAGGGTGGGGATGGGGATGGGGAATGCATTATCCGCCCCGCCCTGCCCCTATGTGCATAGCCAATTATGACACTTAAGAAGGTGGTCGCATCTATGCTGGTACTTGAGGAGCAGACGAAATGGGATCATGAGTTAATGTATCATAAACGTGTGTCTACATGGGTTTGAATTCTGGATACCAATCAAAGACCCCATGTTTTCCATTACTTACTCCGTAACGTAGTCCACTTTGTAAGTTTATAAAAAAGAGAAATAAAAATGTAAGATTGCAAATTATTGACATGTAATAAGAAATGCTACAATAGTTAATGGTATAAATAAAACATAAAGTTTACTCACGTACCACAATAGGGTGTCGCCCTACTCGTAGATTCATAAGGGGTGGCCGGTTTGGTCTAAATCGGTTATCATTAGATGTTCTAAGCGCCTTAAATTGGGAACATGCATGGTTCGATCCACTCCATGTATCCTGAATGTACTGAGAGTGGGTAACCCAGTTGTAGTGACATTGATCATAGTTAAGAACATATATGTGTGTGTAGTCCCCTTTAGCCTTTAGAGTCTTAATGGGACTACACGGTACTTGTTGTACAAATCCGTATTGTCGAGTGACCCTTTAAGGCACGTACGCCTCTTGGATGCTTTTGTATTGGATCGCACCATGATATAAGGAGTAACGATAGTTCCCATGAAAATTAGTTGATGGATGATATGCGATCCAATTGACCTATAAATGAAGTTGCAAACAAATTCTTGTAAAAAGTTAGTGTATAAAAATATAACATTATATAAAGAGCCACAATTACCCGATCAACCGGATAAGGGTCCAGATTTCTCTGAAGCAAGTTCAATCTACTCTCAAATTGTGTATGCGACTAGGTAGGTGGTGCTCGCCAATTTTTCTTGGACCGGCCCTTGCAGCATATATGGGGTCTTTTTTTTTGGGCAAAACATATACAGGGTCTTGGTGGCGAATGAAATCCGAGTTCATTTCACCTCTGAAATCAATAAAATATAGTCATATCCAATTCTAAAACACAAGGTATATGTTAGTACTTAGTATGATATGAGTTATTATGGATGATTGATAAAGAAAAAGTACTGAATACTTACATGTAGCACGTTGAGACATCCGGACACGCCCTTTGTTTTGGCATGAGTTGCCTTCCCCATTTGCCTATACAAATGCGTGAGGGTCCAAACACCCCAAGCATACTTCCTAACTTCATTCCAATCGAAAGCTAGGCAAACCGGCCAATTGTTCATCGACCTTTGGTGTTGATTTGTCTATTAGAAGAGTTAAGCCAACCAAAAGAGTCACCACGGTGGCATAGATAGCGGCGGGATTTGCTTCTTGAAATTCGTAGGCAGTCAACCATTGTTCCATTACATCAGAAGGTATTCCTTGCATCAATGTCGACGTTGTACAATTGAGAGAAGAATTCTACTGCAAAATCATGTGAAACCTCTTGTATTGCTTCTATACTATCAATGGGAATCCTAAGAACAAAACTGACGTCGTGAAACGTGATCGTCATCTCCCCCCAAGGGAAATGAAAATTGTTGGTTTTCGGATACCATCTATGTAAGAAGGCATAGATAAAGGGGTGATTTGCAGCAACGAGTGGAACATCCGCAAGATGTAACAAACCCGACTCTACAACCATGTTTTACCATTTTGTTTGTTGGTTCTATCTAAGAAATCTCAGTAAGTCTCTTAGGTGTCCCCCTCTATTGTGGAGCATAGTGTGTTTCTTGTGCTAACACTTTAAAAGAACATTATTAAAAATTAGTAGAGATTTTATTCACAAAATTGTAAAATAAAACAATATAGATGCAATTTATGAACAATGATTTGATACTTACATATGGATTACTCCATAGCATCTCGGCATAAGCCCTTCACAATCCACGAGTATATCGTTGATATACAAATCTCTCGTATCATTATCGTCATCGTCGGCTCCATCGCCACCACCGCCTCCATCGCCGCCTCCGTCACCACCGCCTCCACCCCCATCATCGTCGTTCGATTCATTACTATCATCATCATCCACATGACCTACTTCCTCCTCATGGTCATCATCACGAATTGGGTGGGACGAACCCGATCCGTACATTTGGGGATGAGAAGGTTCTTCATCCGCATCCATTTGTTCATCTTCACTATCATTTTGTATGGGGGTTGGAATATGCGGTAGACGGATTGGTTGGACATTCCTTTTGTCTAGCAAAAGTCCCCTTCTTTCAACAGATCGATATTCGCCGGCTTGTTTCTTGTACGGTTTTGGTGTCATCTTATCCTACAAAATTTAAAAACGATTTAATACAAATATCTACAAGTACAAAAAAAAATAGAAATTGATACTTTCCCTAGAAGTTAAGATAATGTGCATGTTAATGAACATACATTTTTAGACATTAATCATGGATAAGTATATCTAACTACGCTCATTTTTTTATGGGCCACATCTGTCCACAAATAAATGAATATTCTAGCTATGTCCATTTTAATCATGCATTCTATATATGAATGCTCATTTTTTTCTATGGGCCACTTTAATCATTTTTTTTATGGACCACATCCCAAACAAAAATTCTAGAATTACAACAGATCGAGATTATGTGCATGTTGAGACGGTATTAGGGACGTTAGTCATTAATACCGGTTCAATGATCTCCGTCCCTAGTTTTGATAATATCAAACTCAATGTTTTCTAATAAGATGTCGAAGTGTATATCCAAGGAATTCTTCTAGGGACGATCATCAAGAAAAGGAGAACAAGAGAGAAGTCATCCCTATAGATAATCTCGATCAAATAAGGAAGCCGTCCGCATCGAGTAGGAACGCGCGCCAAAATGCCATGCTCAAAATCAAATAAGGTTGTCGACAAAGATGACATCATAAACGTCGCAGTCCTTAAAAGCTTAAGATGTCAGAAGACAAATTAGCTTGAAGCCAAGACATCGCTTTCCATATCATCCCAAGACAAAACGTGGAAGCTCCCCAACGAATGAAGGAGTTGACTTTCGGATGAAGACAACGTTGTATAACGTGGACAAAGTGACATCTCTGATTCTGTTTCTGAGGACGCCTGAAGGGCATTAGGGTCCTAGGAAAGGAGCCCTCAACCACCCACTATAAATACAACCCTTTGTATTTATTGTGAGGTGACTTCTTTCGCAACCTCACAAGCTGTCAAGAACACGAAGAACAACTCAAGAACAAGAGTGATAGAGAGTGTTCAATCAAAGAAGAAGTCCAAATCAAACCACAAAACTGTTCGTAACGAGTGACTAAGGGTGAAGTGTTTCCGAAGGGACTGTGAAACACGTAAGGTTTGATTTTCTTGTATGTTGCTTTGAATGTTAGGTTACGTGTTAGGGCTGAGAGGAATTTCACTAGTAATCTATAGGATGGAAGCTTATAGATTAGTGAAGAGTGAAATTCACCTTGTAATAGTTGTAAGGACTCACTTAATACAAGTAAAGGGAAGTCATTCAAAATCCTTTTCGGAGGTAGAGAGTTATCCATCTAGACTGGTTGATCTAAGCGGGGTTCCTCTATAAATCTTGAGTCCGCTCATACTTGTCTTTATTATGCTTTTTACCTGCTTAATTATTTCCGTTGCATAAGGACGCCTTCCTTAAAGAGCGTCCTTAGTCCTTTTAACTACTAACAGTCCAACAATGCATGCATAAGTACATCTAGCTATGTCCATTGTGTTGAGTTCTTTAACCTTAGAATTAAGACATTGACCGAACCATTTCCGAATATACATGTCCGAACGTGTGCTTGTTTAAACTTTAATCATGGAGGAACATTGCCAATTTGTTGATCAAATCACGCATAAGTGAAATGTTAGCTTTAAGAGAACATGATAAACACTAATCAATCACCACAAACAAGGAGCTTTAAACAAGTACTCTGATTTATTTATTTTTAGTGACAAACATGACAATTGTTTGAGTATAATTAGTGATGAAAAGGTTGTAATGAAACACAGTACATGAAATTACTAAGTTAAAATGTCCTTAATCATTAATTAAATCTTTATAAATCTCGAATTTATTCATGATGATTGACTTAATCGAATAAAAAATTATGAAAAGGACATAATTAAAACTTGCTATGAATGCGCTTACTTTTTTCCCTAAATAGCTCTTCTTTAGTGCCATCAGATTGAATTTTTACTCTAGATTTAAAAGTTCCTCACTCTTCATTTGAGAAAATAAAAAAAAACACCATACGATTGTAGAACTCTTAAAGTGAATACACAAATATGGCCGAATGATGTTAATATAGTAGTGCTTCTATGTAGGTCCATGTTTATACTTACCTATAGTCATGATCAAGTGATGCAAGATTCAACTAAAACAAAGTGACAAATTTATGATGGGCTCCATCTTCTTACACAACACATCAAAGCCTTGCTATACTTGAGCTTAAAAAGTACTTTTTGTTTAAAAGTATACATTTTTTGCTTTGAAATTTGTGCAAATTAATTGTGTTTTATGAATTTCGAGACAATAAAGTATAGTTTTTAGTAAAAAGTACTTTTTATAAACAAAGTGTATCAAACCCCAAGTTGAGCCTTGAAATGTGGTAATGTCACTAGAGAGAAAACAAAATTGCATAGTATTTCTTGAGTGACATGCATGCCTATGAAACAATTCAATTATGATATTATCTGACCGCTTGTTTACACTTTTCCAACTTAATTTCAACTATGTTATGATATAGGTTCATTTGCCTTATAAATGCATTCGTATTCAATTTCATCAGTTTAGATATTCGGTGGAAACTACATATTTTATGTCTCACAAAAAGTTATAGATGACTCTTTCCCACTAATATTGGTCTTTCCTTCTCATTTTATCACTTCTGGAGAATGTCTAGATTTTCATTTTACAATTTTTTTAATCCATCCGATGAATCGTGTGGCGAAGTCCCAAATCCAAATATTGGCGTCCAACCTGAGGAAGGACAACACTACTATACGTCAGACCAACAATACACTCAATATCCGACGTCATTTGAATATCCGTTTCAGCCACAGGGACAAGCGGCGTATGAATCTCATTGTCATAGTAGTTACCATGGTCAAGGCTACACACTAGGCGAAGATAACGCTCATGGGGAACAAGAAGCATACCGACACAACACATACTATAGTTCTAATTGGAGGAAAGAAGAACAATACGGTCAAGGTCTGTCGAAATTCGCCCACTCTTTTCATCCACCGGGGCCACCACATACTCAATATACAACACACGAACAAGTACGTATATGACTACATTCACGTAGATTTTATATATATAATTATTTGGATTATGAAGTATAAAATTATCTAGAATCTTCAAGATATCTAAGAGAAAATGTCCTAATTAATTAGGATACTAATCCTTACAATATCTAAGTGAATCACTTTTATTAACACAATCTTTGTACTATGGATTTCTATTAAAAAAAATTGAACATATGAAAATTTGGGAAAAAAACATATAAACGATTGGATAAAAATAAAATCATTATTTCAACGTTTGTTAGTAATTATATCCATGTAAAATACCCACCTAAGATCTTCACTTTTATATACGTGAGATTTGCTAGAAAAATTCCATGGTAGATGGTTTACAACTTTACATTAGTTAGATTTGCTAAAAATATAAGTATTATTTTTTCAGTTTGAATTACGTGGCAAAAATTATAAAATTTATATAAAGCTTGATAGGTTCACAATGAATATGACTACATGTTACTTCATAAGCGGCGACGAGTAGGCTACTCGTCAGTCTATGATTGATTGGGCACGTGGTGAAGGGAAATCTTTGAATATTGTATTACCTATAGATCATTCATGGGGTAATAAGGTAAAATTGGCTTACAAGAAACATGGGGCGTTCAGGGAAAGGAAGAAGTTGATTCAAGGAAACGTATGTAAGACAAAACCCACCTTCGTGTCGAAGAAGTGTGAATGCCCGTTCGTACTTATGGGGACCAAACAAGCCACTTGTTTTTGGAAGTTACAGGTTGTATGTGGTAAGCGCAACCACGACGTTGTCAAAACATATTGGGCCACGCATATGTTGGGCGAATGATAGTCAGGCCCGACCTTTTGTGTTGTTGGCTTAGGGCGCCAGCCTAGGGCCCTAAACTCATAGGGGCCTCCAGCCCATATATTATTAGTAGTAATATTATTA
Source organism: Polygonum maritimum (assembly GCA_963924305.1). Lineage (NCBI taxonomy): Eukaryota > Viridiplantae > Streptophyta > Magnoliopsida > Caryophyllales > Polygonaceae > Polygonum > Polygonum maritimum. The sequence continues at coordinate 44,764,253 of OZ002729.1, read as the reverse complement.
AAAATTTTTTTTTTTACCATTAATATTGCATACCCTGATACTCATAATCATAATGAACGACATTGAAAACCCATCATCTTCTCACTCTCATTAATTTTTCCTTATCAATTCTCTCTTCTTTCCTTATCAACTAGACCGCTACGCCCGGCGATGCCCGGGTCAAATGTTTGATCGGGTGTAGGTATATTGATTATATATGTGGTACAATGGCCGGTTTGTTGTAGTGTTTGGAACGATTGTATTATGGGATATATGTAATTGGGTATCGTCTATAAGTCGTATGGCATGAAGACATAAGTAGAAATGCAAGTTTTTTCGGTAGGAAAATGTCGCAAGACGACATAAGTTTGATAAATAAGGCGCATGTGATATATATTTTTAAGAATATAAATGGTGTCGTAAGCTATTCATTACCACTTGTTTATAAGCCGAGAAACATACTTTACTCTTTAATAATGTAGACGACATTTTCCCTCGGTGAAGGAGTTAAATTTCTTTTTTCCCGTGTGTAGAAGTACGTACTTGAACCGTTTGATACACTTGCATTACCACCGGTCGACACGACAACCCTCCTTTTCCCGTTCATTTGATGATGAAGCGACCTTTTCGTGTACTGAAAATGAAAATAGAGTTAAAATCAAATGCATATAAGCAACAAAGACAAAGCAGAATTTGACCAAAAAAACAAAGACAAAGCAAGACAAAAAAAAAAGAACAAAATGGTTACGACACTAATGTAGCCCAGCTCCTCTCTTATTATTTACCTCTTCATTTTAGTTTGGGTCAATTACCACTCCAATTGGGGCAAGCCAAGCACCTCTCCTCGTCTCTTCCTCCAGCACCTACAACATGACATCTGAACTTCGATTATATATGACAATTCCTGGTGGTCTCAATGTTGTTTCATGCATTTTGACAGGGTCCAGAAGATGTGAAAAGGGGGGGAGACATCACCTCAGGGACGGAGCTAACAACGCCATTGTCGTCTGGTTGCAGCAGCAAAGTGTTGGAGCTCGATGTCGAGTTGGGCGCCATATCAACTGCAGAATGCTGGGAGGCTGTTCTTTAAGTGCAACAGATGGGTGTACGATGACCTAATGCTCTGGACCTGCACTTTATAAGGTTTCTGAGATTGGATGGCTATGGTATATTTAAACGGTAAGCATTTGAAGGGGTTCTCAGATATAACTACGGCATTTGTAATTGCTTAGCATTTGAAGGGGTTTAGAGATTATTGCTTAGCATTTGAAGGGGTTTTGAGATTAATTGGATGTAACTACTGTGGGTTAGTTAAAGTATTTGGGTGGAATGTGAATAGGAAGAGGACGATGGATTAATCAGCGTTGTGTTATTGTTGTTGAATGGAGGTTTGACTTGGCTGTAATTATAGGCTATTTAATTGAGGGGAATTTGAGTGTTTGGATTTGGACGTTTTTTTTTGGACGCTTAAATTGACACGATTTTTTTTTTGGTCGAAATTAACAAGATTTTTAAGAAGGGTGTGTCATATTATATTGGATAGATAAAGGGAATAATGAGATAGTATAGGATATGTATTGTATACAGCAGGAAGGAGTTAATTAGAATTGGGGCAATTAATAGCAAAACATTCCAGCTTTATAAGTAGGTAAGATTCTCTCTTTTTTGGGAAATTGGAATAGAATTAATATATTTCTCAAAACCCTATATGCGTATACAATTTCTCCAATTCTCCTTCATCACTCTCAAAACCCATCATCTTCTACTATTGTTCATTGGATGTGCTTCAATCTGAGGAAATTTGGCCACCGTTCTTCTCCATTCATGCGTTTAAAATTGATTATAGGTAAGACAATACTTAATTTATACTTGTACGAGTTATACTCGATCAATTTTTTTTAACTTGAATCGATTTTAAAATTGGGTTTGATTGCAATAGTTACTGGACTTTAAGTTTAGTAGAATACAATTTGCAATATAATAGTGTTGCCGCCTGTTGGTGATTTAATGATTTGGTGAAAGCAAATCAAAACCTTGAATTGAAAAATGAAAACAAATAGAAAACGTGTACTTAATTTACTGATTTGGTGAAGGCAAATCAAAGCCTTGAATTGAAAAATGAAAACAAATAGAAAACGGTGATGATGTGTGTCTAGTGAATAGTGATTTCAACGTGTACTTGATTCATTGATTTGGTGCTTGTTTAATTAAATAATGTGTGTCTCTCTATCTTGCTACTTGCTAGTGATTTGGTGGTGTGTGGTGCTTGATTAAATAATGTTGTGTACGCTTGCCTTTGTATGTAATACAGTAACGCTAGTCACTATTTAGTAGTTATTAGGTACCTATTTGCTCTTTTTTTTGTAATACTCTATTTAGTTATTGACTAATTGATCTTTGTAAATTGTAATACTTGATGTAGAGAGTGGTGTCATGGTGATGTAGCTTCTGGTTCAAGATTCTTATTAGATTTTTACTGTATTTTGATTAGATTGATGTAGTCATATAATTATTAGCCTTTTTGTAGATATACAGAGAGAGTGATATAGAGGTAATGAGTACCATTGTATAAAAGTAAACATAGCATGACTTAGAACATCCACTATGAAGAGAGTGGAATGGATTTCTTAAGTTACTTTTTCTACATTCTTTCTCCACCACATAGGATTAAGAAATTTCTCTACATTCGATCTACAATAGAGAAATCTATATATCAATTTCTTTAAAAAAGCTGAGCGCAAACGTATATTGACCCGGGTGCTTAGCAATCGCCCTTCTTGTACTAATTTTCTAAACATTATTATGATATTAATCTTTATTTAGCTATTAACTTAAATAAAGAGAAAATCGGAATGCGTATACTCCAAAACCAAAATTAAAAATAAATATAAGGAATAAAAAGAAAAGACTGGCATGCTGGCATTGCTCAATGCCGATGACTTTCATGATCTGGTGATCCGATCGCCATGTGCAGATGATTCAGCAATAGAGTTCCGTTTCCACAACTCGTCCTCTAATAAATACTCAGTCAGACTCGTGACTCTTCTTCCTACAGATTGTACTCCCACTCGTACAATCAGCACCCAAATTTCCCTCTCCGCTTCAAACGGACAACAATGGCGTCTCCCGGCGTGGTCGGCTTCCTCGGATTAGGCGACATGAGCTTGGAATTGGCTGCTTCGCTCCGTCGATCTGGTTACTCCGTTCAAGCCTTCTGCCCTCAGGTATTTCCCCCTTTCCTCTCGATTTCCGCTGCTTTTTTGCGTTGATTTTGTGCCGTTGTGTCTGCTTTTGCTCCGAATTTGATGTTGATTGTAGCTATTCTTTGCACGGAGAAATCTGGATGGAGTTGAATTGTTTCCGTGATCAGTCGATGTTCGTTATCGGTTGAATGCTGTTGAGACTTGGTTAGAATCTAGCATGATGTGTTATCACGATCATCAAAGGTTCTTATAGAAGTAGTGGAAATATGACAGTAGAGGAGTTTGTTTCAAACAGTTCACACTCCACAGTTTGTAGAAGTCCACAAGGTTGGCTGATGTGAAAGAAGGTTTAAAGTTTGACGTAGCAATGTCTTAGAGTTGTGAACTTGGAGATATCAATTCAAAGAAGTTTTTGGATGGTCTAGTTAGTACTTAGTACTCATTACTCAAAAAGTCAATTGGGGAGAATTAATTACGGTCTTAGGCTTCTATAGCTCTATGCGATTCGATATATTGTCGTAGACTATCCTATGACAACTCTGCCGTATGGCATTATCAGCTCCTGTAGTCTGTAGTTTGATGACATTTGGATCTTAAGATCATACTACTTATTGGACCTGAAGTAACAATAATGGTGTCTTTACTTTGTAAGTAGATATTATGGTCTCACTTATCTGTAGGATTGATTTTCTTCGCGGAAATTTGATTCACTCAAAAGGTTGAACATTTCCATTTTAGCACTCAGCATTGTAAAATTGTTGACTTGCGCCTAAAATTTTGAAAAGAAGACAAAGGATTGGGTTAGGAGGAAATGATTATAATGCCTCTTTAAATTGAGAAATATATTAAGATTTCATTTTTTTCACAATGAAAAATTCAAAGACTAAAATACAAGTGTCCCAATCTTAATTTCAATTAAATACTTGATCAGAGCTGTATTATGGATTACTGTTTTACTTAATAAAAAAAAATTGATTTAGAAGAATGTAACTTGACCTTTTAAATTTTGAGAAAATCTAAAACAGGAAGGGTATGAGTCCCAGTATAAAGAAACGAAGAGGTAGTAACTGCTGATCAAGTTTCAACCTCTGGTTTTCAATTTTCCATGATAGTGGTCTGTGTGTTTATGATGTGATTTTAGGATATATAGTTATAATCATGTTCATGCAACCACTCCTCACTTTCTCAATCACTAATTTTGTAAGTTAGATAAAAAAGAATTACTAGTATTGTTTATAATTTGACTACAGATCTTATTGTTTTTTGAGAATTAGGTGTTTATCTAATTTATCCCTTATTCTTTGTTCATGTTCAGATGGATGACGACTCAATGAATGAATTTTTAAAGCTTGGAGGAACAAGATCTGTGAATGCAGTCGAGGTTGGAAAAGGTAAAGATCATAGTTCATGGGCAAATGTGGATATTTGTCCTATCTCTAATTTTTTTTGTACACCTTTGCACATGCTAGGATTACTAGCTTCCTTTTTGTTCTTCTACAGATGTAGTTTCTCCACTAAAGAATTGTGGAGATTTGTTTTCTCTCCCAAAAGCTCTCTTTCCTTCAACAGCCTTCTCCAAAGTGTGATTTTGAATGATCACTTCTGCTACTTTACTTTTTCTCCTTTGTTTTCTCAGAGCTTGAGAAGTATGCTTAAGAGTAAAAGTGCCTAAATTATCCTTAACTGTGATATGTGTTAAGGACTAATGAAGCAAACTACACCAAGGCTTAGTGTACATGTCTTTTTTCCTATATATTATAAAAGAGAATATAAGGGTGCATCCTACGACAGACAGTAGCAACTATCAAGTGCTATAAGGATCCAACAGAGTATCACCAGCCATCCCTAATAATTGCAATTATGAAGAGGCTGTTTCCAGTGAACCAGCTTGGAACAAGTATACATCCATGTAGTTTAATAAAGGCATTTTCTGAGTGTTGACTTATCTTTAGAATTGTATAATCTTCTAAGAAAAATGTGCTCTATGAACAGTTCTCAGTTCTGATCTCTCTCTTTTTCCCCCTCCCTTCTTGGTGAAATGTCAACTGCTAAGGATGCAGTACTTCTTTTCATTGTCCTCGTCATACTGGTATTGGTTTAACATCCTATTTAAGCTATGTGATAGGCCAATGCAGCATGAAGAAAGCATATGCTTGTTGAACTTAAGTTTCCAAGTTTCTCTTTGTTAAAACTTGAAAACGATATTTAGGGAAGACTGTCAAATATACTTGCGATGTGGAAAGGATTACAAGATGTTGTTGGTAGTGTGGCATGCTGAAAAAGAGTGTTAATATAAGGTAAATTTGGCACAAAGGAAGATGGATTACAAAGGTTTATAGATGTCACTCTATATTTGATATCCTTGATATTAACGCACTTTAGTCTGGATTAGTTGCTGCATAGATCAGCAGAAAAGGATGAAACTCATACTTGTGTCAAAATAGTAATGGCTACTGTTATGTGAATGTTTATGAACCAGGGACTGGACTGGAGGCTGGGGTAGAATTTAGAATTTTCTTTCATCCTGCCAAATTCTTACCAATTTCACTGCAACCTCTTTTTCTCCTTAATTGTGATGATTTTTTTTTGTTTTGTCACCTATTTATTTCAATCGTTTTAGATGATGTACTTCTCAAGATCAATTCCCTTGGATCGGCGTTGCAGTAATGTTGCAAAAAACACTTTATCATCCGAATATGGAGCTAGGAAAGTGATTATTGTAGAAAATGATATCATTGTCATCTTTGACTACAGATATGTGATTTCTTTTTTTGGTTTTTTTTTCATCTTCTAATCTGCTATATTGTCTTGTCATTCAGGGACTGTTGCTTTAGTCCTATGGGTACCGAGTCCAAATTCTGCAGATTCCTTTATACTTGGTCAAGAGGGTGCTTTGAAAGGTGAAAACTTACTAATGTCATAGCTATGCATTCAGTCGTTTGATTGATGTATAAAACTAGCTGAAATTTTGTTCTTCCAGGTTTGAGCAAAGATGCAGTGGTGATAATTCATACATCCATATCTCCAGCATGCATCCAGAACCTGGAAAAACGTCTAGCAGGCAAGTTTTCTTCTGTTCTTTACTTGAAGTGAAGCTAGTAAATATATGTTTCATATAGAATCAGTCATGCTATATTGGCTTTGAACATTCAGGATTTTTAGATGTTTCATCCATCTTCCTTTTCTCACGAGCATCTGGTTCTTTATTCATCCATCTTTTTTGAGCAATTGGTTCATTTACTTACATTACTTGTTACTATTGCTTGATTAGTCATCAGTCTGAGTTCTTTTTTTTGTTTTCACAGATGAATTTGGTGGGAAATTTATCGTAGATGCTTATGTAACACAGGGAAAATCAGAGGCTTTAAGTGAAAAGATAATGGTATTTTCCCTTAGCCGTTTTACGTGAAAACGTTTTTTATTTCGTGCACTTCAGTTGTGCTTTCCTCTCAATCCTGAGGTTGATTTCTTTGTCTGTGCCCACCTATGAAGTTAACCTCGTCAGGAAGGCCTGATGCAATTGCCAAGGCTCATCCAATTCTTTCTGGTATGCATTGCAAACTATTGTTTTCTCTCTTCTGGACAGCATATTTGGTTTCATCTTTCGGTGGCACTTAGATATGTACAATCTTTGCCTTACAGCAATGTGTGAGAAGCTGTACATATTTGAGGGAGATATTGGTGCTGGAAGGTGAGCTACCAATAAACATTCTTTGAAAACAAACATCATGTTAAAAAGACATATATAATTAAATTTTCAAACTACAAAAGTTATTCCTAAAACGGTAAAGTTCTTTATTCATAAGCACAGAATTATTTAGTGCTTATATGGCATTATCAACAGAATTGCTCCCAATTCGCAGATATATAAACAGAATTACACTTAAGATACTGAATGTAAGATTTTGATATAATAGATGTTAGTAAGATTATGTTATGGAATTTAATATCATGCTACTTATTTTCCTTGATAAACTGTATGAATTTAGTATGTTGAGAGATACTGAGTGCTGTGTGTGCTCTAAATTCAGCTATTATTGAAGGTTGTTTACCGATCCTCTTTGGTTTCCTTGCAGTAAAGTTAAAATGGTTGTTGATGTACTTGAGGGAATTCATCTTGTTGCTTCGGTTGAAGCTGTTTCTCTTGGTGTACAAGCTGGAATTCATCCATGGATAATTTATGATATCATATCTAATGCAGCTGGAAATTCATGGTGAGTCATGGTTACCAGCTTGTAATGCTTTCATATAATGATTTCTACATGCTTTTACATTTGGATGGAGAGATATTAGTGTTTGAAGTTGTATCAAAGACATGTTACCATATAGGAGTATGTTTGATTCTGTGCAGTTATGTATAGCAGCTTGAAGCTTATTGATGGGATGTGTCAACTGTGTGTTTTGTATATTCTATGGTATACGGATGTTGATATGATGTTTTTTGAATTCCCATCCCTAGGATTAATATGTTACTACAAGGATAGTACAGAGAATTGGTTTTCTGTCCCTTATGCTACTATGATTTAGATCTCTTCTTCTGGATTTCATTTTCTACTGACCTTGTTATGAACAGATTGGGCCTTTCATTGCTTTTCTTTCTAGTTGTTTCTTGTTCTCATGGATTGTTTCTTGCAGCATTCTGCTTTTTCGTGACATTGTATCAAATACATTTTTATAAGAAATTAGTTTCTTAATGGTTGGGAGGCTGAAGGGAGAAGTTCATATTCCCCTCTGGTATCTGCTGTGATACTTCTGGGAGATAGTATTTTCTTCCATAGCATGTAGCTCTTTTCCAATTCATTCTTACCTTTAATAATAATACAGGATATTCAAGAACGATGTTCAGAAATGGTTAAAGGGAGATCACATGAGTCCCAATTGCTTGGATTCCATTGTTGAGAATCTGGTGAGTACTTAATGTGCGCAAAGGTTCAGTCCCATATGATATTACATTCACATCGACATTACGGCATTATTTTTGTTCTTTTTTTTGGTGGATAGGATGTCAGGCTGAGTTCACTACTTAAAGACCAAATATGTGATTCGTATCTAAGAACATAATGCCTTTCCAAATGAAATCCATGTATGTTGCATAGAGAACAATCTCTGTCCTTGAAGCACTAGGCATTAAGGGGCTGGATATTAGGAGATGGTTCCATTGACAACTTGATAGTTGGATGGTGTCTGTCTGGGAGTAGAACCATTACATAACACTTCCTTTTGAATTTAATCATTAACAGGGCTGATCTTTTTCTTTTGATACAAGTGTGGAGTCTTAACTATCACCCGTGATTTTTGTTTGTTTGTTTTTCAAAAAGAATGCAGGGTCAACACTTCCTTGTTCACTTTTACTCTCAGTATAGTAACTATATCTAGGTATTTACCATATGAGGCTGACTAATAATATAGCTGTACTTAAGGTTCTCCCAAGAGAAGGGTCCAACAGTGAGGAAAATTGCGCAAAAGAACTTCAAATTTGTATCATCTAAGAAGTCTAATTAAGATGCTTTAATGGAATCCCTAACAGTGTCTACGGGCAGAGAAGTGGATTCTTGTTAAAATAGTGTCTTCGTCTTTGTGGCTACAGGGTGAGGGTTGGTTATTATTTATATGAGGTTCTATCTACACTAGTGATTTCACTAGCTCTGTGTCAGTCCTCATTGAAGTTTCAGGTGGAGGGATGGTGTTTTCATTTGTGTATGGTCCTATACTCCTATGTCTTCCTGTATTCAAGAAGCAGTCTGTGTATGATATCTTTGTATTCTACTTTACCCTATACTTTGTCCCCACTAATATACTTCTCATTTATCACATCTAAGTCCATATAGAGGTTCCAAGGCATAGATCTTCAGATTATGACTCAAATTCAAAGCCAATGTCAAACAGGTGGCGGATGAAATATCTTAGAAATCATTTTGGATTTTGCTTAATTATGGGGTAATTGTGTTAAATGGTCCTTCTCTCTGGTTTTCTGAACTTTACGCACCTCTTATGGCTTTAAGGGGACTGTTCTCGACATGGCTAAATCCGTCACATTTCCTCTTCATCTCCTTGCAGTTGCTCATCAACAGCTTCTGACTGGTAATATCAATTATTACAGTAATTATTTGTGGTCCTGGAAATACAATTTATAATATTGTTTTTTGTTACTTCAGGTTCATCTCATGGTTGTGGAAATACAAAAGATGCTTGTTTGTTCAAGGTAATCGCCTTGAATGATTATTCTGAAATTTCCACCTTTAATAATTCTTTTGAAATTTCAACAGTTTGCTTGCTGCTGGATTTGAGGAACATGTTTTTCTTATTGTCTGTATGACTGTATCTTTAAAGCTGATTGATTCCTTGTGTTGTTTAATAGGTTTGGGAAAGGGTCATCGGGGTAAATATTGAAGAGGCCTCCAAAAAAGAGTGCTATGTTCCTCAAGAAATAGCCCATCAAATCATTGCCAGATCAAAAACAGTTCATCGAGTTGGTTTTATTGGACTTGGAGCTATGGGATTTGGCATGGCAACACATCTACTGAGATCTAATTTTACTGTTATCGGCTATGATGTAAGAGGTTTTGCAATTCTAATTTTGTGATTGCACTATAAACTTGTTGGTGTAGTTTTGAATTAGAAATTCTTCTGGCAGCTGCCCCCTGAGCAATTATCGGTTAGAATAATTGAGATGGATTTGGTTGTATCATGATAGAATAGACTAGTTTACCTATGTAATCTGTTAGTCGAAGGAAGATATCTATCCTTTGTATATTAATTGGTAGAAAGAGCTCACTAGCTTTGAACAATGTTTTTTGTGATTGGTCTGCTGTCATAAAAACAGTTCATCCCATGGCTGTTGATGCTATTTCCTTTCACAAGTTTAAATTATCTTTCTGGCTGGCAGGTCTATCAGCCTACACTAGCACGATTTTTGAAGGAAGGTGGTTTAGTAGCAAAGTCTCCTGCAGAAGCATCAGAAGGTACTAATTTGTTTATTTGTGGACAAAAATGAGAGTTGTTGCAGTAGTAAGTAGTTCCTATATCAAAGTAACTCTGATGCAAAAAAATCACCTACAATAAACAATAGAGAATATATACACAGCAGAGCACTTGTTATAATTATAAGACATGATAGAATCCTTCTTCAGGTTGTAGGGCCTTACTTCTCTCCTTATACTCACTTGCAACTTGAATTGGACTTGTCTCATAACATTTTGTTGACCTTGACTAAACGCTTGGTGTGATTTTTGGCTTTACATTTTCCTTGCACTCCGTTGAGCTACACTGCCTTTTTTTCCTTAATTCTTTTTTCCCTTTGGATGTGTCAATGATATATCCATCCATATCAGTTGAATTGAACTTGTTTCACGTTTCAGAATCATCTAGAGTCAATGTATACACGTAATCAGGTGATCAGTGACTGGATTTACATGAAATGACATCTAATGGATTAATTCCTAGCTCTATCACGAGTATTAGTATTCCACAGCACTGCATTTCCTTTCCTATTTAGTAAAACAATAAAATGGTGGAAGGAGACATACTCTTTACTGTCTCCGTTATAAGGTTTCAGTTTTTGAATTGTATTAGTACAGAGAGGAATGTGACTCTATGATGCCGTTGTTTTGTTCACATATTTTACCTTTATGTTTCTCACGTCAATGTGGCCTGTTTTTTGTTTTCTATTTTTCCCAACGTTATAGCTTTCATTTATGTTTTATCTGTACAATTCCTCCTATGCAGTCTAGATGAAATCTTCTAAATAATACCGGCATTGCTACAGGAGTTGATGTGCTTATTATAATGGTTACAAATGAAGCTCAAGCTGAAAGTGTCCTGTTTGGGAATGCTGGTGCTGTTCCAGGTACTGCTGTTTGCTCATTCATTCCTGATACGGTAACTGCATTCGTTTCACTTAAATCTTTTTCTTTTGTACCCTCTGGTATCTCTTCTATGGTGGCAGTATTTAATATCAACAATACAAATCTTAGAGAAGTCTTAATTTTTTTCTCTAAGCTGTGATCAAATGCTACTTTACTCCTCCAAAAGAATTATTTTCAAAGGCATCAATAGAATGCGTAAGATCAAGATTTCTAGGACAAGTAATAACGAATTCCCACCATGTGATATAGCATGTTGGGAAGCATATGTGTATGAGAAGTTGATTATATGTACCACATATTGTGTCAGTGATTCACACTGATGAGAATGTTTTTTATGTGCTTTTTATTAGTATATGCAATCCGAGGGCAGCTAGCTATTTTGACTGGAGGACCCTAGCTTATTCTGACATGTTGAAGTAATAAATGAGTCTTCACATATAGCCGAATTAATATTTCATGAACCCATGGCGATCCGATTGTCTTTTATATGTAGACTGTTCAATTCATTTAGTTAAAAAATTATTTAAGAGATATGGTATAACATATATTACTTTCTTTACCTTTCAGCTCTCTCGGCTGGAGCATCTGTAATTCTTTCTTCCACTGTTTCTCCTGCTTTTATGAGCCATTTGGAGCAGCGTCTGCAAGGTAAGAATGTGTGTGTTAAAAGTATGATGTGCTGCTTAATAAAAAGAAGAAACAAAAGGTTTCATGTCTTCATTTTTTACATGTCTATGTGGCAAACAATCAAAGTGTCCTATCATTCCAAAGGGTTTTAAAATACCAACTTATTTCATCTAAATTTCTGCCCTCCAGAATCTTATTGACGGAAGTTTAAATATACATCCATTCTTCTTTCCTCAACCAAACAGAAAAATGAAAGCTGGTGATGACTAGAAAAGTCCAAAAACAAGAAAAATCCTTGCCATATTCCATTCCTTGTATTTGATTTTGTCACAAAACTTTCCTCCTTGTAAAAGCAATTAGAAAAAAACAACTGCTCTACGGTGGGTGTTCCGTAGTGAGATAACTAAATAGTGGTGCTGTGATTTGTTATGTAAAATGAGTGAAACACTGTAAACTAAAAAGAAGAGAAAGAAGTTAATATTTTTTCCCCAGCTCTACAACCGATGTACACTTGGTGATTTGGGCACTATGGTAGTCTTTATAAACTTGATGCCTTATCACAGTTACTTTGATTTACAGATAAGGGCAAGAACTTGAAAGTGGTTGATGCTCCAGTTTCTGGGGGTGTTGTGAGGGCTTCCATGGGAACACTAACAGTATGGAGAATAACAAACAATAATTCATTCTTGTCTATCTACTTTCAGATTAGAGTCTTCTATATTCTAATGCATTTCGAAATTATTTTGGTCAGATAATGGCTTCAGGAGCAGATGATGCTTTAGAAAGCTGTGGTTCTGTTCTCTCAGGTACTGTTTATGACTCATCACTTGATACTTCGTAGAACTTCATGTTGTTGGAATATTATTTGATCATGTTATGTATGCACTGTGAACAGCATTGAGTGAGAAGTTATACATTATAAAAGGAGGATGCGGAGCTGGAAGGTAATACCGACGTTTCCAGTGAGAATTATATCTTTGTCACTCTGTCAGGGTATAGATTGGAGTAATAGCTTGTCTAGAGAAATTCGTGTATGAGATCAGAGTTAAATAATCATCCATTCTCTAAAATTGTCATTAGTGAAAAGGTCTTGAAGCTTGTTCATCAGCTTATTACTGTTTCTCTAAGATTATTATCAAATCAGTAGATTATCTTCTTGGTTCAATAAATCTGAATCTATAGTTCATTTGAAGAAATAAGGTTTGTGAGAGTTTTTATTGTACATTTTAATTCTTGTATACTGCTTGGATAACTGGACTCACTGACTTGGCTTGAAGTGATTCATTGTAACTTTATAATTGGATGAAGAAAGCTATTGCCTGAAACTATTTTCTGTAAAAAAGCCGGCATAGGATCCCTGTTTTATTCTGCTAAGCTTAACATTTGTGAAATATATGCTACATGGAGTTTCACATCTTCAAATTGTCTGTTTTGATAGTTATTAATTACCTTTCTTGTTTTTATATCCTGATTTTGTTTAGCTGTGTTAAGATGGTCAATCAGCTTTTGGCTGGAGTTCATATAGCATCTGCAGCTGAGGCTTTAGCTTTTGGGGCCTACCTTGGTCTTCACACAAGAACTCTTTTCGATTTTATCACAAACAGTGGGGGAACATCTTGGTAAATCATTCTGTTCCTGTGATTTAGACAACTTCTATTTTTTACTGTCCATTGATGGTGTTAGCTAGAACAACATTACTGCTTCACTTTGGTGCACTAATTTCTACAGATGTGACTAATGTAGCTATTTACAGGTGCTATACGCCTTGATTTTTTGTTTAAATTCTACAAGTGATTCTACAAATAATGGTTCATGTCTAGTTTTGAATTACTATAGAATAGAAAATAATAGGTCTTAAGATTCTTTGCGTTATTGATGTTTCCTTGCTTCCTTCCTTCTGTATCCCTCATTTGATTCTTCATTTAACACCTCATGGATATATCCGGCTGCCATCTAAACTTTATCCCTTTTCTAGTTCGTGGTTTACATGTCACTTGGGCTCTAATTCCTACATCACTCTTTACTACTGAATGGAGGAAGCGAACCTTGATTCAATTTGTCCAACTTACTCATGATTAATTGCCCATATCATAGGATCCTTATAACTTAGCCATGACAATCGCCCTATGAAATCCATCAAGAAAATGAAACATGAGATACATACTTGTGGTTAAACATCATTTGCTTAGAATATTAATGATACAAGCTAAACATACGTGTGTTATCATTAGTCACATCTGTAGAAAGTAATTCAAAACTAGAAATAACGCAATTATTACGCATTTATACTAGTTGTAGGAGCAAAATGCTCACTGTTACCTTATCTATTGTAGTTATATCATTCCTAGTTCTTGTTTTATAATGTGGACCTATTCAATATTCATGTTTTAGGATGCTTGAAAATCGTGGTCCACATATGCTTGACAATGATTACACACCACATTCTGCGCTCAACATCTTTGTCAAGGATCTGGTTAGATACTTGACTATACTTGAACCCAAAAAATGGTTGATGACAATGATTTGTTACTAAATTCAACTTATATTTTGATAGGGCATTGTCTCTCATGAATGCACAAGCAGAAAAGTTCCCCTTCACATAGCTGTTACAGCACACCAATTGTTTTTGGCAGGTAATGAAATGTGACCAGATTTTCATTGTTGTGTGTTGTGTCGTATAAACCTCGAAGAATTATTTAAGCTTTTGGATTGATAAATATTGCTTGACATGTTATAAGGGTTTCTTTATCCAAGAGCTCTCAGTATTGAATGCCAGTACATGTAGTCCAGAAACTCTACATTATGTGCCAAGACACGTTTATTTGCTTGCCCAGGAACAGGGGCATGTGCTTTCGGGATTTATTACAGTAAAAATTCACGCCTTGAAAAAAAAAAAAGGAGTAAAAGATTGTTGAGATGAACGCTCTCTTGATGCTAGAGGTTTTAGGATGAAAATATGTAATTTAAATAACGCGAAACTCAAGACCCTATGCCTATGTTTTATAGGTTCTGCTGCTGGCTGGGGCAGGCTGGATGATGCTGCTGTTGTTAAGGTAGTACTAATTGCTTTGAAGTGTTTTTCTAACCTATTGTTATTTCACTGTTTAAGGGATATTGCGTATCCCTTTACTCTCATATTCCTATTTCGCAATATAACACTATCTGGGGAATTTTGAAAATTTACACAAGAAGGATATGTTAATAGGTTTACGAGTCCCTCACGGGTGTCAAAGTTGAAGGAAAAGTTCCCAGTGTCAATAAAGAATCTCTCATGAAGACAATTCCTCCTGAGTGGCCAACAGATCCAATTGAAGATATATGCAAATTGAGTCAGGAAAATTCAAAGCCATTGGTTGTCCTTGATGATGATCCAACAGGAACGCAAACTGTACATGACATTGAAGTTCTAACTGAATGGTAGTTCTAATATTTTTTGAAGTTCCTTAACTAGAAGATCTATATATTTGATTTTGCTCTCCTTTTGACTACTTTCTGTAGATTTCTGAAGCTATTTACTTATAGTTGGTGGATTGATTGAGGACTTGTATTAGAAACTAGTTTAAAGAAGAGCGGAATCACTTGAAAGATGAAAGGTTACCATGAAAGATGAAAGGGTCTGGTTAGACTACGAAGGGATGATTTTGAGCACCACTGAATTGAAGATTGATCTAGAAGAGTAGGATATACACAGACACACACACACACACACACACACAAATCAGTCATGATTCTGATGGAAGAACTGAATATGAGAAGCACCATTTAGGATTTACAATAGCAATATTAGTAAGCATAAACTATGTCTGGCAAGCCATAGAAATCTACCACCAAAATTATTGGAATCCAGAATGCAAAAGGCAAAAGCGACAGCTGCTTTGTTATTTCCACCAAACAGAACCTAATTCAGGGCTTGAATAATTCATGAAGATCAACCAGGTAGAAGAATGCTTAAATGTGACTGATGCTTCACTATAATTCAACTAACCCTTTGAAGGATCTGTTGGGTTTTTAATGCATACAAAGTGGCCCCTGATCGTGTAAATTCTAATCCTCTAGTTACTGCTATTGTGCACATATGCCATCATGATCGTCCTTCACAACTGAGTAGCTAGTCCGCTAGTTAGGGTTTTTTCTAACAGTTTTGATAGTGCTTATGATTTTATCTCATGAGATAGAATTGAAACTTAAATCCAAATTTTTTTTTGTTATTCATTATGCCAGAATGATGCTTTACCTTGCTCCTTAGCAAAAGTGAACTAGGAGAAACTAAAGAGATTTATATATATATTTTTCCATTACAGGGCTGTTGACTCACTTGTTGAGCAATTTAAGAAAAAGCCTAAGTGCTTTTTCATATTGACCAACTCTCGAGCACTTGGTCCTGAAAAGGTATTCTTTAGGTCTCAACACATCAATCCAAAAGCCGGAGTTTGATAATGCTTTCCACATATATGTATTTAGTAAGTATTGGCTCTCAAATATGACTTTTTGCAGGCCACTGCCTTGATAAAGGAAATTTGCAGTAACCTATCTATTGCTGCTAAATCAGCTGATATCAGGGATTACACTGTTGTTTTGAGGGGTGATTCTACATTACGTGGGCATTTTCCTGAGGTAAAGTCATGTCTAATAACACTTATTTATTTGTATTTAATGCTTTTACTGTGTCTCAACATGAGGCTGTATCATTTCACAGGAGGCTGATGCTGCTGTCTCTGTTCTGGGAGAGATGGATGCATGGATCATTTGCCCCTTCTTTCTTCAAGGTGGCCGCTACACTATAGGAGATGTACATTATGTTGCTGAATCTGATCGGTATCATCTTAGAAAACTAACTGTCTATCTCTGCAGCTTCTTTTTAACTTAAGCTGCATATTCTGACTGTTTATGTAAAATCCTACTACCATAAGGCTTGTCCCAGCTGGAGAAACAGAGTTTGCTAAAGATGCTTCTTTTGGCTACAAGTCTTCAAATCTGCGAGAGGTTTTATTTCATTCATATTTTTGGGGATAGATATCTGCGTATCTGTAGGATGGGGATTGATTTTAACTTTTACAACCTGTCCTACTAACAGTGGGTCGAAGAAAAAACTAAAGGACGAATACCAGCTAGCAGTGTTTCTTCTATTTCAATTGAACTTCTGCGTTCTGGCGGTCCAGATGCTGTGTGTGAATACCTTGGTGGTTTGAAGAAGGTATACTAATTCGTATCTACATCTGCTTGGAAAGTGAAGTTCAATGCACAGATATGCTGCTTTACCATAGATTTTTAAGACTATCAACAAAGTATAGAAATACTTGCCTTGCATGGGTGCTCTTTTGCAGGCATAGTCCATATATGCAGCTCTCTTTCTCTTGATATAATTATCTTATGTGCTCTCCGTATGGCCGCTGCCACTTGTTGTTGCCTGTTTATATTTAGGATATCCATTTTGTTAATTCTTTTCTGTTACAGCTTTACAAGAAATAGAAGATGGCTGTGTAAACTTGGTGATGATAATAGAGTTCGATTTGTTGTCTACACTTGTTTAATTTTCTCCATGAAGCATTTGAAGTTCATCAAACATAATCCCATTATCCTTACAGTAATTCATCCAGATATTTTGTTTTTTTCTACAATAATAAAGGTATGTGTTGGATTGTAACAGGGGTCCACATGTATAGTTAATGCTGCCAGTGAAAGGGACATGGCTGTGTTTTCTGCCGGAATGATAAAGGTGAATGTTTTCCTATGTTTATAAAATCACCTTGTACAGAAAATCCTGGAAAGATCCTTTGATCATCATCAATAAATTATGTCAACTTCAGGCAGAGCTAAAAGGAAAACGCTTTCTTTGCCGCACGGCTGCTAGTTTTGTTTCTGCTAGGATTGGGATTCTGTCTAAAGCTCCTATATCTCCAAAGGATCTGGGACTATTCAAAGAAAGAAATGGAGGGCTTATCGTTGTGGGATCTTATGTTCCTAAGACGACAAAACAGGTTCAGAGAAAACTCATGAGCATATTGCCTTCCAGATTTTGGAAACTAGTACTGTCCAAATACATGAGGCAAACATACCTTATTCATGTGTTTACATTTCCAGGTAGAAGAACTGAAGTCACGGTTAGGTGAAAGCTTACGTTGTATTGAGGTAACTGGGATTATCAGCTATCTATGAAATTGCTTTTATTTTTCCAATATACCTAGTCTAGGGACAGGCATCATTGTGAGAAAACAGTATATTATAGGTATAGGATAATTATTCATCCCAGGAACCTTGTGGAAGCAAATCTTGCTAACTTGATTGAGTTTAAGCTCTTCTGTTTTAAACATATCCTGAAGGGAAACAAACATTAAAAGGTGTGAAGCTACTAGTCAGTTTCAAAGTACCATGACTCTGACCTCGCTTCTTCTTTCAAACAGATATCTGTTGAGAAAGTAGCAATGAAGTCAACTCAAGAAAGAGAGCAGGAGATTCAGCATGTTGTACAAATGACCGATATTTTTCTTAGGGCTAGTATAGATACACTTATAATGACCAGCCGACAACTCATCACGGGAACAAGTTGGTCCTCCTATCCTTTTCTTCTCGTTTTGTGTGTATCTCTATCTTTTTGTGCTGTTCTTATGACATAATACGCAGATATCATATCATCAAATTTATTCCCATTGATTTTTTATTATAGTATCCAAATATTTATGCAATTCCTGTGTGAAAAAAAAGAGTCATTAAATGGATAGAGTTTAATTCAAATCAGACAGCTAAGCTATGGTTTCGGGTATTCAGCATATTTGCATGTGAAGATGTATTTCCTGATACGAGGAAACTGACTTTTGATGGCTAATTAATCCCTTTATACTTCCAACTCTCCCATCAAGTATTTTACTACTGGAATGCTATTTAGCTTTCTTGTGTACTTGTTCCACAGCTCCTTCAGAAAGCTTGGAAATCAATTCCAAAGTCAGCTCTGCATTGGTGGACATTGTCAGCCGCATATCTACAAGACCTCGTTATGTTCTTGCTAAGGTAATTTAATTTGTTTATATTGTCTGCTACATACATATAAGACCTTGATATAGTAGCATTTTGAAATTTATTTTTATCAGATTTTTGTTTACATAACACCCACTACGATGCTTTTTTGTGGCTTAGGGCTTCATTATGTTTTGGACTGAGGGCCTACTGGCATTCCTAAGTCTTCTATGTAAAGCTTTCCCTCTTAATATATTTTTTTTCAAAAAAAAACGTTCTAATATATAATGGACATCCCGTATAAGCTAACACGGTAGAATTTGCATGTCTGTGAGCCTGAGACAAGAATATTATGTCACTGAGATCACAACAATAATTACAGGAGTGTGATATTTCCATTTTGTATAAGAACAGCTCAAAATAAGGCAGTGTAGTTCCCAAACCAATTTATGGGGTGTCAAAATCCTTTATGTACTATGCGAGTATGTGAGAACTCCGTGAAATGGGAGCTCTGTGCAATCATTTTTTAATTAAAACAAGAAACTTTTGTGCATCTTCGTTCATGTGATTCACATGTACCAACCCACAGTATCTCATGACTTCAATGGATTGGCATCAATGCTTATCTTCAGGGTGGTATCACATCATCTGATCTTGCTACCAAAGCTCTTCAAACCAAACTTGCTAAGATAGTTGGCCAGGCCCTACCTGGTGTTCCCTTATGGCAGCTTGGTCCTGAAAGTAGGCATCCGATGCTTCACTATATTGTTTTCCCAGGTAAATGTTTTCATCAATATGTTTTAATTTTAAGAAAACCAGTGAAAATCATAACTTTGCTGCTTACTGGTATATAAAAATGTTCTGTGTAGGTAACGTTGGTGATAACAAAGCACTGGCAGAGGTCATTAAAACTTGGGCTCTTCCAACCAGACTTGCATCAACAAAAGATATTTTGCTTGTAAGAATTCTTCATCATTATACTCAGAGTGCCTCCTTGCTGAAACTATCGTACTGACAAGTCCTCATTAAACATTGAAGGATGCCAAAAAAGGTGGATATGCAGTTGGAGCTTTTAATGTTTATAATTTAGAAGGGGTTGACGCTGTTGTTGCTGCAGCAGAGGAGCAACAAAGCCCTGCTATCTTACAGGTTAGCTGCATTCTGATCAATATACATCTTAGTCTTTCAGAGGTACAAGTTATATGAGTATATAAAAACCAAGTCCAACAGCCTTGTGTCAAGCCCTTAATATTATAATCTATATTTAGAAGGTTTATTTATACAGTGAAACTGTTGGGGATTATATTACTTTACTAACTCATCAATGATATAAATGTACACTTAACTCTTCATCCTTAAATCATTTGACCGGGTGAACAATGAGCATTTTGATTATCTCCTGCCTTTCATTTCTTGTAATCTCTTTATTTCTTTTTCTATTGATCAATTGCTGAAATTTATTCTGATTTTTTTGGCAGATTCACCCCAGTTCCCTGAAGGAGGGAGGTTTGCCTTTGATTGCATGCTGCATTTCTGCTGCACAGAATGCCAGTGTAAGAAGCATGTTCTTACATGGGGAAAAGATAAAACAATAAGAAAAAAGAGCAATTTCAGTGACTCTTTTCTTAATTTTAGTTATCAGTGTTCATAAATATATAGATATGAAGAAAACAGTGAAGTCAGTAGTTCTGTTTTACTTAAAATGTATCAATGCTCAAAAAAGTTGAATGCGTAACAACTAAATCACACTGTGAAATATTTGAAATAAAACATATACTGTAACATTGTTTTGTGCTGACTATTTTCATGCAACATAAATGGCAGGTTCCAATCACAGTTCACTTTGATCATGGGTCTTCAGAGGAAGAATTAGTAAAAGCCCTGGAGCTTGTAAGTTCATGTAATAATTTCCAACAGGATGCACATGCACATGTATTTATTTATGTACAGATAGATGTATGCAAGCATGGCCTTAGTAACAATTAAGAAGGAGTGAACTGTTACAGCTTCAATTGCTTCTTTTTTTTGTATTTATGTTTGATCTGTTATATTCCAGGGATTTGATTCTGTTATGGTAGACGGCTCACATCTACCTTTTGAGGAAAATGTTTCATACACAAAATTCATATCAAATTTGGCTCATTCCAAGAACATGATGGTGGAGGCTGAATTAGGTAGGTTATCAGGCACTGAGGATGGCTTGACTGTTGAAGAGTATGAAGCAAAGATGACAGATGTCATTCAGGTTCTACTGATTTCCACCCCCTAGCATTGCAGTCTTCTTTGTGGCTCTCAATCACCTTAATTTTCTAATCATTGTTAACTTTAGGCACGAGATTTTATCGATGCTACTCAAATTGATGCTCTAGCAGTCTGCATCGGGAATGTCCATGGAAAGTATCCTGCAACTGGTCCAAAACTCAGGCTTGATTTGCTCAAGGTTGAGTACACTATGCAAAGTGCTTGCTTTATTGTTTTTTGTGTTTGAAAATCTGCGTTGTGTTGACACTAAACCCAGTGTCTTACTTAAGCTAGCGAGCTGGTTCAGAGAAAGTAACTTGGAACTATTATTAGAATTTTTTATGCTGGCCCTGGTTCAGAGAAAGTAACTTGAAACTACTATTACATTTTTACGACGTTCGTTTCTCATGCACAGGATCTACATGCGTTGGCTTTAGAGAAAGGTGTTTTGCTAGTCCTGCATGGGGCTTCAGGACTACCCAAAGAACTAATCAAGGTAACTGATAAATAATCATCATGATTTGCCTAAATTCCATGATAAATTAGTGACTTATATCAATCAGCATATTGTTCTTTTACTTTGCTAATTGATTGCCTCAAATGGTTGATTATGCATAAGTAACAAGGGTGCAAAATAACTGTTTTTAAATGTCATGAGCAGAGCTGCATAGATCTCGGAGTGACAAAATTCAATGTAAACACCGAGGTGCGAAAGGCATACATGGACTCACTGAGCAATCTTGGGAAGGACCTTGTCCATGTAATGGCTTCAGCCAAGGATGCCATGAAGGCTGTGGTTGCAGAGAAGATGATTCTGTTTGGATCAGCAGGAAAAGCATGAAAAACAAAATAGAAGCATTTGAATACAGACGTGCTCTTGCTTTTGTGCAGAATAATCAGTCAGTAGTTATTGTTTCAGCTGCTCTTTCAAATAGTTGGGTTCAGGCGGATGTGTATAAGGGCTTGAAATGTGCCCATTGTATTTGTTAGGGATTGTCATTGGTGTATAATCTGCTATGAACAATTCTGCATCTGTGGCAAAAGGTCAGATTGATCTTCGCTTTTGTAAGCCAAAATTTCAGATACGTTGAAAATGTATTGTTATTCTTCAGGATTTGCATCACTGTTGGATTTGGATCCGGTGAAGGTTTTCGATTGAACTCGATGAGTGAAATTGATTTTTAAAAAATTGATTTTTCCAATCTATGCCCTAAGAGGTCTAAATATGAAAATAAATCATGATTTTGTATACATATTTTCTTAAATTTTTTGTGACGGATTTATTATATCCATTCTTCGGGTTTTAACTCGGAAATTTAGATCTAACAATCGGCTTCAACCCAACCTGATTGACTGCATGCTTGTTATGATGCTCTCAATATTTGGACGCTCAACTTCAAATCTACCAATATTAGCATTAATTCTATTCCATTTAGACTTACATGATGTCTAGGTTCCACTTGTTAATGTCTTTCTCTTTGTTTTAGTAGTTCCTAATTCGCTTTCAAAAGGTTGTACCCTTTTGTTGAGTGGTTCAAATAGCATCCTCGCTTCCTCATTAGGAGAGTAATTGTTTTCGGGACGAGATCCACCACCTCGAGCTCCACGGGGGCAATGAGATATTCAACCACCACCTCAAGCTCCACGCTCGATTGGGTGTTGTATAGACGGTCATCTTTGTGTAGAAAATTTGTTAAAAATTTTGAGGGTTGTGTGTGTTGGAAATTTGATGTGAAGTTTTGTTGAGGGTAGTTTGATAGGAAATTTGGTTAGAAAATTTGTGGCAAATCTAATGAAGAATTTTCACTCTAATCCATGTTTAAGAGAAGTTAGGATTGAAATCTTTAGAAGAGAGGGAAATAAGTGTTTGATACCGTTCACCGATACGCATCAAAAGGCAAAGAAGTGTAAAGGAGAAGGTGAGCCTATCCACATACAATGTCCAAAAGGTATTATTTGGTAAATGAAATAAGAGAGTGTGTATGTATTTTTTATTTTGGCTAAACTTTTAATTAAAATAAAAATATTTTAAATATTCCATGATTCGTAATTTTTTAAATCTATCCATAAACACCACTTTTGTATATATTTTTCTATTCTTGTACAAAATGTTAGTTATTGGTATGTATTGAATTAAACAAACATATAATTGACCCTTTTAAAATAAATTGATTTGAACATAAAGAATTATCATGTTTTTATATTTTTTAACCTACTACATGGTATTAACTAATTATTAAGTTACATCTCTCGTATGTTAAGTACTTTGAAAGTTAGGTATATCTTACTTTAAATATATTAAGTACTTTGAATATTAGGTTTATCTACTTTATCATTAAAAGATTTAATTTTACTTTGAAAGGTAGGTAGGTCAATTAGTTGAAAGTTAGGTAGGTCAACTAGTTGAAAGTTAGGTAGGTGAATTAGTTGAAAGTTTTGTTATATATACAAGCTCTATTCTCGCTTGTAAATAACACTCAAGCACACATTTTCAATAATCTTCTCAAAAACACATCTTGGAAACCTTCCTTCTCCTAAGCATGAATTCCGGTGATAATTCTTCGTTAGGATTGCCCCAAAGTTATCACCAAATTTTTCATGAGTTGCATTATGTAAGAGTTGCATGAGTTGCACTATGTTAGAGTTTATAATAAAAAAAATAAAATGATGCATGTCCCTAGAAAAAGAGTTGCAAAGAATGCAACGGTAGTATGACGGAGAAAATAGTAAATGTGGCACGTGAGCCTCCCACTAGAACACAAAAGGCAACGTTTTTTGGATAAAATTGTGGCTATCGGCGACAACTTTGTAGCTTGGAGAAATAAAAGCAAGGCCACGAGGTGTCGCTCATGTAGTGGGCAAGACAAATGAGATTAATTATTTAGCATAAATTATATATTGTCTTTTTTGGGGAACTTTGAGGTTTTTGAAAAAAAAAAAAACCTATATCATAATACATAATTTTTTTTATCTATCCATAGACACTAATATTGTATATGAAAAATTAACTTTAAAACTAATTGTATATTTTCGGGTTTATATGGGCGTTCGTCACGATCGATGGAAAATGGTCATCCGATGTTTGAATGACTATTTTATACTTTTTCGAGTAGGGAATGCACTCACGAGTCAAACTCGTAGCTTTGCGATGACCTAAGGGCATTTTCAAGTGTTTAAGGTCGTTTGATGGCCAAAAAGAGCAATTTAGTATTTTTGAGTACAAGGCGGATTAGGATATTTAAGTATTATATTTGTTTGAATCATGTATCTCGTATGCGGTTTGTTGTGTGTTTTTTTGTGCGTTGTTTTTTATCTTGAGATGTACTCTCTTGTTTAGTTATGTAAAATAACTTTTGATGTCCATGGTTTTGTTGTCCACGGTTTTGTTGACCATGGTTTTGGCGGTCTAGTTTTGGGTTATAAAAACCTAATATGTGGTTATATATAGATAGCTACTTCAATCTCCATTTGCATATCTCACTCTATCCGTACCTCATCAATTATGAATATAAATCACTCCCAAAATTCCTTTGAGAATCCTTCCCAGAACACATCCCAAATTCCCTTATAATTAAGTTTTCAAGTTGATCCAGATTATATCCAACCATTGCTCTCCCATTCTTATGGTAATTCATTTGCGCAAGTTGTTATGTCTTCCCCGTCTAACTTTGTTCATAATCCAAATGTTCAATTTCCCATGTCTTTCTCTCTCAACTTTGTTGGTCACCCAAATACACAACCAATTGTTAGGTACAACTACCTTTCAAGTTACAATAGATGAAATTTGTTAGGTACAACTAATTGGGAGAATAATTAAATACAACTAATTTTATAAATTATTGTAGATAAAACTAATTTATTTTACATACATATATTAAACCAAAAAGTGTTTGTCATTATATAAATAAATATATGCAAAATTTGTGCAAATTAAGTAATACAAATAAAGTATTAATTGTGTAAATTTTAAAGTTAAAACGATGAGTAATTTTAAAAAAAAACGAATAAATCTGTGTTTGTTTAATCTAACCAAAACATTAAATTAAAATTTTAAATTACTATGGATAGATAAAAAAAATTGTGTATTGTGGTAGATTTATTTATTTTTTAATAAATTAATTACAACTTGATTAAATAGGCAAATTACATATAATCATAATTAATGATACATCATGCAATATGTACTCTTATGTAATTGGCACAACTTTCTTTTTTCTTTCATTATGAAACTTGCAATGATACTTTGAGGCCCAAAGGGAAAGCAATCTCAGATCTTGGATCAAGTTTAATTCCTAAAAGTTACACGCGGATCGGATCAGATTTTTGGATCGGATCAAGTGAATAAAGCTGTAAATATATCAGAGGTGTACGTAGTAAAACACAGGATGACAAAGTACGTGGTAAAACAGCGTAATTTCACGCTTGATATATGCTGTTATTTCAATCCAGCTGTCCAGGCTATACAGCATATGTCGTAGCCTAAAACTTTTTTTTTTATCTCATCAAATTCACCGCCTCTTTCAAATTCACCGCCTCACTTTTACGATCGATAGGCAGTCAACAATTTTTTTTTGTCTCTTCCAAATTTCACCGCCTCCTTTTACGATCGAAAAACTATAGATATTTTTGATTGTGTGATCACTCAGGCACGAACATCATGACATCGTGGCCGTCGACCATCAGTATGTTAGCACCTCGGTTCCCAACCACAAGGTCGTCCATAATATCGTTCGTCATTGTAGTTTTCATCACAATCCCTATTTTTGATTGCTCCCTTGATTTGCTGCTTAGTTACTGAAATTAGCACCTACAAAGTTGATACTCTATATCATAAAGTTGGCAGATCAATGTAGATGTATACATTGGAGTATGTAATATTCAGTTCTACCCAGTTCCGTTTCTAGACCCATAAGTGACTCCGAGTCTTGCTAGTCAGTACGTGGGAAGTTTTTAAAAATAAAATTAATTAATTAAAGTTTTTGGGTAAGATTTGTAATAAAGAGAAATATAAGTTGCAAAGCGTAATTTTCCAAGGAGCTAGTGCCGACTTGAATTGCCGACTTCAATTTGTTTGCTTCAAGAGAAAAGTTGATGAGGAGATATATATGAAAAGCTGAGATTTCTAAGGAGGAGATATTCATCAACTTTGTTCATATATATCGTCAACGTAGCCTTCCGTGCATCTTCGCTTTCATAGCCGGCCTCAAAGCAACACTCCTCTCCGTACCCAGCCCTACGACAGTGTCTTCTTCTCGTCAACCGTAGTAAACGTTCGTTCATATATATATCGTCTCCGGACACCGTTCTTCGTCGCCGTTGAGCCTCGAGGAGTCGCCGACTTTCCAGCCCCGTCTCGTCCTGAGCGTTGGTGAGCTCCTAGTTCCTTTTCGTTTGTTTCTTTGCATCGTCATCGGTGAGTCGTCGAGGGGTTTAGGGAAGGAAGCCGAGAGATGGATATGGACCATATGGTCGGGAGTAGTCCTGTCATGGCACCACGGAGTTGTTTTCGATCAGACCGTAGTTCGGTGAGCGGGGTCGAGAAGAAGGATGCGGGAAGGTATGATTTGGATGGGCGGTGGTAGTTGATCGGAAAGGTTCGGGATTGCAGGTGTGTGGTCGAGAGTTGGAGTTGAAGGGCTGTATATATAGTTCGGATGTGAAGTTGGAAGAGGCTAGCTAGTGTGTGTGTGTGGGGTAAACCGATTGATGTTGAATGTTGATGGACAGTGGTGCAGGTATAGGCTTCGAATGGAAGAAGGAAAGAGGGTGAGAAATTTAGTAGTTAATTAGCCTAAGTCAAATTTAGCTAATTAAGAAGTAAAAGTCAAAGTTGGGAAGATAGAAGTAGTGGGTGGACTCGGTAGGAGTTGGTCGTGAGTTTTGTGTGGAGCCAGTTTGAGGTCGGTAGTATTATAATACTAGCTTAACCTATCGCACGACTATTTCACTTAAAAATATTAAGATTAAATTAAGTATTTATATGGAAATATATTATAATTAAGTCTTATTGTATGAACAGCTTTTTTACCTTCTATAAAGAGTGATATTGTTTTTGAAATTCTTATAACCCAAAAAATATATTTATATATAAGACATTAACTCATTTGTATATTTTTATAAATAAGTAAAAGTTATTAAGAAGGATGTACGTTATCAAGATATAAGTGGAATTATTATTTGGCTAAAAAATCAAGTTTGCTATAAAGATATAAAAAAAAATCAAATATAGTGGATAAAAAAATATAGTTGATCATGTAAATATAGAAAATAAATTAATCTTTAAATGCTAAATTTATTCAAGTAAATCAAATAATAAACTGAAAAAATTATTTTTTCCTATTAAAAAATAGTTTAAAATTTTTAGTTTAAAAGTTCTAAATTTATTTAAGTAAATCAAATATAATTAGTTCATAGTAATTATATTTCGAAAATTTAAAATATTTATTAGAATCATGTTTTTCAATTAAGTGATATATTAGAAAAGATAGAATATCTTACCAAAATTCAAAATTTTGAATATATCTTTTACATAAATAGATAGTATATAACTTAATCAAATTAATTGAAATACCACAAATAAAAACTATTTTTTATCAAATATACGGTGGGTTCAAAATAAAATATAATTAGTTTATAGTAATTATATTTCAAAAATTCAAAATATTTATTATAATCATGTTTTTTAATTAAGTGATATATTAGAAACGATAGAATATCTTACCAAAATTCAAAATTTTGAATATATATTTTACATAAATAGATAATATATAACTTAATCAAATTAATTGAAATACCACAAATAAAACTATTTTTGTTTATCAAATATACGGTGGGTCCAGAATCAAATATAATTAATTCATAGTAATTATATTTCGAAAATTCAAAATATTTATTCGAATCATGTTTTTCAATTAACTGATATATTAGAAAAGATAAAATATCTTACCAAAATCCAAAATTTTGAATATATCTTTTACATAATTAGATAATATATACCTTAATCAAATTAATTGAAATACCATAAATAAAAACTATTTTTTTATCAACTATACGGTGGGTCCATAATCAACTTTAGAAAAGATAAGTGTTATATTAAAAAAATAGAATATCTTACCAAATTCGAAAATTTGATCATATCTTTTGCATAAATCGATAATAAGAAATTTAATTAGATTAATTGAAATAACATAAATAGAAGCTATTTTTTAAATAAGAAATATAATTATATTGTATAAATATATCTCTCATAAATATAATTAGTTTTGATATGTTATACAAAACTAATTGAAAATTACTCTATAATATTTAAATGTTTATATATTATTACCTCCCCAATGAATATTGTTACTAAACAATACAAAAAAAGAAAAAATAAAGGCATAATCTATAAAAAAAATATTTTAATCAATATGTGTTGTAAAACCGAACAAAAAAATACTATACACAAATAAAATATCTGCTGGAATTAATGATAAAATCCCCAATGAAACCACATCAAGCTACAATTAAAAGTTTAAAACCCCGGACCATGTAACCCGGTGTATAGCCCGATAGGATAAAATAATAGTATGGGACATGATTACGGGTTTGATGATACTGTAGTTATAACCCGTAAATAATCTCCAATCATATCTGGGCTCAACCCAACATTCAATCAACCCCGGCCATAAACGTTTCCAAGATAGCCCATAAATATTACAGAAATTCTGACCCAAAAAAAAATAAAATATTACAGAAAAAAATATTACAGAAATAATTGATTTATATACGATATATCCTGATCATATTAGTAGATATATCTGGGTTCATTTTTTGCAAATATATCTGGGGGTAATAATTTCCAAGATAGTTATCATAAACGTTTTATTAGATTGGATTTATCTTACCGTTTATGTATTGATAGATATATCTTATTTAATATGTTTGTTAACAATAACATATGGATCGAACTGTAATATCGGGGGGGTCGGTTCACAAAGATTGATGTTTTCTTTTTTAAATGTGAATTAAAAATTATTTAGGTTAAATATGTGGTGGGGCCAGAATCAACGTGGTGGCTCGAAAACGGTCGGCTTTTATAATATATATATTGATTAAATCTTTGAATCAGTTTTATAAATGGTTGATCCTTAAATTTGTTATCAAAATATCCAGGAGCTCGTAGTAATTTTCGTTGAATTTCCGGGTGGAAGTTAGCGGTTCTTCGTAGTCCAGGTAAGTCGGTTTTCGACTTGCTCAGTTCTGTTCTAGCCTGTTAGGGTTGCATGATAGTTATGAGATTGGTTTTGGGAACTAGTCCCGATCGATCTTTGAAAATATTTTGGATATGTGTGCTATGTGTAAATCGTTTTGAAAACTTGTTTTGAAAGTTGGTATATATATAGTTGTGTGTCGGTTTTCTCTGTGTTGGGCAGCGCTCCAGTGGAGGCTTAATGTGATGGATGGATGGTTGTGATGAGATGGATGGTTGTGATGGATGGATGGTTGTGATAAGATGGACGGTTGGAATGAGG
The DNA here is from genome assembly GCA_963924305.1 of Polygonum maritimum. Classification (NCBI taxonomy): domain Eukaryota; kingdom Viridiplantae; phylum Streptophyta; class Magnoliopsida; order Caryophyllales; family Polygonaceae; genus Polygonum; species Polygonum maritimum. The sequence continues at coordinate 44,734,874 of OZ002729.1, read as the reverse complement.
ATGGTTGGTTACGAGATGGCCCGTCTCTGAGTCCGGCGTGGGATTGATACGCCGTTGTCATGGCATGCGGTGTTATAGGGGCAGTGCCGCTAGCCTAGGTAGCGTAAAGGTATGCGGTGTTATAGGGGCAGTGCCGCATATCATAGGTAGAGTTTCTGATTGCATGTCTTATATGAAGTTGACTGAAGTGAAGTGTACGATTGTGTGTGTGTGTGTTAAATTGATAAATGTGTTTGGATGTTATTAAGTAATTGTGTATAATAGTTTAATTGTCTAGATATGGACTTGAAACCGATTGTGACTAACTGGATTTAGGAATGGACTAGAGTTATGCATGTGTTTGTGGACATTTGGTTGCTGACCTCAAAAAAACTGTTTTGAAACGTCTTATAGCTGCTATGTTGACTCTGACTTGATAGGATAGGATCTGACCCTTCGGGGAATTATTTTTCACTCCAAGTAGTCAGGACATCGTGATCAAGCCTCGGCGAAATGGTGGTGCAGTACAGTAACGTGTCACAGTAGATTTGGGGTTTTGTTTCTGTTGCTAGATCTTAATGTGTTATTTCTGATATATTGTTATGCAAGAATAAGTTGTGTGGTTTGTAGGTTATGAGTTCTTGTTGGTAGGGTACTGGTTAGTATTTGTTTCTGGTGTTGTTCTTGGGATTGGTTCATGACATCTTGGGTTGTAAAACTGTAAATTGTATTTCTTTTCTTGTACGAGTTGGATGTTTTCTTGTTTTCTCGCCGTGCCCGCGTTGCAAGATCCAGTTGTTTAGTTGTCAAACTAGCTTGGTAGTGCCTCGTGAGGTCTACTACTGAGTAACGCCTTGTCAGGAAGACTGGGTCTTACAAATTGGTATCAGAGCGAGGTTGACAACAAGGGCACATGGAACTGACCAACGAGTGTACACGAGGTCCAACTTGAACTAAAATCCAGCTGGTGTTTTCAAAACTTTTTCATTGGGATAGTCATATTGCATTTAAGTGGGGTAGGTGACACGCTGCGACTACGCCACCATCAGCTGAAGGACGTCACGTAGAATAGTAAGTCAAGTGTAAGTTCTTAGTTAAGTTAGCCGAAGAATAGTTTTGCTCGTTAGTTGCGATATTAAGAAAGGAGCGTTGTTGGGAGCGAAAAGGATAGTTGATACATGAAGTTTCGCGTCCTCTTAGGATTATGCAAATATGGTCCGTCAAGCAACTGAATTTTGGGAGACCAATGTATGGAAAAGAAGAAGAGATTGGCTTAGGAAGAGATCATGATAGATTGCGTTAAGTCTTATCTAAGTGTTGAAGTTGTAGAACTAGTATTGGTAAACTTTTGTTGAGACTCGTCGATTGTAAAACCAAAGTTATTTGTTATGTGGTGGACAAAGTGCGTGGTACGAGGACAACCTTGAGGTTAGAGTAGCAGAAGGATTGACCGTTATAGTTATCCACGAACAGCTTTACTTGCATAGAAATGATTATATGCGGAAGTAAAATAGAGGATAATTGCGTAGTTGTCAAGATTGGTGGTTGGAGGTGTAGTTGGATCAAGACTACGACTTTGGAATGCATAGTAGGGGACTCATCCTCTGTGAGTATGTTGGATGACTAGAATTTTGAGTTACCATGATAGAGGGAGAAGACATGGTATGGATGTAGTCCAAATTGAACATGAAAAGTAGGCTCCAACATAATGTGAGCTCACTGAATCTTAGCGAGATATTGTGCCTGGGAATAGAAATTCATACCGTCCAACTTACGGAAGGAGGTTTGGACTGGTAGCATAAGTAAAGGAGATCTGAAGACTAAGCAATAATCTTGTTCATAAATGTTGGAGCTCGACAAAATATGAAATTCGAGAAGCAACATGGCTAGATATCAAGCTACGGATACGAGTCATTGATGGACGCTCTAGATTAAGCCATCCAAGGATAGAGCAAGTCTAAAGGTTTGTTAGAAGTTGCAAATGGGTTGAGGTCATGTTAGTGTAGTATGCAATTAGAGATTCACCCTCCTAAGAGGTGAATAACGAGAAGATTTGGGATATACGCTGGTATAAGAAGATGACATGAGGTCGATCTTATTAAATGTGTCTAGTGGAGACGTTTGCTTATACGAGAATTCCTTGAGATATCATCGAATGGATTTTGTCAGAGATCTTCACCTTGTGAGCTAGCATGGAAAGAAGTAATACTGTTCGTAAACGTCAAAGTCCAAGAAAAGGTGAAAGACGAGGAAAAATAATATGCTGGTTAGCAAATAGCGGATATGGGCTATTAAGTGATACTTTGGACAGGGCTAAGTGCGTCTAGAGAAAAACCCAAGGTTTGTAAGGGAAGCTGCAGATAAGATCGAGACAAGGCAGTGAGGTATGTAATTGAAGATTCACCCCCCCCCCCAGAAAGGCAAAACGAGAAGATATGGAAATTGAGCTAGTATAAGAAGACTACAGGATGTTGCACTTATTGAGTGTGTCTTGTGTGGACGGCTGCTTGTGTAAGGAATCCTTGGGATATCAGCAGATTGAATTTGTCAAAGATTTTCACCGAGTTAACCTGTGGGAGAGGAATGAGTGTTTTATGAGATCACTAAGACGGAAGAGTTGAGTAATAAGTTGTGGTGTAGGAACCATGCAGTTGTGTTTAATCGTTATTAACTATGAGATAGGACTTGCTGGGAGCTGAGTAGTTAAGTTGGGTAGTGGAGTCGGATATAAACAAATGTGCAAAGATATTAGTTGAGGAGTAAGGGAGTGTTAGCATCATGACACCTTTGGTATGTAGGAAAATCGAAAGAACTTGTTTAATAAGGAGTTGCCTCAAGAATACTATAAGGCTGATAAGGACTAGGTGAACTGGTCAACTTGGGTTTCATAATGGTTGGACCAAATCATGAAGCCAAAATTAATTATTTAAGTAAGGATATGTTGGGAAAGAGCATATGCATTAAGCCAACCTCTAGGAAAAGTTATGCTCTGTTGATAAGGAAAAAGGTTGAGATAAGTAGATCGTGCAAAGGGACAAAAGTTGGATTTCTTATTAGACTTGAGGACTGCTTGTGTCGAAATAAGAATCAAGGGAAATGACCATAGTAGTGTCGTGATTCTCTGGAATTAATTAATGACAGTTTAATTACTGATGAAGGTTTGGGAAAAGGAGGGTGGATAGATAACCGCATGAGATGTGACAATTATGGGTGTTGTTAGGGAGAATGTGAAGAGTAACCACTGGCAAATGGAGGCGAAGAGCTGTCGTATAACAGCCTATATCAATTAAATTGGATGATTGTGGGCTATTTAGGAAGGATATCTTTGGTTACTCTTGGACTTGGAAGAGTAGGTTTTCAAATAGTGACCGAATGGTAGAGTAAACGATATCGGTGGTGAATTAGGTTTACGAGGTATAATTTCAGATGATCATGGCGTCTATTGTGAGCAAATGACATGAGTCGGGAATCGAATAAACGACCTAGGGAGAATTGATGGCGTAACATGTTGGAAATGCCTTCAGGACAAGATATTCTACAAGATGCTCATGAAAGTACTGTTGTAGTTAGTGCGGAGTATGAAAGAATCCTAGTCTTGAGTTCTTGACTACCGTTGACTAATGTGAGCATGAATAAGGGAACCACATGGATGACACATTAGAAGACCTATGACTAAGTAAATGGCAGATTACTTGTATGCAAGGCCGTTAACATTCCAAGATTGCAAGACACATGTATAAAGTTATAGGATCGATTGAAAGGGTGATTGCTAAGATGCATTATCTGGATTTAGTAACATAAGACTTTGAATTGAAGATGCTAGTCAACTATGACCTAGGAAAGGTAATGTCGTTGTTAATACTCTTAGTAGGAAATGTCTCATGAGTATAAGTAGACTCCTTTATCTACTCAGTTGGAGTTATGTAGTGAGTTGATGGGATGTAAGGTAGAAGTGCAGATTTAAAGGAACTAGAGAAGCTTGAGAATTCTGGAAATATCAGTCAATCTTATATGAAAAGATGAGATGGAAGCAAAGGAGATACCTTAGAGCCAAGAGTTAAGACAGGGGTTAAGTTGTAAAGAGGTAGTTGACCTTGTTAAGAGAGAGTATGGGATTCCAAGATTTCTTGACTGGATTTTGTTGAATTGAAATCAGATATTGAGACAATATTATTGGTTGGATACTCCAAGTACTTCCTATTCTACAGTGAAAGTGGAAGGACATTATTTTCCATAGACTTTGTTACCATGTTAAGGATTGACAAAGGTCACAATGCTATCCAGGTTATGGTGGAACAAATATTTCTTTCTTCTTGCCTAATAGAGAGATTTGGCTAGTGGACAAATTAGTAGAGTTGTTCTAGAGTGAGGTTGTTCGATTGCATGGGGTGTCAAAGATGATTGTGCTAGATCGGTATGGTCGGTTCACTTTGAGATTTTAGAACAAATGCATGAGACCTTAGAGGACATATTGAGATCTTAAGTACTTGACTGGAGAAGTCACTTGTCAGATCACTTGACTTTGGTGAAGTTTTTCCTATAACAACAGTTAACACTCCTCGCTTCAGCTAGTATCTTATGAGGTTTTGTATGGTCGTTGATGCAAGACATCATTGTGTTGAGGTGAGGTAGTCGATGTAGTCGGAGTAGGGCCACGAATGAGCAAGGAGATGGTTCGGAAGGTGATCTTGATCAGATAGTAGAATTTAGCTAAACAGAGTCGTACAAAGTTCTACGTGGACTGTTGGAGTTGGATGGATGGTTAAAAATGTCCCCCTACTCGAGAAATTTGGAGATTTGGAGTGAAGGGAAAGTTGAGTAACCAATATTGGATTCCATTTCCGAGTCCATTATTCGATTAAGTTTCGGGACGAAACTTTTCTTAAGGGGGGTGGTATGTAATATTCAGTTCTACCCAGTTCCGTTTCTAGACCCATGAGTGACTCCGAGTCTTGCTAGTCAGTACGTGGGAAGTTTTTAAAAATAAAATTAATTGGGTTTCCCCCATAGCCCAAGACTATGGAATCTACTCCATAAAGTAAGAGTAAAAAGCGATCAATAGACAAAACAAGCAAATCTCAATCATCCAACTCAAATCAAAGCCAAATTGCATTCAATCAAAGGGGTTCACAATATCCAAATCTCAAATCCACTAAACAAAAGCAAAACAAGTTCAAACCTCACTAATCCTCCCTAAGCTCCACCGGATTTCTCTCTTCTTCTCCTCTTCCTTCCTCCTCCTTGCTCTCCAAGTCTTCCTTGAGCCTTTGAGAGTGATTAGATGTGGATTCCTTTTTTCTTTCTCCAAGTTGTCTTCTTTCTCTAATTATCCTCCATCTTGATTAGGGACCAAGGAATTCCCAAAATTAGAAGAAGGGCAAAAGTGGAAGATCACAATAATGTGCCTTGGAGCCCAATCCTCACTTAGCCGACTTGGACCGACACGCATGGACCTCGGGCCCGACGTTGCCAACCTCGGTCCGAGCCTCCAATGCGCCAAATCGGGCCCGACTTCTTGGTATGTCGTTCCGGGGCCTCGATCCTCTTCTTTTCTTGGCTTTCCTTGAGTTCCTTTTCGTTCTTTGCATGGCTCTTCCGCTCCTTTGCTCCCGAGCTTTGCCTCTCTTTAGAAACTCCTTCAAAACGTCCTTAAACGCGCCATTTTACCTACAAAACACAACAAATTCGCATAGTCTCCGAATCTCATAGAAAATCGGGAACTAAGCTAGAACGAGACAAAACTAACAAAGAAAGGAACAAAAGACACATATTTACAAGAGAAATTAACCACTAAAACACCACCAAAATGAGAGACATCAGAATACCCTATACTTAAATTTGCTTGTCCTCAAGCAATAACAATGTAAGCAATAACAAATTCGCCTGGACAGCCCGTTACGCCCCAATACGACGCGCCCCCTACAGTCCATTTGAGCGCCCCGGTATTGTCATCGGTTGTTTTAACCGAAAAGGCATTCAATTGGTCAAAGTGACCGATGCATATTAAAAAAAAACAAAAACTCACTTCATCGGTTGTGGCAACCGATGGCAGGCTGCATGAGAAATGAAAGATGGGGCAGCCTTTGACCGTGCAAAGCCCATTTAATTGATTCATGTGTATGCTAATTTGCTAAACAGCCTTTGACAATGCCCAGCCTTTGACCATGCATTCAATACACGTTGAATTTGTTTGCAGCTTTCCCATAAAATACAACTCTTACCTCCGTCTCATTTACCTCCGTTTGAAATTGGGCTGTCCAGGCAATGCCAATTCCACTGTAAATAGGTGGTTTTGAAGGTGGGTAAAAGTGAGATCAATTTGAGTGAGGAGAGAAAAAATTGAGAAAGTGAATTTGAAGGGAAAAAACCAAGTCATAAAAATGTCGAATATTTTTCGTGTTGTGTTTGGCGGTTCTAAAAGTTGCTCTAGTACACCATCGTCAGTCTCGATAGATCTAAATTAAACTACGTTGAATGAGGCCGCCGGCTCTAGACGTGTGTAAGAGGAGGTTCCACTTCCACAACCAACGCCCATCGTATCACAATTTAACGTTATGGGTAACATACCCGAGAGATCGAATCTAGGTAAGCTGTCGTATCATAAATTTTGATTCTCTTTTGTTACATCGTAAAAGATAAATTTTATTATAATTTCGTATAAATAATTAATCTTACATGTAGTTATTGCATTTGCATGTATTATGCTTTATAAGAATTGAATTTTAATTACCTGAATGTATATGCATGCATATTTGAATTATATTTTTTACAATTTAACATTACTAAAGAGGATATAATGAAAATGATTTACTTACATTTTTATGTACTAAGATTTATCTATAAGAATAGTAGTTAGATATATTCGATCTACTTTGTATTTTTTTTAAAAATCAAGAATAGATTTTTTTTTTGTATTTTTACACATGAATATATAATAAGATCAAAATAGTAAAAAACGTAGTTTTTTTGATATATTTTTTCGCATGAATATACAACTTTTTCCAGTTATTTTATTGAATATAGTTTTTTTCGAATCAATGTTAGATCATTTTTCTCAAAATATGTTTAAATAATATACTCAACAATTAAATTAATGTACAAAAACGAAATAAAAATTTAGAATTAATTTTCAAAATTAGCTTTAAGTAACTACAAAAGAAGATAATTTATAATTTTAGTTATGAAAACGAAATTATAAACTAAATTTCATCTTTTTTGAATAAAATTATGCATGATTTTTTTGAAAATATGAAAAAAAAGATTAAACATAAAGGAAATGAAACAAAAAATATATAATATATATTTCCTAAATTAAAAGTTTTAGTTCGAGATATGCAATGACTTGATTATAATAAAAATAAATATAATATATTTATTAGAAGATAACATTATATAGTTTATTTGATCTAAATAGGTATGGAGTAATTTATAGGTATATTTTTTTCTTTTAATAAACATAATAAAATGCATGCTCCATTCATGTATGAATAGTAAAAATCTTGTTACTTACGTATATGCTCTTTAGTTTTGAATATTTATATTTCGTAAGAATAGTGTACATTATCTTCTTTCTTATGTTAGAATGAAATTTTTTATTTAATTATTTTAGCATAAATTTCTAATTCTGTAAGTAGTTATATTTCTTAAGTAGTAATATTTTTTATTTTATTATAATATCTTAAAAAAATTATTTACAATGTGTAATTACATGTTTGCTCGTGATGTGTAGATACGTACTTGAACATTCCCCTACTCCCGGATGATCCGGGGGGTCCTTAGTTGGTTCCTACAATCATCCGGGGGCGCTAACACCCAATTACCTATCGATTTCTCCGGTACCCCAAATCCATTCAACCCTACCCTACCATCCAACCAAGAACATAATCCAACCCCTGATTATCATAATGCATGGGCGACATCCGTTTCTGAACAAATGTCGAACCTAACCCTTAATTCTTGATCAAACTATATGGATAGCGGGGTCGCTCATAATCTATCTTCTAATTTTGAGAATGTCGTTACACCTCCAAATGATGCATTTTTGCAAAGCCTTATGTCATATACTCCTTTCCATGCTTCAAATCCTTCTTCTTACGGTGCTAGACATTCTTTCCATGTCGGTCCATCTTCTTATCAGGTTGGACCCTCTTTCCAGGCTGAATCCTCATCCTTCCAGGCCTGCCCCCTCTCCTTCCTGACCGGACCACCCTCTTTCCAGACCGAACCCCACTCCTTTCAAGTTGGACCCCTTCCGTTCATGTCGAACCCCCCTATTTCCAGCCCCCCCCCCCACGTATCTGAGTCTGGCGCTTTTCAAGGCGGATATGGTGTCGGGCCCTCCAGCGGATATGGTGGCGGACCATCAGACACCAGGTTACTTAAGAGCTTCAATTCGCATCGTGCAAAAGCTAAATGGGACAATCCTGATTTGGTAAGAATGTTTTGTAATCGTTTAACTACTTTGATTTTGGCTTTTAATATAATTATAAACTAATTTATTTTTGTTTGTAATGGTTTCAGCCGGATAAATGTTTGAGATTGCACAAGAGAGGGTTATTTAGTTGGTGGAACGACAAGCTGGATTTCAGGATGGGGTGGGTTTACTATGTTCGGCATAGCAGACTAATGTCATTACAAAATTGGAAGTTCCATGAAACCGATGAAGCATTGGTTACCGCGTTTGTGGAGAGATGGCATCCTGAAACAAATAGTTTCCATTTCCCTTGGGGAGAAATCTCAATCACCCTACATGATGTTCATTTTATTCTAGGCTTGCCACTGAACGGGATTAAGGCGAGGCCAGACCAGTTATGGTCTGATGGAGACCTGAAAGTGATACTTATGGAAAAGTATGCTCTAAGCGATGAACAAGTCAAAGTCATGGTAGACAAAGGTGGAATTAAAGTACCCATGTTTCACGAGATCCTTGATGACATGATAGGTTGGGAGCACGATGAAGACGTCGATAAGAATATTGCGTCCGGATATTTGTGTGAGCTCTTGGGAAGCACCTTATTCATTGACAAGACAGGTGATTCAATACCGCTTAAAGTGTTACAGCTCTTGTTGAACCACGATTTGATATCCGAGTATGCATGGTGTGCTGCTACACTCACCAATGTATATAGGCAGCTCGGAATGGCTAGTCGTGCTGGGGCTGGACAAATAGGCGGTTGTCTATATGTAATCCATGTAAGTAATTCTACTGTGGCGTTTTGATTATCCTTATCTATTTGCATGTGTACGTGTCTAATTATTTTTTTTAAACAGAACTTTGTTTGGAGGTACTTCCCAGGATTCAGGGGCCACCTTAACCATGACATCAGACAACTTCCTGGTGAGCAGTTCAAGCAAGATCGTGGTAGAAACAGAAGCGGGCTTTCGTTGGCGGCTTATCATCATGCCTTAGACATGACAAAAATGGAGGATGTGAGTCGTACTATCCTATATCAAATAAACTTTCATATGTAACTAAAACTATTAAATTATTTCTAATATTATTTCGTTTTTATATATAGGTGAACTGGATGCCATGGACCCCTGTCCTCGATTTTTCATCCACTAGTGAGCTTAGATTTTCGAGGTATAGGGGCGTGTTGACGTTTCTTGGTATACAAGAAGCCTATCATCCTGAAAGATTGAGCAGACAGTATGGATGCCACCAATCCATCCCAGATGTGGATGTTATCGAGCCCATCGAGTCTCATAGAGGTCCAAATCTGAAATTTGGAAAGTATAATGTTCATTTCAGCTCTGATGATGATCATTGGGAAAATCGGGATAACCATTTGATACCCATCGGGAAAGTGGCATTGTGCACTTACTCTATGGATCTCGACTATGAACAATGGCACATGTCCCGCACTCATCCATTTTTACTACGCACATCGGCTGCTGAACTGGCCAATAACCCTGGCATTGACCGAGCACCCTTCTTCCCCACCCTCTTTCGTTGAGGGGGGTCCGGCTGCACATGCTCCAACATAGTTAGGCCCCGTGGTGCAACCTTCGATTTCTTCTTAGGCCTTCCCCTCTTTATATTACAGTTGGGATCCTCGAGCTTTGACTTAGCAGGGTCTATAAGGTCAATATATCTAGATTCGATCTGACCTTGTATATGCTTTTTAATCCGCCTTTCGTAGAAATCTTGAATCATCTTCTTAAAAATGGAATCACCAGGAGATGGTGCAACCTCGATCTCAACTTCATCCTGACCTCTCAACGCCAATTGCTTCCAAAAAGGATGGATCATAGAAAGCTCAATAGGCTTGCATTGGTTGACGCATGCAAGAACTTTGTGAGGGCACGGAAGTCCACGAGAGGTGCTCCACCAATGATCATCGCAGATTGCATGATATCCACTCGTCGGGTTGGTAGGAGCCATGACGTGATCGAACAATTGAATAATGCACATGCTGGAAACCTTCATAGGCAGACGAGAGAATACCGTTCTTAGCGGTTCCGCCAAGCGCAACATGGTTAACGGTATAAAGGTATGATCTCTCTCCATCTGCCCTCGAATGGTTCGAATTTGATTCTCAACCATATGATGCATCTCCCTCAACAAAGTGTTGAATCCTCCTTGAGACGATTGCAAGTACTGTTTAAGGTTGGCGTGTTGTGACTCGACCCTATGGATATTTTTTAAAAATCAAATTATAATAAGTAAATACATAAAACTATATAAGAAGGATTTCATTATAAAGTTTACCTGTTCGTGGTCCTAGTAAATAGGTTTAGGCGGTGATCGGTGAATGCTCTCACAATTCGATCTTGGTAGCAAAGCCAATTGTTAGTAAGATATGCGAGCAACAAAGGGCTCATATTTTCCTTCAACCAGTTGAGCCTCACTTCATACTTTGTGACAGTCGTCGAGCAAAACAACTCCTATGTTGTGTTAGCAAACCAATCTACCGATCCCGCAAACCCATTTGCAATAGCATACGCTCTACAATTGCGTTGAATATGAACCCAACAAAGCATATGCTTTGCGTTGGGAAACAAAGCGTCTACTGCGTTTACCTCGGCCATGTCTCGATCGGTCAGTATAGCTTCTGGCATTGCTCCAACCATGTCTTAAAGTTTCCGCAATTGTTTTAATACCCATATGTAGTGGTCTTCAATCTCCCTTGTCATAAAGGCAAATGCAATGCAGAAAGTGCGTCCGGTGCAAGTAAAGCCAACAATTTTGCACAAGGGCATGTTGTACCTATAATCCCAAATTAATGCAAATTATGATGTGAAAATACAATATGTTCACTAAAAGATGGTTAATAAACAACACTTACACATTAGTCTGATATGTTGAGTCCATGATTGCAACATATGGGAACAACTTCAGCAGGCTGATAGACTTCGGATGGGCAAAGAACATGTCTATTATCTTGTTGCTTCCAGTCTTAGTTTGATAGTCGACATAGTAATCCAATTGAGTTAAGTAATAAAGAGAGAACTGAGTTACTTTCATCGACCCCATCTCATCTTTAAAGACTTTGTGCCTATAGTCGTATAATTGCTTCATTGATGTGGTAATACCCGGATACTTTTGATGTAGGAACGACATGGTATCTCTTGGCTCTGAACCAGTCAACGCCAAAGTCTTTACGTCTTCTTTCTGCTCTTCTGTCATCCTCCCTGCAAACGGATATCCATCTAGGCTCTTGGGAAGCGAATGATTGTGGCGCCCGCATTCAACCTTTAGGCTCCAATTGTTGGTCGTTCGGTCTGTCACTCCAATCAATTTGAAATTAAAGGACAATCAATCCTTCTTGTTTTAGGACCTCCATCTAGATCATCTCCGACTTGTAAATTTCGCTCAATTTTGCGAGGTTTACCCTTCTTCCCAGGCTTATAAGATCCACTTAAGGCACATCCCAAATGGATTTTTGTTTTCCACGCGTTTTGAGTGGTGATTACGAAGTTCAAACTCTTTCCTCTTTCAAAATCCCACTTTTTCATAATATCACGATCATCCCACTCGTAATCACATATAAACTCACTAGAAAAATCTGGGAATTGGCCTAACTGAATATAAATAATAATATAAATAAGAGTTTGTTTAATTTGCGATTTTTTATGACTTAAAATAATCAAATAAACATAGAAATCATATTGTGACACATACCAGTTCTTCTTCTTGACTAAACACATGATCTATTTCATATGCATTATCAAGATGATCTTCTCCATTTGCATCTTCATCTACGAACTCTTCATTCAAATCTAATGGATTCGACGACCTTGCTCCTCCGATCATGAGAGACTATGTTTAATTATAAATTTTTCAAAAGATGTCATTCAATGTATTAGAACATCAACATTGAAACTAGATATAAAAATTAATAAATTTAAAGCTTTATATAACATAAATTACTTACCTTAAATTTTGCAAACAACCGTATCTTCGTCTTCATATGGTATTTTATAACTCGAAAATTTTGAGCTAGAGATTTTGTAAACTCACACAATTTCACTCCCGAATGAATTACCTCGTTCTGTTTTTACTGTTCACCCTCGAGCCCTTTTATAGTCGAAGAGGGGAGGTAGGTGGAGCAAGAATTTTTTTACCGTTGTCATCGGTCAACATGACCGATGCAAAATGTCTTGGAAATGTACCAGCATCGGTCAAACCAACCGATGCAAATGTGTTGGAAGCACCAAATTCTACCTAAACCTCATCGGTTGTTTTGACCGATGGGGGCGCCCCGTAAATCTGTGCGGGGCGCCTGGACAGCCCGTTACGAGTTGCACTTATCTTCTTGTCTATCATATAATAGGAATGAAATGAGCCTTTTCAAAAATCACATGCCAATTCAATTCAGTCTCATCTTCTTTGTTTTGAATTTCCTTTTCAGATATCACATGTCTCTTTATGAGTTTTTGTAAGATAATTTTCGAAATCCAATGCTATCATAGTCCAACCTTATCACTTCCACCACAAGATAAGAAATTGATTATGTTATTATCTGCCACAATCCAACCTTATCTTGAATGTCATAGATGAATGTCAATTATGTCCTTGTCTGACACAATCCAACCTAGCTTATCTTCAATTATGTCCTTATCTACCACAACCCAACCTTATCTTCAATTTCAATTTATAATATTTAAACACAAAACATAACCATTACATAGACTTAAACATCAATTACATTCAATTTATACATCTTACAAACAAGAACGAAGTAGATGAGACTCCTTTCGCTCTTCCTCTCTTAGCATCTTTTCTACCGACTAGGTACTCAATAAAACCATTTGTTGGAACTTTGGGCTGAATCTATTTAAGGATAAACTCAGAGTAAAAAGAAGGAAAAATTATGTGAAGCATGCCGAGATCAAGTGAGAAATTTTTCTTGTTCATGGTTTTTATTTTAGGAAAGATTGTATTGAGGATGTGTTCCTTAATCGAATAGGAATAAACCCTGATACAATTAACTTAGTTTTCATGCATAAATATTGAGGGGATTAGCTGATATACATGCCTTGAAGATTAGAGAAAACTAGGTCAAGCATTAAGAGAGTATCAAGCATAGTGTGAGGATTGGCTTGATTGTGGAATCGTTCAAGCATGATGTTCAGGCATTTTGATGAGGTTTGTGAGGGAGAGTTATGTTGCACTGAAACGTGAAAATCTGAAACGCAAAACGTGAAACGCGAAACGGCAAAAGGACAATTCTCAAACTGATAAGAAACGAAACGCCGAGGAAATGACAATATAAATAATACTTTAACTTTACAAGTATAGATGAATATAGCATAAATACCACAAAAGAATCAAATAACAATGCAAGTAAACAAAATAAATTAGCATATAGTTTAAAACAACAACAGAACATAGGTTTGACATAATGTATGAGGACTTGTATGTACACCTCAGCTATATATAAATGTTGAAATTAAATTGTTAAGCAAAAATGTACACTAAAATGCAAATCATATTAAAATTATTTTATTTTAGTTCGACCCTCTCTTTGACTCTTTTGATTAAAAGCAGTATCGATACAAAATATTTAATGGTTTTTATGATTCAAGTTGCACCTAGTAGCCTATGTGTCTCTTTTCTAGAGAATCAAGTCTTACGTACTTCAGAGTGATTTATTTATTTTTGTTTGTTTTGCTGTTAATGTTTGATTTTTATGTATCAACGGTATAAACTCGAACCCACCTTCTAAGAAGGGTTGCTAGCTCATACTCAAACCAACTATCATCTGCACGATGAAATTAGATTAAACCCACCTTCTAGGAAGGGTTGTCTAATCTCTTCACTATCAAAGATAAGGCTTAAGAGTTTATATATGTTTTTAATTGATTTGATTTAATTTGTGACTGAATACAATAAATTCATATTTTATGTCGCATTTCTTACGTATCCATTTATATGATATGAAATCAATTCAAATGTAGTTCTAGAAGGCATGCTAAATTTTAAATTAAAGTTGTGATTGAACTTAACAAGTATATATTTTACATTAATTCTCCTATGTACCCAGTTTAACGGGATCAAATCATACGTGGTTCTTATAGGCAATTATGTGTATAGGCTAAATTGCTCATACGAAACGATATTAGTCGCTGGCTATCAAATTACCTTGAAAATCATATATACTTATTATCACGGTCGGCATATATAATTTATTTCACCAACTATGCTTAAATTTTAAATAAGGGGATCATTTATTATTTTCCCTTAGTTGTAAAATAATCAAAATATATAGACTACGTGACCAATGTATCACGGCTCTTATAATAATATCACCAAGCACATTCTTAATTACATTTGTGCAGATCATGTACGTGGACTAGCCCATTATTTGCTTTAGAGAAATCAGCCACAAACAAGCCTATCAAAATAGTTACGGTAACTTCAAATTATTTATTTTTTAGCTTTGATCATAATCAATTTACGATTGTGTCAAGTAAATGATTGAGATCAACATTATGAGCATATCTTTCTCTCTCTTCTAGGAGAATAAATTCAAAATCAGGTTGAGATAAATCCTCTTCACCAAGGCTATCTATCTATATCTATATCTATATCTATATCTATATCTATATCTATATATATATATATATTTCCTTTTACATATCAATTTCACTCGTCAATAAAATTAAGTCTACGATCCAGACATTCGACATTACGAGCTCTTTCCCCACCTCTTAATCCATGAAGGTACGTCAATATCAATTCAACTTGGTCTGATATGTCCATTGTCTTATGATTTAACGGATATAATGGTTCGAGAGTAATTACTCTAAATCCATCACCGTTTTACTCAATATGGAGACCCGGAAGTAATTACTTCCACTTCGCCCATAAATCCATATATGGTATAACGATCGAATGTGATTACTCTCGATCAACAATAAGCTACAATATCATGTGGGGATACGAAAGTAATTACTCTCAAATCCCTCAATTCTTGATTTTCTGTACATAAAGAAAACAAACAAACTAAACCCGAATTTGTTAGTTCAAGAAATCAAAATCAAACACTGAATATCTCCAGTATTATTTTCAATGCTTTAATATTTAAACCCAAATCGTATAGTTTATGTGATTCTAGGGCAATAAAGGTGAGATAGCACATTTTGTACGGGGGGCTCAAATATCCACCTACTCTTTTCATTAAAGAATTCGTACGGGGTGACAGACAAGAATTTGCCAAAATAAAAAAGGATAATTTGGATCCAAAAGGAACTTGTATGTAATTAGAAGAAAACCACTCTACACAATCACGTGGACAATACATGACGAAAAGACAAAGGAAAGTTTCCTTATACCATCTACGTAGAACGGAGTACTATTTAGGAAGCATATATATATATGCAAAAAAAAATATTAAAAAAAGAAAGGTGGGGATATCCCGAGAAAGTGAGGAGTATATTTTGCTTCCCAAACATGTCAGATGCACCCTAATATATGCCACGTGTCGCGCAGTCAATGACCACATCTGGCCAATGTAAGCACGACATGTGGCGCCGTTAATTTAACTTTTTTCAAATGTGTTTTCAAAATTTGGGTATATATACATATTTAAAAGAAATTATATCACAATTCATATTTTTTTCCTCTATCCATAGACACTAATATTGTATATGTTTAACTAACTTTAAAATTTAATCTATATGATAGGATTGTACGTTGAGGAAATCGGGTTGTATCTTGCGGAAAATGAACGGTTTAATACCCTTTAATATAAAATATTTTTAATATATAAAATATGTTTAACTACCTCCGTTAATTAACAACGGTTACTTAACTAATTAACTTTTCACGTAGAACAGTGAAGTGAGTTTTAATGAATTTTCCTTTTATTCTATTAAATCTTAAAATAAATTCAAATAGGAAATGTGAAAGCCAAGTAACTTACGTATATTATTCCCTATTCAATTTTATTGTTTGCTTTCCTACTTCTTATATAATCATAAGTTTTGTCTTTAATCACACTGATAACGATGATTTAGTCGTTTTAAACAACAGTTATGCAAAGAAAACCAAACTAACTTAAACCAAAGTATAAAGCAAGTAAGGGTCGATTCCACAGGGAGACAGGTTATCTTTAGCAGAGAATTATGTGTCAAACAGAAGTAACAAGGGGGGTTTTTAGGTTTAATTCACACACTAGCATGCAAATCATTCGAATTCGAGAGTTTATAAATCAGTATTTGGAAACACTTAGGCAAACAAATATCCGCATTCGCTTGACAAGTTGATCATTGATTTCATTCAATATCTATGCAATGGAAATTCCAATTCCTTTTCAAAAGTAAATAATAGCACAACCATACTATTAACCCTAACTAGATAATTAATCATTAAACTATCAAGATTCAGTTTAACTAGGAGCATTCAATATAGGAATATAATTGGATACAAACTAAGATAAAACAACCAGCTTTTACCCTAGGATGCAAATCGATTCTCTTATGCATACAACTAACACAACCAGATATTAGCACAATGCAGTTGCTACTTATGAATTAGAGATGCTTAACCATAAACACTCTAAATCTAGCAATAACCTAATAGCAATAAATCCTAGATGATCAGGCTAGAAATTATTGAAACAAGTCAATAGCAATTCAAGCAAGAGAAGAGATTAAATCCATGCAATCGATAAGGAATTAGAAATCTCACAACTGAATCAAAACGAACACTTCAATTGTCTGTCTAAGGAAAGAGGCTTAGTTCTCCATAGGTCTCCAAAATACAAAATAATTCCAAACTCAAAAAAACTAGGTCTAAACAAAAGGTCTAAAGCTCCTTAAATAGGAGAAAACAATCTATCTAAAAATACATAAAAACCGGACCGAAAATAATATCCAAAAGTCCAATAAATAAAACGCAACGTTTAAGACGGATTTCGCCTCCGTACTGGCAGCGGTCGCCGCCTCCCACAGATCACGTTTTCTTCGTTCTCTTCATTTCAGCTCCAAGTGGTCTTTGGTGCACTTCGACTCTTCCTTCTTCAACACTCCAAACTCCATCTTTAGCACCTAAAACATGACTAAAAGTATGCTAAAACCCCATCTATATACACAGCATAAATGTGTATATCAAACTCCCCCACACTTGAATCTCACTCGTCTCGAGTGAATCAGAAAACTAACACTCGTAATCAATAACAACCTAGATCATGAAGTATAGAGAGAGTCTACAGCTAAGGGTAATAACAATAATCATCAAAGCTCCTATCCAACCATCCCATAACAAAATATAACATAATCAGCTCCAGCATCCATCAACCCTAGCAACACCACTCTAATCAACACAACTCAGCACTACAACTCAGCCATCAACTATCTAACACCTACTCCACACATCCAACATCTATCAACAATATGCATCCATAAAGAAGATGTCAATCAAGAAACTACACCTTATCCCTCCAAGTGAAAACCTACCCGAAAACACTCCTATACTCCACTTCTTATGTCGCCAGCTCCAGTCAAAAGAATATCCTAAAACACTCTTTTTTCTTTCACTCTTTTTGCTTAGGCGCCTTTTCAGGTTTTCACCTAACATCTCTCTTTTCATTTTTCAATGTTGGACTCACCATCTCACATCACTCAAAAATCTATTTTTGCCCAAGCCTAATGCTTGTCAGATTACCTGCTTTTTACTTGAACCGCCCTTTCAGGTTTTCAGTTCACCCCAGGATTTTTCTGCCTTTTTCTCTTATTTTTATGCTTTTTTTTAAAGTAATATAAATCCAACTCCCCCACACTTATAATAAGCATTGTCCTTAATGTAGAAAGACAAAAATAATATAAGGGGAAGTAAGGAAAAATACCACTACTGTGAAGGTGGTGGTGGCGGTGGGTAGTCAGGGTAGGATGGATATCCAGGCCACTGCTGCTGAAAGAATGTCTCCTGTTGTTGAAAGTAGTGTGTTTGTTGTTTATGGTACTTCCTCTCTTCCTCATGAAAAGTAAGAAAATCCTCCTCTACGATCACGTTGACAAGTATCCATGCTCTAAATCATCTTCCAAATATGTCTCTGATAGCCAATTGGATACCCAACAACAGTCGCAATCTAAGGCATCGCAACTTCCTCCTCATCAAGCTCATGATCCGCCCCTCTTTAAACTCAACCTCAATAGATGTAGGGGCGACAATAGTAGAAAGGAAGTAGCCTCTTGATGGTCAATCGCTAGGTAGCGAAGAAGAAAGAAGTGAACAAAACGATTGGCCGAAATTTTTTATTTTTGATTTTTTTTTGCCGAACCCGAAAAGGCAGCGGCCGCCGCCTTTATGGCAGCGGTCGCTGCCATTTTTGTGACGAAGCCGTAGCTGAAGTAGAATTGGCGGCGGGCGCCGCTTGTGGGCAGCGGTCGCCGCCACGGACACCGTCCGTTTTCCGGAAATAATGGCGGCGATCGCTGCCATTTAGGCGGCGGTCGCTGCCATTAATTCATTGAATGTCGTAACCGAGCTTGTTTTGGCGGCGGTCGCTGCCAGTGCATCGTGATTCTTCGGCTTTCTGCAGGTTAGTTCGACGCAATAGAAAAAACAAAGGGAAACTAATCTAAGTTAATCTAAAGGAAAGAAATCAACTACATCGGGTTGCCTCCCGATAAGCGCCTTGGTTATCGTCGTGGCTCGACGCCTCGTATGATTTCACAAGATTGGACATTGTCAATGCCCTTAACAACCTATCAAATTCTTGCGAGCTCATCTCAAAGAAACATAAGTAGCCCAAGGATAAATTGAAACTAAATAACATGTCATTTAAAAATCGTTTCAACTTATCAAACTTGTGTGTCCAATCTTCATAAAATGGCATATGCTCAAACCAATTCAACATAAGTGGTGGCTTCTTAGAATATGAACAAAAATTGTCAAAGCGCTTACAAGCATTACCACTTTCATTATGGATGAACTTAAAGTAATTTCTAGATTCTTCATTAGGCCCTATACTTGACTCTTTGGGGGGATGAAGAACAATGGGTAATGAGAGATTGGAACAAGGAATACCTGGATCGTCAACAACCAATAAGGTTGATTTCGAAACAGAAGGCATGGGGGACTTTGTTGGTGAAGCACAATCCTCTGTAATATCATCTTCCTCATTTGTGTTCACATAGTCGCCCATATCATCTTCAAAGAACATATCACTATCAGAGAAGAACTCTTCTTCCTTCACAGAGTGTATACTCCTCAATCTCCTCAAATCGTGTGGGAAGGGATGCATCTGGCTCATTGATTTCAATGGACTTATCTGAAGTTGTTGGATGACAAAGTGAGTAGCACCTTTCATAGTGCTGTGTAGACTCCGTACTCATATCATCCATCCTCTTAGCAAGATCCTTCATCATATCCTCAAGAGAAGCATCACAAGTCTCAACCGGTTGTGGCATTGATTGAGATGATTCAACCAAAAGACATTGATGGCTCATAAAACAGAGGAAATCCCAACATTCCATAGGTTCCATAACAAACAGCCTTTTATTACTCATGTAGTAGGCCATCCTTCGAGTCTCAAGATTCATACCCTTGACAATGCCATTGCAAACATCACCCACAGTATAATGATATCCCCAAGCACCAAGGTCATCCGCATACTTTTGGAATCTAGTCAGGTACTCATGAAAGTGTTCATCTTGAAACTGTGTACACTCGAACAAAGCAATGGATTAGTAGCACAGGCGGTGTGAACCATAAGATAGGTTCACACCAAGTTTGGCACAAAAATCACACAAAAGACAATTATTGCCTCCCCGGCAACGGCGCCAATTTGATAACGATGATTTAGTCGTTTTAAACCACAGTTATTCAAAGAAAACCAAACTAACTTAAACCAAAGTATAAAGCAAGTAAGGGTCGATTCCACAGGGAGACAGGTTATCTTTAGCAGAGAATTATGTGTCAAACAGAAGTAACAAGGGGGTTTTTAGGTTTAATTCACACACTAGCATGCAAATCATTCGAATTCGAGAGTTTATAAATCAGTATTTGGAAACACTTAGGCAAACAAATATCCGCATTCGCTTGACAAGTTGATCATTGATTTCATTCAATATCTATGCAATAGAAATTCCAATTCCTTTTCAAAAGTAATTAATAGCACAACCAGATACTATTAACCCTAACTAGATAATTAATCATGAAACTATCAAGATTCAGTCTAACTAGGAGCATTCAATATAGGAATATAATTGGATACAAACTAAGATAAAACAACCAGCTTTTACCCTAGGATGCAAATCGATTCTCTTATGCATACAACTAACACAACCAGATATTAGCACAATGCAGTTGCTACTTATGAATTAGAGATGCTCAACCAGAAACACTCTAAATCTAGCAATAACCTAATAGCAATAAATCCTAGATGATCAGGCTAGAAATTATTGAAACAAGTCAATAACAATACAAGCAAGAGAAGAGATTAAATCCATGCAATCGATAAGGAATTAGAAATCTCACAACTGAATCAAAACGAACACTTCAATTGTTTGTCTAAGCAAAGAGGCTTAGTTCTCCATAGGTCTCCAAAATACAAAATAATTCCAAACTCAAAAAAACTAGGTCTAAACAAAAGGTCTAAAGCTCCTTAAATTGGAGAAAACAATCTATCTAAAAATACATAAAAACCGGACCGAAAATAATATCCAAAAGTCCAATAAATAAAACGCAGCGTTTAAGACGGATTTCGCCTCCGTACTGGCAGCGGTCGCCGCCTCCCACAGATCACGTTTTCTTCGTTCTCTTCACTTCAGCTCCAAGTGGTCTTTGGTGCACTTCGACTCTTCCTTCTTCAACACTCCAAACTCCATCTTTAGCACCTAAAACATGACTAAAAGTATGCTAAAACCCCATCTATATACACAACATAAATGTGTATATCACACACACATCTCACAAATGAATTAATTTAAAATAGAACAAAATTCATGGTCAAACAAATATTAATTATTCTTTTTTACTAATATTAACACAAATAAAGAATGGATGTTTCTTACTACTATTGGCATGTGTCTCTTACAGCTCAATTCCCACATCGGTAGAAATTTAAATAGTGCCTTTTGCTGATGTGTATAAAATGTAATGGGTCAATTCACCCTAAAAATCAGTGGGTCTTTTCTGATTATTGAACTTTTGGGCCTAAAAACAGTGGATAGTATTTATAAAACAGTCTGAAATGTTTTAAAAACGGCCTGAAACGTCCCTAGAAACCTAGCGTTTCCTTAATTAGTGGTCAATGAAACGGTCAACGTTTCACCACGCTCTAAAACGCGTTTCAAGTGCGTTTCAGCACGTTTCAGAGTTTCACCCGTTTTAGAAATGTGAAACCCTTATAAAATCACGTTTCAGTGCAACGTAGGTTTTGGTGTAGTAAAAGTCATGAGCATTCATCATAATATCAGCTTTTGACTTACCATTTGTCCGATACTTTCTACATTCTAATAATTAGCTTTAAATTTGCCAACATTAGCATTAAGGGCTCGTTTGGTACGATGCCAGGAATCGGGTTGGAATGAGGTATCGAGATGGAATAGGAATGAGTCATACCCTGGGTTTTAGTTGGGTATGAGCTTATGTGTATTTTGTGGGAATGAGAATGACTCATACCCAGTGGCGGACCTAGGAATTTCAGTGAGTGGGGGCAAAGTATACAAAATACAGAAATTTTTTGAGCAAGGCCATGAGAATAGCTAGGTTGTTAATCGGGTGGGTCCGGATGGGTTCGGGCCTGATCGTTTTGGGTTCAGACCGTTCTGAATTTGATTCAAATCTGAATATTTTGACAATCGAGTAGGAGCATATCGTGCCGGTCTTTTATTTAATCGGGTAAATTGAGTTTTTGAGTCAATTTCTATCGAATTATTTAGATGTTGGGTTGACTCGGATTTCGATTCTGGCCATATTTTGAATGATGATTTTTGTCCTAATTTAATTAACTTTAACACTAAATATTTAGTTTACTTAAATTTAAAATTATAATTATAACAAATATTCATTATTATTAAGTTGTAAAATAAAAATATTATTTAAGCACATTTATATATATATATATATAATGTATCTAAATTATTTTATCAAATGATATTGTATTTTTTTTATAAGTAGATATGGCTATATGAGATAATTTCATTTAAATTTGATCATTGAATTCAAGTTTACGGATTATTTTGGGGTCGGGTGCTTTTGAATTGGGAGACTTTGTTTTTTTTCCGAATGATATCGGGTTGAGTAACTTTGGATTTTTAGATAATTTTGCATTGGATAATGTCAGACATCTATTTATATTGGACTAATACATTAAAATATAATTAATTATGGGTTAATTTCGAATTCAGACCAATAATTAACAAATACATATATCTAATAAAATATTTTTACAAAAATGTGAGTGGGGGCAAGTTCCCCCTCTAGGCCTAAGCTAAGTCCGCCACTGCTCATACCCAACCCTATTCTCAAACCAAACACTGGTATGGGTTTAGCTCATTCCGGAACCCGATTCCCGATACCTTGGGTATAGAAACAAACAAGCCCTAATTCTATTCCATTTATACTTGAATGACAACCAAGTTCGACACTTGATGATGTCTTTCTCTCTTTTGTAGTAGTTCCTAATTTGATTCCAAAAAGTTGTGCTCTTTTGTTGAGTATTTTGGATAGCATCCTTACTAGTATTGAGCCAATTACTCACTAAGAGTAAATCTTCCACACTCCACGCCAATGTTCTAAAAAACGCTAGGCGGGTTCTAGGCGGAAAGGGATCGCCTTGCGTCTAAGCGGCCTAAACGGTTGTCTAGGCGGTCTAGACGGACTCCTAGTCACCGCCTAGGCGGGTTAAAAGGCTAGGCAGAGGGGGACCGTCTAGCGCTTAGACGAGGCCTAAAAGGGATTTTTAGAACACTGCTCCACGCTAATCTCTTAGAAAATTCTTCCTCGTTGGGAGAGTCGTTGTCTTCGGGACGAGATCCACCGCCTCAAGCTCCACATGGGCAATAAGATCTATGAACACCACCTCAATCTCCTTGCGTGTGAGAGACATTCTGGTTTGGTATTGTAAAGAGGGTCACCTTCCCATTGAGTGACCACATTTTCATTCGAGCCTAATGAAATCGGTGTTTATTAAGACTTGTTAAAGTTTTGAAGAGCTTCCACATGATGGTAAGGTGGTTAAGCGTGATTTGGTTAGAAATTTGATTTGAAGTTTGTGGGAGATTTTGATGAAGATTTTGTTAAGTAATTTTGGTTGAAATTTTAAGGTTAGTTTTGTTGAGGGTAATTTGATAGGAAATTTTGTGGCAAATCTAATGGAGAATCTTCACTCGAGTCCATGTTTAAGAGAAGTTTAAAATGCATTATTTAGATGAGAGAGAAGTATGTGTTTGAATGTGGTTTATAAATGAAGATCATATTTATATATATATAATCGATACAACTAATGTGATAGATACAACTACCTTTTAAGTTATTATAGATGAAATTTGTTGGATATAATTTTTATAAATTATCGGTAGATAAAACTATTTTGATTTACATAAACACATTAGATATAATCAATTTATAGTGGTCGTGACCGATCTAATTTCGATCGAGTTTGCTGGTTACACTTGGAACCAAACGGATGTCTACCATAGTTGACATAATTTTCATGATAACATGGCATATCATCATTGGTTGACATACCACCATTGACGTGGCACCCATCACAAGATTCACAACATATATTACGACGAAATTGCAGAATCAGCCCAAAATTCAATAATCGAGTCTCAAATAACCTTTTTTGTTGTTGTAAGTAGCTTTTAGAGAGAAAACAAAATGCTCCTCCGGCGACACTCTCCGGCGCCGGCGCCGGCGCTTAACCTCCTCATCCTACTCTCTCTCCTCCTCTTCTTCTCCTCCTCCTTCCTCCCGATCTCCGCCGTCTCCCGCCCCTTCGTCCTCGTCCTCTCCCAAGACGATCTCCTCGAGTCCGCAATCCCCGAATCCACCTCCGCCGACGACTCCGGAGACTCCTCCGATTGGGACGAGTTCGGCGACGCCGACTCCAAGTCCGACGAGGAGCTTGACCCTGGCTCATGGCGACCGGTTCTGGAGAGCGAATCGAGCGCCAATTTCGGTGCCAAGACTCAGGAGGATGCGCTCTACTACTCCGGCGTTTCGAAGATGTTGAAGGCTGTGAGTTCAGGCGACTCGAGTCTTATGGATGAGGCTAGCTCGGAGATCGAGGCGGCGGCGAACGCCGGTGATCGGAATGCGCGATCCGTGTTAGGGTTTCTGCATCGGATGGGGATTGGAAGGGAAAGAGATAACGCGAAGTCGTTTCTGTACCATTATTTTGCTGCCGAAAGAGGAAATTTGCAGTCTAAGATGGCCATGGCTCATACTTACGCTAGACAAGATGTATGTGTGAATTGCTTTTTTGCGATCTGATCTTTGAGCATTTCTACTTCCAGATTGGTGAATGTGTGCTATGAGATTTGCGGTTAGACTTCATGTATTGGCTAGAGTTTTCCTTACCTAGATCTTGAAAAAATTTCTTATTTCTTTGTTTTTCTGTTCCTGCAGATTTAGTCAGTACAGATCATGCTGAGATACATGGTTTGATTGCCCTATACAATGTTCATATTATATCATTTGTTGATCGTTAAGTAGAATATTCAAGGTTGTGTATAGTTGTATACTGCTTTTGCCATTTCATACAACTTCATCCTGGTTGAAATGGTCTGGGATGAAGCTAGATTTTACGTGAATGTTGATAAACAAAAATGCTTGTTAATTTGAGGTTTAGATTTCGTATGACATAGCACTTATTGTAAATTATGCTTTAGATGCTTTGGATTTGAATATATTGGTGTATTGTTGTGGTTTCCTTTGTAATTATAGAAAGACCTTTTTCCCCTGACCCCCCAGATCCTGCTTTTGCGGGAGTCCTTGGGTATATGTTGTTGTTGTTGCTGTTGCATATTGCTTGTAGACTTTTATTAATTGATGCAGTTTTGATGGTTGCAGATGTATGATAAAGCTGTTAAACTGTATGCTGAATCAGCAAAAGTAGCTGTAAATAGCTTTTTTATATCAAAGGACTCATCCGTGGTTGAACCAGTTAGAATTCATCTAGGTATGGAGGAGAATAAGGAAGCATTGAGAAAGTCCCGTGGGGAAGAAGATGAGGATTTTCAGATATTGGAGTATCAGGCTCAAAAAGGGAATGCTGGGGCAATGTATAAAGTTGGTCTTTTCTATTATTACGGACTAAGAGGATTAAGACGTGATCCTTCAAAGGCTCTGTCATGGTTCCTGAAAGCAGTCCAAAAAGGAGAACCAAGGTCCATGGAACTTCTGGGAGAGATATATGTTAAAGGAGTTGGTGTTGAAAGAAATTATACACAAGCTCTTAAATGGCTCAATCTCGCTGCCAAACAGAAACTGTATTCTGCGTATAATGGCATTGGCTATTTGTATGTGAAAGGCTATGGAGTTGACGAGAAGAACTTTACCAGAGTATGACCTCTTGGCCCTTGTTTCCATTTTCTCTATCTATTTTTCAGTATGATGCTTTCCTTTATTTATTTAGTTAGACAGTACAGTGCCGGTCAGACCTGCCTCTCAGGATCATATATATGCATTTGTCTTTACAAACATCCAATGCTGAAGAGTTATTACTTAAAATATTTCTTTCATGACTATCTCAGCTGTAAAGGAACCCATAAAGATGAAGATTTGCTTACTGCATTTTATGCAAACTAATTGTACTGATGACAGAAGTATGATCTGATGAAAACTCTTGTAACTTGGTCTTGACACATTGGCGTTCTTGATTTCTTTTATTACAAGTCCCACTAATACAAGACACAGTGATGGATTCTAAGGGAGGTGGGATAAGTGGAGGATGTTAAAAAAGTGTTAGGGGGTCAACTATTACTGTGGTGGGTAGGTGGTATTAATACTTGAATTCCCATTATTATCAACCAAGGTGTTAGAATATTTGTGCCTTACTGCTGCAAGCGTGATTGTACCTGTGTACCTATTGCTTTGGCCGCTATGGAACTGTTTATAACAAATAATGATATGAACCGCTGCTTGCTTTTTATGTTATTGTGGTACATGGCAGAGAAGTAGTGAAAGCTGGCATTTTTAATTCTCATATGATGGTTTAGAGTGTTTGTCCTACTAAAGTTGGCTGATTAACTATGCAAATGGACTCCAGATATAATTGCCGTTTTGGCTAAACATACTAAGAGGCAATGTAAATGATGGTTCAAATATATGATATTAACAAAGGATGTGTGCTGAGATAATATTCTAGTTGCACAGACAAGGCATACTCTCTTGCCATAAATTACATATTAATACTAAAAATGAGGAAAATCTAATGATTTCTAAATGAACGTCTATAAGTCACCGTTGGGAGTTGTATATAGTCTCAATGATTTCTTCTTTTAATTGTTTCTGTTTTCTTTTGGTCAGGCTAAGGAATTATTTGAAAGGGCTGCAGAAAATGATGATTCCGGTGGTTATTACAATCTTGGGGTGCTGTATCTCAAAGGGATTGGAGTTAAGAGGGATCTGAAGCTGGCCACTAGTCATTTTATTATGGCTGCTAAGGCAGGTCAACCAAAGGCTTTTTTTCAGCTAGCCAAAATGTTTCAAACTGGTATTGGCTTGAAGAAAAATCTGCAGACAGTAAGTTTTTCCTTCCTTGGTTTATGCTGCTTTAAACTGGAGTCTGGGTGGATCAGATCAATGAAATTTTGCACTTTACTGCATTGTTTTTGACATGCTGTAAACGTACCGAAATGTGCTGTTTTGGGTTATAATACAGGATGTAAGCTGAGTTATAAAAATGGACCCCTGATAGAAGTGATTAATGGTTTGAGTTCACTTCTTCTTTGCTTGTGATCATTTTCTAAAGAGATTTTACTCAGTAATACAATTTGACAAGATGCTCCTCCTCGCAATTTTTCTTGCCACCTGTGGATAAAAAAAGAAGATCTTTTGATATATAAAGTTTCCAATATAATTTGTATCATTGATTGATGAAGCTCAGTTTGCAATATTATTTTACAATACACTTAGGTGTGAAATTATTTGTATCATTCTCCGGTTTCCTTAGCTTCTTGTGAAGTACTGAAAGTCCATACAAACATGTATGACTTAATCTTGATTGCTGTCTTCTGATCAATAGGCAACTGCATTGTACAAGTTAGTTGCAGAGAGGGGGCCCTGGTGTTCTTTGTATAGATGGGCAGTGGAGTCATACTTAAAAGGTGATGTGGGTAAAGCCTATGTTCTGTATTCAAGGATGGCAGAGCTTGGTTATGAGGTCGCACAAAGTAATGCTGCATGGATTCTTGACAAATATGGAGAGCGTAGTATGTGCATGGGAACTTCTGGTCTTTGCACTGATGCTGAAAGACATCAACGATCACATTCTCTATGGTTGCAGGCCTCTGAACAGGGAAATGAACATGCTGCCTTGCTCATAGGGGATGCTTATTACTACGGACGGGTATGTAATCATATACTAATCTCAAACAGTATAATCACATTTTTAGTATTGAGTACTTATTTTCAAAATGTATGTATGATATACCAAGTGTTTTTCTTTTAACAAATGATGTCCTTTTTAGGAGTCTTAGAAGCACCAGAGAGATTCAATTTTCAGAACACCACACAAGTGAAAAAACGGCTGTTTACCTTAAAATTTCATTTAAACTAAACATGTCATTATAAGATAGATTGTCAATGCAAACAAAGCATAGGGGTTTGTTTGGCACTGCATATTATGATTGCATTATAAGGTACAAGTATTTATTGTCGTAGAGTATATTTGAGATAACAAGCTACTTCTTACAAGTAATTTCATTTTCGCCCAAAACCCCCATCACATTTCTGGAAACGAAATCACTGTCCCTTAACATTCTCTTTTCAAGAAATGATATTAGAACTTCTAAATGCATTTATAAGGACTTCCATATGATTTGGTGGACTAAACAAGGCATTAACTTATCTGTTGTTTGATTCGAATTGAAATAATAGCATTGCATTCTGAATCCATGTTTGTATAATGTATGTTTTTTTTTTTTTCTGTTCATAGGGAATTGAGAGAGACTATGATCGTGCTGCTGAGGCATATCAGCATGCAAAATCTCAGTTAAATGCCCAAGCTATGTTCAATCTTGGTTACATGCATGAACATGGTCAAGGACTTCCATATGATTTGCATCTCGCCAAGCGCTATTATGATCAAGCACTGGAGAGTGATCCTGCAGCAAAGTTGCCTGTAACCTTAGCTCTCACAAGCTTATGGTTGCGACAAAATTATGCTGGGAGTATCATGGTTAGTTCAACTTTCCCTCGCTTCTTTTTCAACTCTGCCTTTTTGATAGATATATCAGAAAGTCAAATATTTAAGGGGGAATTGTAAAGAAAAACTCGAACTTTGACATGCGTTCACTAGCCCCAACTTTGCGAAATGCAGAAAATAGCCCATACTTTAGAAGTGTCAGTAGTCCGTAATTCCCACATGTTTTCTCTATAAGTTAAGAAAACTCATTCCAGATCATCTTGTTCGTCTTTTTTCAAAATCCTCTGTATTTTGATCCAACATAGAAAACTCAAAAGCAACATTCCCAACTTCAAACTTCGCTTGTTTCTTTCCTACGCATGTATTTCCTTCAGTATCAGCAATATCCCAGAATAAGGTTTGTCCATCTTTTAAATTCAAGTGTTTGATTCTTTTACCCCCAAATCTTGTGTCATTGATCTGCAACGAATGAGTTGGATTACAAAAGATGACCTTCCCTCTCAATTGGTGATAAACTCTCCTATCTTTGGTTCAAGCATGTTTTCTCCCGGGATGCAAGGGCTATATACTGCATTTCACAAAGTTAACGCTAGTGAGTGTAACTACCCCAAAAGTTCAGGTTTCTCTCTGCAGTTTTCCCCATATTCAACAAAGAAAGCTCTAGTGGATCTTTCAAGTACATATGCAGTCTCAAGATTCTTGCTTTCAAGTCACTGAATACACTCGTTTTATTGGGCTCTTGCAGGTACACATGATTGATTCTCTGCCTGAACTCTACCCCAAGGTGGACGTCTGGATAGAGAACGTGATCATGGAAGAGGGAAATGCTACAATCCTAACACTCCTCGTCTGCCTTCTTACCGTCCTCTTCCTTCGTGAGAGACAGCGCAGGAACGCTGGTGCAGGGAACTTTCCAATGGAACTCCATCCTAACGGTGGTCTCATCGTACCTCCAGTTAACTAGCTGCCGACACGGTACACTTTTGGTCTAATCTCATTCATGTACCAGTGGCTATACGTCTGATTAAATGTTCTTAAGGTTTGATGTTTGATTTGAGTACAGGCGGTTAAATGTTCTTAAGGTTTGGTGTTTGATTTGAGTACAGGCGGGTTAAGAGGAAAAGGTGAACTTAAAGCCAAGTAGATAAATATACAGGTCGATTTAGCCTTGAAGGGATAGTGGATGGTCAAAGTGGTTGATGTACGTAAAAGGACGCTGTTGGAGCTCAATTAACTTGACAGTGAATGAGATGCTACGCTCTATTGTGCTTATCGCTAAAAGTACCTGTATTTAGTCGATTATGGTGTTAATTTTTCTATACAACACTCGTCTATTATGACTTTGTTATTAATAGAGTAGCATGGGGTTATGTTATACCCCTGATTTACCCCCCAAAAAACGCTAACGTTATTATAGTTGATTTTGTCAATAAGAATGGGCAATTTGAACCGTGTACGGTGTACACCAATTAATGCCTTTTGCTAAAATCTCAACTGTTGAGCAAAAACAAAGAAGATGAAAGAATGGGGTGAAATGAGTCCAGACATGGCTTTGCTTTGCCAGAAAACATTGTGGCCTATAACATCGCAAAACTTGATAACAACACACAAAATCTTCAAACCTTGCACAGAAAAGATGCTGTTTGATACACTTATGCCCCATCTTGCATATTGACATTCAAACGTTACGCATACAAGGAGGCACGAACGGTATCTATAAACCCCGACTACCAGGAATACTGATCCAATGAAGTTCAATCTCAACTTCACCGCGTTCAACATTCTTCAATCTAAGACACATCTTTTGCATAATTTTCCTATGTAGCCAGAAAATGCAGCTCTCCTCTGACAAGCAGTTCTCTCTACACGGCGGTATTCGTGAAACCACAGTCCCGGTAGGGAGTCCGCTAAGATCCATCTTTAAGGCCCCAATGAACGGCCTTATGTCGAACTCTGCTTCCCCCATCTTATCATCCTTACTAAACATGTCGTGATCGTATACTGTCTGTCCATGAATTTTCAAACAATAGTTATCAGAGTCACACCAAGTAAAAGATGCGAACTTGATGCCATGTTGATTTGCAGAAGCATTTCTGACTTACCAACATTACAGGTTGATTAGGATCCATGACAGAAAGGGTTAGGTCTTCATTCCATTGAGGATTCACATTTTTAGAGATGACTCTTGTTTTCAACCTCTGCACTAATTACAAAAACACAACACAAATAAAGCTCAATCAATCTAGTATTAGCTTAAGCAAAAACATTCCTCTTCAGTAATAATTTTAATCTTACCAACTTCATATGTTACATCATATATTGTGATTCATTAAATCCCAAACTATCTAATTGAGCTGTCAAATTGTAGCAATTCGATTACACAAATAGGGATTTGATTTGGATACAGAAAAAAGGAAACAATGGAATTGGAAAACGTAAGCATTCAAATTTAGGGCGGAAATTGAATGAAGATATTACCTGTTGCCCCAATTTGAGAGTAACATAAGGATCACTAGTGCGAACATCGCGAATGGCGAGATTGATCCCTCTTATAACCCTAACCCTAAGAAGCCCCAACAGATTTTCCGTCATTGTTTTTCGTTCAACCAATTCGATCGTGATTTGGAAATTTTTGTTTCAGCCCATCTTCTATAACCAGATCACTACTTTACATTCGCGTTGGAAAAGAATTGCCAATTGCTGAATATAATAGGTGAACTTTGTGCTATCGAAGAGGCGAAAATTAATTGAGAAGATGATGACAAGGCGATTTGTTTACCTGATCTTGGGCGTTGTAATTATGAAGATTGAACTTCAGGGTTTGTCATCAAGTTTTGCGGAGGAAGAGGAAAAGGGAATGGAGGGTTCATCATTTATTAGAAACGGTTATTTGCTGATAGGGGAAGAGAGATGGCCTTAGAAACGGTTATTTTGAGAGGGAAAATGCCCACACAAAACTTTCAGCAATTATTAGATTTTGAGAAAATTAATGTATAAAAAAAACATATTAGTCCTCAATCTTAAAATTTATTTTCTCTTCCATCTATTGCCTTCCCAAGTTTCATGGATGCGCAAAAAAAATTCATGGGGAGTAGCATATTTAATTTAGGCTCCGTTCGGCAATTCATTGCTAATACTAATGTTGATCGATTGCTGACGCTGATATAAATTGCCGATATCGAACTGAAATTGAAAATTTATTTTTTGGATAAGTAAATGAGTGTTCGGTAAGATGGTTTATATGATTCTCCGATGCAAATGTTGCTCCCAATGTTTGTTGTAATTCGTAAATTAGTTCACGCACGTAGATGATCCCAATAGAAGAGGGGGTGCTCTCGCTAAGCTAGCAATTCAATTCTCCTTTTCATTTTTTATATATTTTAGTTTCCCATCCTTATTTTAAACTTTAGTTGGTATTGATATTGTAGCCCATATGAGAGAAGTATCATTATAGAGACCACATAAGCACGTAAAGAAATTTGAGGGGAGTTTCATTATTGACCACACGATCCGACCCGAACCCGAACCCGATTTTGACATCCGGAGCCTCCTGAGAGACTCGGCGGCAGAGAAGCCGTCAAAGCCGGACTCGGAGCCGAGAGACTCGGTGTAGATCTTGAGGCTCTTATCGTTGAGGGAGCCGGCCGATCGCTTCTCCATTGGGTGAATGTACACCGGTGGGAGATCGGTTTTCTTTCCGGACAGAATGGAGCTCCATAAGTCCGTTTGGTGGTCCGATTGCTTTCCGATCGGATGGTGATTGGCGGCGGGAGGGGAGGTAGTGGGCTGAGATGGATCAGAATGTGGCGACGAATTTACTGTACAGAGGATGGGGGTGGAGCAATCTGGCATCTTAGCAAGTTGACAAGGGGCAAAGGAAAAACTCATGCTCGACCTCATGTAAGTGACAAAAATCACTCATAATCAAGAATCTTTGTATAACGCCAAATGAGATCCTAATCAATAATCTTTGTATAACACCAACTGAGATCCTAAAAAGATTAGGTAAAACTAAATATAATCGAATACCTTTTGACCATAATATTATTCCACTTGGAAAGGAGTGTAGGTGCTCCATGAAATATAGAACACTAGTAAAATTCAAATCCCCACCAAGTTGTATAAACACCTGAATACATAATTTAATACTATAACATAAATTTGCGTGCAAACATAGTAGATGATCATTAGTATTCACAGATAAGTACCATAAACTATAGTCAAAACTACAATTATGGCTAAGGGGAATACATAAGAGAGTTTGAAATATCAAAACACTATTTAGAATTAACATAATTATGACAAAACTAACGTCTAGGGAGTGAAAGATACCCCGTAGCATAGTAAGGCGTCGCTTTAAAAATAATAAGGTAAATTTGGGCCAAAAGTAAGAGGTAAATTTGGTATCTCTTACTTTTCACTCTTTTTTATTTGTATGGATAAAATAAATATATAATTTTAAATTTAACTAGTTATTCAAAAAAATTATTTCTACAAAGTCGGACAGGGAAAAGAAAAAGCATTATGCAAGTAGTAGTAAGAACCTATGGATGTCAAACACAATTGAAATTCACCAGAATCATGCTATTTCAACTTCTAAGTATTAGTATCGGGGAATCCCAAGTAAATAAAACAAGTGAACTCCAATAATACTAATACTAATTAACACTAATAATAATCAATATAAATATGGTCTAAATCTCTAGACCCCAGATAGCTCTAGTCTACATAATTGAGTCTATACACATCTTAGTGAAGCAACCATGCATCTTCTCAAGGCCCACCGACAGCCTAGTGTTTTAGCCTCAGCGACCACCACTTTACCTTCTTCTTGGTAATGTAACAATGAGTTGGAGGTGACTCTGCACATAGGCACACAAACACAACATAAGAATGCAGTATTTAGCTAGATGAGTGAGGTGTTGCATATGAAATACAAGATGAAATCAGGCTTACCTCCATGTGGATAGATTGAATTGTAGTGCACTTCTGCCCAAAAGCTCAAGAAGATGACTACACAAAACGAATGTAAGTTGCATGAGTAACTTTGGATAGAATTACTTCTTTCAAGGCATGGATATCATGAATCATATCCTAATTCCTAAGTGCTTACCTCGTTCTAATTTTTCAGCCTTTAGAAGAATCTCAATGTAACAAGTGTCCTTGAACAAAGTTCTTACGAATATTTTGACACCATACTGCAACAACAACAACAAATCACTTCCTCGGAAAAGTTGCACAATCAATAAAAAGGAAACTCGATTTCAAGTTATAAACAAGCAAATCAACAGCAAAGCAACACATGATCCCTTATTAGATCGAGTACTCCCAAAATGCACTCCAATGTGGAGTACAAGGTTCAGCTATAGCACTATTATAAGAGCCACTTTAGATCCAACAAACTGATGCTACAGTATATACTCTCAAGTTATTATTCCATAATCAAACTCGGTTATATGAAACTGTGAATCATTTGGTAAGCATATGCTGGGCGATAAAATTTAGCAGATTACCCTGAAGTAGAATAACCACATTGTACAGCTAAATAACTTAATCAGTACGCTACCAAAGTTGAGATAAACAAGGCAACACAATAATTTTAGATGGAAAATATCATGACACGTACAAAGTCAGCTATAGCCTGCAAAGTGACATGATCTCCCCACTCGCCAGACCTATGCAAGCACATTATTAGCATAAGCAGTACACATGATGACCACCAGAATAAAAGCCTTAACATAATTCAACATAGGATGCTTCAAGAAGAAGAAAATATACTTGGACATCTTCTCCAAATATTCATCAAATCCCGTAGTCACATATCCGTCGTAGGCTTCTCGATTAGATTTTAGCTGAAACATCCAAAGAGCTGAAAATTAGAACTACTTACAAAGTTGAGAAAAGTCTTGACCATAGAAAAAGAAACCAAGTAAACAAAGAAAAGGATTAAATTCATCTATAGTTTTTGCTAACGAAACCAGTATTCTGCAAATAAGAGTGTACTTGTTGTAAGTTGACAAACTTGATTGACCACTTATTGCCTTACAAACTTGTGGTGTTCAGAGGAACGATAAAACTGATCAGACAATGCACATAACTGAAAGAAAGCATATATTAGTTTCAAAAACAGAATAATTGTTGAAACGAAAATTTTGACAAAAATAATAATATAACTCCAAGTCCAAGTTGGTGCATCTTATATTCATTTGTCAGCCCAAAACAACTATTCAGGTCCAAAATATTAGTTAGAGCTCAAATTCTTGAGCCCCGATATGTAGTCTCATCATGTTGGAGGATCCTACAATAATTTTAAGAAATCACATTCAAAAAGAAAAAGAAAAAAAAAGCAAGTTAAATGTGTGGTGGTGCACGTGTTGGTGTGCACTAATTAAAAGTGAGGCTGATTGCATTAAAAAAAATCAAATCAAAAGAAAAGGGTTGAGTGGGTTACCCCCACTATTTCCTTCCCACTTTCCATAAAAAGTGTCCCAAATTTTTTTTTCCATTTTAATTTCTTTCCATTTTTGGATTGTCAAATTTACTACATTACCCCCACTATATCCTTTAAATTACCTACTTTTTATCCCCTTTTCTCTCCTTTTACTATATTACCCCTACTAAATCTTTCAAATTACTCACTTTTTATCTCTCTCTCCTCCTTTTTACCATCCAATCATTATACAGTGAACAAAAAAGATGAGAGAAAGAAAACAAAAAAAGGGGGAGGAACGAGTGAACAAAAAAGATGAGAGAAAGAAAACAGTGGTTTGTTCAGCAATGGAGGTGGTTACTGAAAAGATGGTAGTAGCATCATCTCAAATTTTTGATTCTTTCTCTCCTATCTTTTTTACAAATCAAACTTCGAATTTCAAA
Organism: Polygonum maritimum; assembly: GCA_963924305.1. NCBI lineage: Eukaryota > Viridiplantae > Streptophyta > Magnoliopsida > Caryophyllales > Polygonaceae > Polygonum > Polygonum maritimum. The sequence goes on along the minus strand of OZ002729.1, from coordinate 44,699,250 downwards.
ACAACCGTAAATGCAAGAGGAAGCTACTGGTGTGGGTTTCTCCAAAACAGATTTTATTTCAAAAGAGTTCCAACTTCAGCTTTCTTCGAGATCTAAACATGTTGGTGGGTTTGTTAAATATAATCCTTGTTCAAGCAAAACGAACGCCAGGTTCATGTTTGGGTCTCTTCCCTTTTTACAAAAGAAAATTTTCCATGGTGGAGAAGTACACTAATTTTGGCGCAATTCAAGTGATAGGTTTCTAAAGAAAATTTTGTGCGGAGGCCAAACCTCAAAGCTTGCATCACTTTATAGAATTTCTCATTCGATTTTGTTTTAAAAAAAATCATCAAAAAAGGATGTTTAAAAGGTGCACATGTTGTTGATTCGTCTTGCTTCACGGGTTCCCCGTACCCTGATAAAAATGGGTACTTGATTTCAAAATCATAAAAAATAAAAGAAAAGAAATAAAAAGTCTATACAAGCAGGGTGGAGTTTTGTCTTTGCTAGATGCAAAGAGAGGCAAAAAAAAGGGGGGGGGTTAAATCAAGAACAAATTTTTATTAAAGTGATTTTCATACTTTGCAAAAGCAAAGGAAAGCTAATGTTTGCAGTACTAGCCTTGTCACTAGTCAAATCAATGCTCCATGTGAAGAAAAGTTTTACTTTCCATTTGCTTTCATGCGAAAATTGAAAAGTTGATGATAAACGGTTTAGTGAAATCCTAAGCCAACTTCGGTTTTCTTTTTTTGGGTTGATCAAAACTAATCATGGACGATGGGTCTTCTTTCAAAGCTCGTTCAAAGTCAAAAATATATATATATATTCCAATCCGAATTGGAGGAATCTCGTTAAGATCGATTTTGATGAAAGAAATAGGGGTGTTTGAGTTTAAAATTGAACAAAGAATATGTGCTTGAATTTTGTTTTGATAGAAAAATTAAACTCGTACTTGAAAGCTCTTTGGCAAAGAAACAAGGAGACTACAAAGCTTTCCGAAGAGAACATTAAAGGATGTCTAACTTCTCACAATTTCAAACAGAGGACTTTGTTTTTACGTCTGCAAAGTCGTTTTTGGTGGCTGGTAACCCCAATTTGTCACCATATATATAAATTGTCTCCAAGTTTTTAGGCTTAAAGATAAAAAATGTGTTTTGAAATCGAAAGCATCCCACCAGATTGATTTGTCGAAATCTTTTTCAAAAAATATAAATCCAATCTGATATAAAGAGTTTTAATCCAAAACCCAAGTCAAAATCGTGGCTGAGAACTAAAAGGATTGCATATACACTTTTCAAAGTAGGTCCACATATATTTAAAAGGGCTTAAAACATATTTAGCCCCCTGAACTTGTGCAAATTTGTTACTTGGACACCCGACCTTTGATTTGGACCTATTCGATACTTGAACTTATATTTTTTGACCTATTGAACCCCTCTTTGCTGACTTGTACAAAAAAAATTGCCACACGGCATGCCACACGTATATATGTGTAAGCCACATCATTACTTGTAATTAAAAAAAATAAAAAATAAGAAAAACAAAAACAAATTGCGCAGGGAAGCCTCGGGGCTCGGGCTACGCCGGCCATCCGCCACCGCCGGCCTCGAGTGCACCTGGTCTGCCGAGGGCTGCGCTGAGGTGGGCGTGGAGCTGGGACTAGTTGCCAGGGCTGTCGATCGAGAACGTTCCAGGCCTCCCAAGCGGAGCTCATGGCCTCGTCGGCCGCGGGGAAGCTCGACCTCACGATTTGGATCTGGAATCGACGCCGAGGTTGTCTTCCTCAGAGCAATTCCGCTATTTTGCTGGGGAACCAATGAACCATCCCCCAATCCCCACTCCCCCGAGACGAATCGCTGAAGAAATCCAAACCCAAACCCCCCAAAACCGATCTCAATTTCCGCCATTAACAGAGCTCCAATCCTGCTCCGAGCTCTTCGCCCACAAAGGTTACAAATCCCTGGTCGCGAATCCCGATTGCGATTCCGGAGGCTTCTTCTACTGTGGCTGTGGCGGGTACCCCTTTCTAGGGTTCCTCGTCATCTTGTCCGCCCTCTTCTACTTGCTCGGCAACACCGTTGCCGACTACTTCTGTTGCTCGCTCGAAAGCTTCTAAAACCTTCTCAAGTTGTCTCCGACCTTGGCCGGGGTCTCGCTCCTCCCATTCGGAAACGGATCTCCGGACATGTTCTCGAGCGTTGCCGCCTTCCTCGGGAACGGCTCCGGCAGGCAGCTTGCTCCCCGCGGCCGACGAGGCCTTGAGGCCGGCGTTGACGCCCACCTCAGCGCAGCCCTTGGCAGACCAGGTGCGCCCGAGGCCGGCGGCGGTGGCGGATGGGGTAGCCCGAGGCCGCCCTGCGCAATGTCTTTTTGTTTTTCTATTTTTCTTCTTTTTTTAATTACAAGTAATGATATGGCATACTTAGATACACATGTGGCATGCCATGGTGGCAATTGTTTTTGTACAAGTCAGCAAAGAGGGGATAGGTAAAAAAATATAAGTTCAGGTATCCAATAGGTCCAAATGAAAGGTCGGGTATCTAAATAACAAATTTGTACAAGTTCGGGGGGCTAGATATGTTTTAAGGCTATTTAAAAGGAGATAGACAATTTCTCTTTATACAGGAAGAGTAAAGGCCTTATTTAAAATTCACAATTTCAACCCATGGGCAAAACAAAACCAAACAAAAGATGTCTTCAAAAATAAACATGGCATGAAGCCAACAAAACCATGCAAGGTGTACGTGTGTGTGAACAGCATGCATGTACATGGAGTATATATATTCTCTACTTACCACGTTGATCACACTAAAAGCATACAATTACAGCCTATCAAATATTTTTTAAGAACCATGTTCTAAAAAGAATTACATATGATTTGATCCCTTTCAAGAGGGTATGTAGGACACTCGATATAAAGCGCACAAATACTCGTCGAGTTTAATCGAAACCTCTTTAATAGAGTATTCCTTTAGAACTACATAAAGACTTGATGTCCGTCATTGGACTATGTAGGAAAATTGATCAAATCATATATCGAGTTCAGTCGTCCATCCAAAACCAAACGAAATTCCACAAAACGTACCAAAAAGTTTTGTGCACGCCAAATGCGAAAGGATTAAACAACCCCTCCTAGAGGGTGGGTTTGATCTCATTCGCGTCATGCAAATGATATTGGGAATTGGTCAAGGCAACCCTTCCTAGAAGGTGGGTCTAGTCCCGTTCCTATGATGCATGAAAAATCACACACGCTTAAAAATCAAAACACACCGAACTACAAGTGGATTGATTCTCCCTAAGGAGATATCTAGGGAGCCCGTAAAAACACGGGTGCAACCCAAATCCTAAAACAAACCAAATTTTCTTTATTTGTACAACTTTCAATCAAAAGGACAACAAGAAAGGGTCGAACTCAAATTCTAAAATAATCAAATAAAATATGTTTTACGATTTTATAAATTTTTGCTCAACAATGATAGAACCACACTACTTTCAAAGTTGCCAATTACAGTATCCAAATTAACATGCAGCTGTCCAACTATAACTGTAGCCATGAGCTGATCGAGCAATGCTGGAACCCCTATCCAACTATAGTTTCCATAATGAAGGATGCAAACACGTTACCCGGCCCCTACCCATGTTTACTAATTCCTAATAGCCTAAAACTATATCCTTGTTTTCAAACTTTTTGCTTGAACACAGCCTCGATCAATTTCAACCAAGAATAGCTAAATCAAAACCCTGGAATATTTTATCACAAGTAAGAGGGACTCATGCTAATTAATAAGAACCATAACGCATAAAAGTTGTTGGAAGATTAACTGACCTATAATTTCCATCTCCTTGGAACTTGCACTCATCTAAATCATATAACTCCAACCTAGCAGGATACATACATTATAGTCATAATATAGCACAAAATTAGTTTATAACTGCCAATGTGGATTGTATAGACAGAAATAAGGCAAGATGATGAAGAAGTTCAGTCTAAGAACTACTGCTATTATAATATCTCAAATCTAAGCTACTACAAGATTTAATGTATCAGGAACATTTTGAAATTTACAAGTAGAAAGAAATGAATCATAAGATAGTAAAAATATTGAGCAATCTCATATATATGCCAAAGGTGATTTTAGCAATTCTACCTATCCAACAGTCTTTGATGATCTGAAGTTGCATAATCAATTGAAGGAATTTCCCCATTTGTTCTAGGAACATGCTACAAGAGTAAAATAACATTTATGTTAGATTGTGTATTCATAAAATAATATGTAAAATTTGATTAGTCAAAAATAATAATAATTTATACTTAATTAATTTTGGGTACCTATAATTTTTTTCGACACTTGTTGATATCTTTCTCTTGGTTGTAGGAGTTCCTAATTCGCTTCCAAAAAGTTGTCTCTTTTGTTGAGTGTTTCTCATAGCATTCTCGCTCGTATTAATCCAAGCACTCAATAGGATTAAATCATCTTCTGATCTCCCCACTAAACCCTTAGGAAATTCTTCCTCATTGGGAGAGTCATTGTTTTCGGGACGAGATTCACCACCTCGAGCTCCACGGGCAGTGCAACGAGATCTACGACCACCACCTCGAGCTCCACGCCCACGAGAACCTTCTAGTTGGGTGATGTACATAGGGTCATCTTCCAATTGAGAGGCCATATTTTCATTCGAGCCTAATGAAATTGGCGATTCTTGAGACTCACTAAAGTTTTGGGGAGCTTACACATATGGGTTAAAAGATTGAGATGAGAGGTGTTGCATGAATTGAAGATTTGTTTGTGGAGGATACAGTGGTTGAGGGTAATTTTGTGGGAAATTTTGAGGGTAATTTGGTTGGGAATTTGGGTAGAAAATTGTTTGAAACTTTTGAGGGTAGTTTTGTTGGAAATTTGGGAAGTTTGTTGAGGGTAATTGGGTAGGAAATTAAGTTGAAAATTTTGTGCCAAATCTGATGGAGAATCTACTCTTCACCCGAATCCATGTTAAGAGAAGTTTAGGGTTGAAAATTTTGTAAGAGAGGGAAGTAAGTGTTTGAGTGTGGTTTAAATGTATAATGAAATCATGCATACATATAGAAAAAAAAAACCTAAGGTAGATACAAGTGATGTGGTAGCTACAACCACCATTCAAGTCAACGTAGATGAAATTTGGTAGCTCTTTTGTTGAGTGTTTCTGATAGCATCCTTGCTCGTATTGAGCCAAGCACTCACTAGGAGTAAATCATCTTTCGGGCTCCACACTAAATCCTTAGGAAATTCTTCCTCATTGGGGAGTCGTTATTTTCGGGACGAGATCCACCACCTCGAGCTCCACACCCATGAGAACCTTCTAGTTGGGTGATGTACGGAGGGTCATCTTCCAATTAAAAGGCCACATTTTCATTCGAGCCTAATGAAATTGACAATTGTTGAGACTCGGCAAAGTTTTGTGGAGCTTACACATATGGGTTAAAAGATTGAGATGAGAGGTGTTGCATGAATTGAAGATTTGTTTGTGGAGGATACAGTGGTTGAGGGTAATTTTGTGGGAAATTTTGAGGGTAATTTGGTTGGGAATTTGGGTAGAAAATTGTTTGAAACTTTTGAGGGTAGTTTTGTTGGAAATTTGGGAAGTTGTTGAGGGTAATTAGGTAGGAAATTAAGTTGAAAATTTTGTGCCAAATCTGATGGAGAATCTATTCTTCACCCGAATCCATGTTAAGAGAAGTTTAGGGTTGAAAATTTTGTAAGAGAGGGAAGTAAGTGTTTGAGTGTGGTTTAAATGTATAATGAAATCATGCATACATATAGAAAAAAAAACCTAAGATAGATACAAGTGATGTGATAGCTACAACCACCATTCAAGTCAACGTAGATGAAACTTGGTAGCTACAAGTGATGTGATAGCTACAATCCATGTTAAGAGAAGTTTAGGGTTGAAAATTTTGTAAGAGAGGGAAGTAAGTGTTTGAGTGTGGTTTACATGTATAATGAAATCATGCATACATATAGATAAAAAAAAACCTAAGATAGATACAAGTGATGTGATAGCTACAACCACCATTCAAGTCAACGTAGATGAAACTTGGTAGCTACAAGTGATGTGATAGCTACAATCCATGTTAAGAGAAGTTTAGGGTTGAAAATATTGTAAGAGAGGGAAGTAAGTGTTTGAGTGTGGTTTAAATGTAAAATGAAATCATGCATACATATAGAAAAAAAAAACCTAAGATAGATACAAGTGACGTGATAGCTACAACCACCATTCAAGTCAACCTAGATGAAACTTGGTAGCTACAAGTATTATTCAAGTCAAGTGTTTAAGTTAGATACAACTAATTTAATAAATTATCGTGGATTAAACTAATTTCGTTTACCTAGATATACTAAACCAAAAAACTATGAGGCCTATCAAAAAAAAACATACGGAGTACTGTATTACGCCAAAGTCGGCAATTGTGTTGTGCCCATTTGGGATGAATGAACAAAACCGAAAAATGGCGGGAAACTGGAACTTGTAAAGGAAGCCAGCAAAAGAGAGAGACATTAAAATACAGAGAGCTAACGCCTATGCAGGATTTCCCAATTCCTCGCCGCCATTGAAGAGTGATCAAAGCTCCAACACGCCTTTGACGCTACTTAACTTCTCCGTCGGCCTTGAAGTTACAATTCCGAGTTCCCCTACAAAGATGAGTTCAAATTTGGGAAGAATAGGACCAGAGAAACCCTAGAATGGAGCCCTGGGAGGCGCTAGACCTAGACGACTCCGATCTTCCCTCTCTTTTACGCCCTTGTAAGCGCCATCAGTCTCACCAATCCCAATTCTCCCCCGATTCCCTTTCAAACCCTAATTCCTCACCTTCCGCCGACAATCAGCCTCCGCCACCGCCTCCGCCTCCTCGCCGCCTTATCCCTGGCCCTGCCGGCGGTATGCAGTCCGTGATGGGGCGATTAGGCTACAGAAGCGAAGATTTTGCGAGGAATAAGGATGCCAAGATTTGTACGCAGGATTATGCTAGAATGGTTGAGGAAGACGACGCTGAAGAGTTTGAGAGTGATCATTGGCTTTCCGCTTTGGATTTTCTCAGCCGAGAGGGTAATAGAGTCATGATCGGAGTTTGATCTTTGTTATCTTTTTGTTCTGATTAAGAAGTGAAATTTTGGTGATGATTTCTGCTCTCAGGTGTGAGGAGTACAACCAGCTTGAATGACATCAAGAAGTGTGTGAATAGTGAGAAGATTGACATGGTATTATTTATCTGCTCGAAGCTTTGGCAATTGATTTGATCCAGATGGACTTGTTGAGAATGCATTTGACACATTGTTGTTGGTTTGGTACTGTTTGAAGGTTGTTGCCATGGTCAAATGTTGCACTCCAAATGGTTTGGGTGACTTGGTGGTAGTTTTGAAGGTAAATTAGCTTGTTTACATCTTTTCTTATTCACTGTTGCCAGGGGTTCATGATGCTGTATTTGAATCTGTCTCTTTGATTGTGAATTTAGGACCCAACTGACACAATTCAGGCTAGTATTCACCGCAGAGTCCTAACCGAAGGAGACGATGGGAAGCAAATTGCTGTTGGCTCAGTATTGATACTTCAGAAGGTTTGATTTTTCATTAGAAGAGAGAAGATAATTGCCTGATCTGAACTGTGTTCTTTTCAATATTTTTGCCCCTTCACTGAGCATTTGCCTGACTTTCTATTGTACAGGGCGAGAAATATGAAACTATTAACTTGTTCCTTCTGTGATTTTATAATCTTGTGATGTGTAGCTTCTATGTATTATTGAGGTGGAGAGTAAGTAATGACAGTGCCAAATGATTATATGATAAGATTGCTAGATAGATTCAACTCTGGTTCTATGCCTGTGGACCATTAGAGTGTAGCATCTAGAAGACGCATATGGATCTGTTTTGTACAGCTATACTAGGATCACTGCTAATTTTAAATGGAAATTATTTATAACTTCAACACTACTGCTTACAGAAGGTAATTATCAGAACATGATTTTCGCAGGTATCAGTTTTTAGCCCTTTGAACAAGTCTCTTTATCTCAACATTTCACTCAGCAATGTGGTCAAGGTATGTTTCATTTAATTTCTATAAATTCCTTGCAATAACATTTGCAAGTGAAAGATGAACTTGCTTGGAGGGTGTAAAATAATCCTTCAGAGATTTTACATTGCTGAAAGTTGGGAAGTCAGCATTCATGATGGATTAATATATTATGTGGTTCGTATGTATGAGAAGTTAAATATGACTTGGGTGCATTGAAGTTTGTATTGCTTGTCATGAAGTAGAGAATTGGACACTTATTATGGCAAAGATTTTCATACCCAATTTAAAGTAAATTCCAGGAAAGTGGTCCTTTTTCCTTCGTAAATGCGGGTTCCCAAGCCTTCAGATAAAACTACAAGCCCTGTGCTGTATCATACCCTGGAAAGTCCCCTACCTCTTTGAAATGTTTGCATCCTTCTAGTTGACTTAAGAAATTCTCATACAGGTTATTCCTAAGGATGCAGGAAGGGAGACGTTCTCTATATGCACAGCTAAAGATGCTGCACCAGGTGTGTGGGTGTGTGATGATCTATTTTCTTAATGAGTTTGTAGTTCCCCTGAAATGATACTCAAATGTTGCTTATACATTCATATAATTTAATCTTAGTTCCTATTAGTTTTTATAGCTGATCTTGAATCCTTAACTATCTTGCAACTTGTACTTTTGTAAATTGTCTCATTGACACCAAATTCTTGTATTGGTAGACTATCACAGGGATTCAAAGATCCCAGAGCAGGTTGCATCAGGATCTAGAAGAGACACAGAAGCCAATCCAGATGTTCAGATAAACTATAATTCCAACGGCACACAATCTCTTGACAAGCATGTCAGGGAAGAGAATTTGGTTTCAGGAAGTCAAATCAATGTTGACCAACATAGCAACGAGTTTGCTTCGTTACAGCACCGCTTTGTTAGAGATCATGCAGAAAGTACTATCACGAAGAAGCCGACTGAAGTAGACTTGGTTTCTGTTAGTCAGGAAGCTGGCATTCAACCTGATATTGGTCATAAAGATGAAACTATTGTTGAGAATCTTGACTATGAACCCCTTTCTGCTGCAAATGCATTTCAAAAGCAAACAAGTGGTGGCGAAGAGTCAGGCCATGAGAACGGTGTTGGAACTCAGTCGCAAGCCAAGCGGAATAGAACTAATGAAACAAGTGCTTCTCAAACGAACAGTATTCTGTCTCAAACAAAAGCTTCATTCCAGCAGCAGTGGACAGATGATCAGCTCGATATGCTTGACATTGATTATTGATCTACCATTTTTCGCTTCCTTAACCGTATGCATTTCTTCCTTCTCTCTCTCTCTCTCTCTCTTTTCTTTTTAGAATCAAAAGATGAGTTTGTCATGAATGTAAATTTACTGAAAACTTGCACATACTACTCCCACTAGATGACTTCTTGTTATGTTTGGTAAGTATTTCTAAGTTTTGTAATTTGGAGGGAAGATTGTTAGTTTCTTTGTGGAAACCATGCTTGTAAGATCTCTCTAAAACCTCCATCTATTTGAAATTTGCTTGAATACGATGTGGGTTGGTCCTAATTTACCATACAAATGCAAACACAATTAAGCACAGTAGTGATTTTTTTTGGGCATGAAATTAAGCAGAGTAGTGATGAAGGGTATCCACATTACAATAAATTGAGACAAACATGGTTGATGGTTGATGGTTGATGATTACACATTGGGGTCGACGAGCTCGCCGTTCAAGAACTCGCGGTAGGCAGCAACGGGCCAGCTGAAGCCCCTGAAGAGAAGGCTGGAGGCGAGAGGCACGTCGATGATGATCTCCTTCTGGGTGGGCTTCTTCTCGTCCCTGATAGCGATGAGGTAGCTGCGGCCGACCCAGCCGATCCAGCCGGCGATGTAGAGGAACAACAGGCCAGGGGTGATGAACTCGCCCCAGTGGCGCTGGTCGCCGCTCACGATCAGGTGCGGGAGCCCGTCGGACCCGCACAGCAGGCCGTACTTGCCGTAGTTGTCGAACCGCCGCTTGGTCTTCTCCATGGTGGCCCTGATCGCCAGCGCCGGCGCCGACTCGGGCGCGTACAGCTTCAGCGACGACTCCAGCTTCTTCAGCTGCTGCTTCTCCCGCTTCGCGAACTGCTTCGAGTCCTTGCACGGCGTCAGCCCCGAGATGTCGGCTGCCGCCGGCTGCGGGGCCGACGTGAGTAGGACTGATGACAGGGCCAGCGCCGCTGAGAAGGCCTTCAGCGCCCCGGATCCTGTGGCCTCGCTCTGCCCTTCTGGTCCTTGTTGGGACACCACCAGGAAGGGCTTCCTGCTGTGGCCGGCCGTTGGGGCTGACACCCGAGCTGCTGGCTTGATGAAGCTGCTGGGGATTGTGAGAGACATGGCGCGATGGTGATGGTGATTTCAATTCAATCCAACCAACTAACTCTGAGCAGTAGTGAGCGTGTAAGAGATCTTCCGATTGATTTTGTGCATTTGGGCTTTTTAATTTAGTGGCACTCGTCCACCGATAGGGTGAGGATAAGAGTTGTTGTTTGATTGGAGCGTTTGGGTCCCTTCCGGATTTCCTTTGCTTGCTAAGTGGATAAGCCCAGTGGCCTTAGAAGGTGGGCACCGGTTCAAGACCAGACCGGACCGGAACCGGTAACATGGAAAACCATAGACCGGGGACCGGATCGGGTTTTTCATTAATCATATATGATTAATAAAAAATAATATAAAAAAACTATATAACATTATAATTAGTATATTATTTATTTAAATATAATTTTTTTAATTTTATAAACATCCGGTCCAGACCGGGACCAGGAAAGTCCATATTCATGGACCGAGAACTGGACTAGGAGGACCGGTCCGGACTGGATTTTTACCCACCCCTACTTAGAATTAGTCTCCACCAAAGTTTTTTTTTTTTTTTTTTTTGAACTGGTGAGAATTAGGGTAGCTCGAGTACTACTCGGCCTAGCCTAGAGCACCTGTGAACAGGTGAGAGCTATGCTCTGAAAATTCAAGTTTGTGGCTTCGTCGCCAGTGAGGATCGAACCGGGGACCTCGGGTTCTCCCCATTGAGGTCTTACCGCTAGACCAAGTGCCCTTTGGCAGTCTCCACCAAAGTTGCATTCATCTTAGAGTGCTCTCAGCGGTTGCCTAAAACTTGGCCAACTTGGGGATAAATAAATAAAATAATGACAAAGTGTACCACAGTGGGTGAAGAGTGAAGACTGGCCTTGGGGATGGCCACTTTTGATTTTGGTCTTTCACCAAGAGAGTGACACGTGTACATATTGTCCTAGAGTATTATTTTCACTTGTAAAAAATGAACAGAAAGAGGAATAAAATATTAACAAGGCCAAAAATTCTGACCTACCATAAAGAATACTCTTAACCACACTTGTCCTCACGAGGAGGTAAAAAATAATATATATATAAAAAATCTTTATAAAAAATCTTTATACTCTTAACCACACTTAACCACACATGTCAACTCTTCATTAGATCGTATGACCAATCTTTATATAAAATAATTTAATGGTTGAAATTTCGTTGATGACCCCATGTTACAAATTTCTTTATCTATTGATCATCATTTTAGTTATTCTCCAAATTAAAATAAAAAATTAAATTTTATCCACAATTTTTCTAGAAATCTTCTTATCTACTAATCTATATTTTAATTTTTTTCTAAAAAAAAATAAAAGTTCAAATTTTTATACGTAATGTTTCTAGAATTCTTCTGATATACTAATCTTAATTTTTTTAATAAAATCGTACCCCGATCAAAATCTCAATTTCAATTCAATGTCTTTTATTAGCCACAATTAGATTAGTTTAATAAAAAAATATTAATTTCCAACAAATCCAACCATAACCATTTTATCAAATCAATTTGATTTGCTGATAGTTAATTGAATTAGTTTTTATTGGTGAAAATTTTTATTGTTGATTCTACATATGACTAAATTATATATAAATATACATATATTTTGGTTTTGATTTTTTTTTAAAATAATTATAAAATAAAAATTGTTAATTACAAAATAAAACAACTTATTGATAAAAACAAGTATTCAGTCCTTATATGACAAAATTATAATACCGCAAATCTATGTTTGAATAAAAGAATGTATTATAACATAAATAATGTTCATTAAAATAAATCCCAAAAGAAGCAATTATATAAATTAATACAAGATTTTATATCAAACTATTCTTTTGAATAACTTTATATAAAACTAGCAAATGACCCGTACCTTGTACGCGAGTATTATTTATTTATTTATTAATTTTTATATGAATTTACTATAACCTCACCCAAAAAAAAAAAGGAAATGAAAAGAAACCCAAAAACAAAGTGAAGGACAGAAGAGAGTCCTTAACTTTATATTCAAAATGGGTCCCCAAATTTTAAAGATTTTACATTGTTGGTCCTCTTGCTAATACAAATGTTAAGACAATCGATAATATTATTACATGACATCTTCTTCTGGCCAACCACATCTCTCTCTCTCTCTCTCTCTCTCTCTCTCTCTCTCTCTCTCTCTGCATTCCTATTTAGTAGGTTTTTTACTCGAGATACCATCATTCGACAAGCTTGGATTTTAAGAGCATTACCAATGGTGAGTTTAATGATTTGTATAAGTCCCATAAAGTTCATTATTTTACTATTCCACATCATATATAATCTCTCATTCTATTTTAATAAATAGACCCTCTTAAGATACCTAAACTCGATGAGTATCCCCTATCTCACTTCTCGTCGAGGATTAGATAGAGATGAGACGGGATGAGGAGGACTAATAAGAGATGAAGATGTGGAGTGTATTATCCGCCCTGACCCGCCCTCAGGTGCATCCCTAGTTTTACGTGCTTTTTTTTAATGCTCTATAATGCAAATAAAGCTTCACAAAGGGAATAGACTATAAGTTTGTATGCAATAGGCTAAAAGCACAGATTTAATATGCTAAATGTGTACATGAAAATTTATCCCTCCATTTAGAAATACTTTTTTTTGCTCACAAATAGCTGTCCAAAAAATGTTGCAAATTTTTATCCTTGCAAAGATGTCCAAAAAAGTCAAAAAAAGAATTATCCTCGTGCAAAAGATAATTAGGTAAAATTAATTAAGTACTGTAGTTCATTGTAATGTTTTGGTTAATTTTCCGAAGCCACAAAACATTTATAAATGGGAGGGAAAAGCATCAATAATATTTGAGCATGTCAGCATGTGCAATGGCGTACAAAACGGCCACGCAAGTCAACACCTCAGCTCAGGTCAGCTCAGCTCGCCTCTACAAAGCTCTCAATCCATTAACGATCTCCTCAGTGAGCCCTCACCATAAATTTGACCCCCTTTTCTCCAAACTTGTTCAATCTCCTCTACAAAGCTCAATCTCTTCTGTGTTTTCCTAGTTCAACCCTTTCTCTGAAAGCCTCACCTGATTGTTTGTGCTCGTCCAAAGTCGGCGAAACCAGATTCGGAGCCCGCTCTAGTCCCAATAGCGGTGAATCTTCTGCTGAGTTGGTAAGCCACTCTAATCTCATGTCTTTCTTCTTCATCTTCTAGCTCAAGATTGCTTGCTCTAGATTTAGATGACAACCAATTAGGGTTAGCGTTATTTTAGGGGAGAAATTCCAATCAATGCTCATGATTGTTCAGTGCTTTCTTGTCTGTGCCTATTGGGCTAATTTGTTTGGAGTCAGCTGAAGTTTGGAATTCCAGTGCATTAAATGAACAATCTTTGACTAAATGAGCATCTTTAAAAGCTCCAAAACTGAAGTGATTTTGGGGTCTAAGCAGTTATGAATACCGTTGTGGTTAAACTGTCTAGTTGTTGGAATGCCTGAATCTTGGTTCTCAAATGCCTGAATTTTGATTCTTGGTTGATCTTTGTTGAAAGTGCACTGCTCTCTGTGGTAGTCTAAAGAAGTAAGGATTGTTTTTGAGCTGATGATCTCCATCTCAAGACCCTCACAAATCTCTAGTATAACCCACCCTTTTTGTCGTTTTACAGCGCGTCTTCTTGGCTTTTGAGTGAATTAGGAGTCTTTGATTTTGGTTGATTTGCAATGTCTCAGCCTAAAAAATTGAAGCAAATGTGATCAATAATGTCTATTAATTAGTGAACACAATCGATTTTGGCCTTCTATTGGTATATAAAACTTTGGTTTCAATTAAGTTGCATATTTTTTTGGAATTACTTAATTAGTCAGTCATCATTGAAGGCTTTTTAGCTGCTTTTTTTTTCTCTTACAATTGGTTATCCGTTAACATTTGTTTGGTTTTTTCCTTCTTGTTTGCTTTTTTCCCTTTTAGATTTGTTTGAATTTTTTTAATATTGTTAGCCTGTTGAATCCAAATTTCTACCAATTGAATTTGTATTCCTCAGTTTTTATCTCTTTTTGCTTCAAAATGGTGTTATGTATATGCTTGAAGTATGTTTGAACTAAGAGTGTAAATCACAAGTACTCTGGAAGATAAGATGTCAATTTCCATGTAAAACTTGGCCTAGATATTGATATGATGTATATTAGCCATGGCCTATGAAAATATCTATGTGAATTTGTGTTAAATATTGATGATTTGTAGTAACGATGCAGATGATGCTGATGAACGATGATAAAACCATGCAGATGATAGATGTTTATGAGCGATGCAATCCCGTGATCTAGCATGAAAATGTGTCATATGCACCTATACAACCATGGCACCTCGACCCGTTTCCCGTTTGACCTCTCGACGAGTCCCACCCAAGTTCATCTTCATCATTTGCCTGATTCTTGTGCCTTGTGTCATGGTTGAGCTCTTCACCCACTACCAGAAAATCACCTACTTCTTCCGTCCCTTGTGGGACAATCCCCCGCCTCCATTCACCCGCATCCCCCACTACTATGCCGAGAACGTCTCCATGGACCAACTCTGCAGCCTCCATGGATGGCAGGTCCTGCCCCAACCACGAAGAGTCTTCGATGCAATCATCTTCAGCAACGAGCTAGAGCTGCTCGACATCCGGTGGCACGAGCTACACCCTTTGGTCACCAAGTTCGTGATCCTCGAGTCAAACACCACCTTCACCGGCATCCCAAAGCCCTTATACTTCTCAGCCAACAAAAATCGGTTTGCCTTTGCCAAGGAGAAGATTGTCCACGGCCTCTTCCCCGGGCCCGCCTCTTCCCCGGACCCGTTCAAGCTCGAGTCGTCTCAACGCGTAGCAATGAACGCGTTGCTCCGGCGTGCAGGAGTCTCCCCAGGGGACCTAGTCCTCATGTCAGACACTGATGAGATCCCGAGCCCGCACACAGTGAAGCTGCTCCAATGGTGTGATGGGATCCCGCCCGTGTTGCACCTTGAGCTCAAGCACTACATGTACTCGTTCGAGTTCCCGGTGGACTACAGCAGCTGGCGAGCCACGGCCCACGTGTTTGGCCATCACACTCGGTACAGGCACTCGAGGCAGAGCGACACGATCCTGTCGGACGCGGGCTGGCACTGTAGCTTCTGCTTTCGTACCCTCCGGGATTTCGTGTTCAAGATGACGGCGTACAGCCACGCAGACCGGGTCCGGAGGCGGGAGTTCTTGGACTACCGCAGGATCCAGGAGCGTATCTGTAGCGGGCAGGATCTCTTTGACATGCTACCGGAAGAGTATAGCTTCCAGGAGCTGATCAAGAAGATGGGCTCCATTAATCCTTCTTCTTCAGCTGTTAACCTCCCTGCATACTTGATACAGAATGCAGGCAAGTACAAGTTTCTTCTCCCGGGAGGCTGCGTGCGAGACCCCGAGTAGGAACATAGCCTAGCCGGGTCGGACTCTTAACACGGAATGCATTGCATTGGACGTTTTGCGTAGGAGTTTTAATTTGAGGCACAAGTTCATAGGACAATCATCCTGAGTTTGAGCTTAGGTTTGTTTACACGAACGTGCATTGCGCACACCCTAGTCTGGGTTATAGTAGATGACTTCGAGTTTCGATGACACCCGAAAATTACCATGATACTTGTATAGCTATGATCTAAATCTAGCATTAGAGATGGATATACGGTTGAATACTTTGAATAAGTGGGCTTTGAGGATGAGTGGCATTGTAAAACAGTACGATTGAATAAATGAGGGTGTATCCTAACCAATTGCAGATTTCCTAAAATGATGTACATTCGAACGTTTTGATCGAGCGAACATGTCCTCTTAGGAACAATGCACCACTTGAAACACAAGAGTCAAGACTTTCCTTGACAGAACAACGAAAGCCAGGAGGAAATAGCGCCTCTTCAAGCCAAAGAAAATCAGACATTTGTGCCTCTATATGATCGATTTTTTTCACTTTCTTCCAAATCTGATCGATGAAACCATGTTACCTAACTCCTTATAGCATCGAATACTCCTTTTGAAAGTTAATTTTAACCTCACTTCATATTAAAATTTTAATCATTCATAAAAGTAACAATTTTTTTTCCTCTTTCGGTCTCTATAGAGCATCTTCCACCATAAGGTATATTTGAAATGCTATATTTCAAGTTTTAGCAAATGGAGTTACTAGAGGACAAAAAACCATGTATGCTACTTCTCTTTCTCCCACTATACCCTATAATTACATAAGGTATATATTAAAATATAAATATAATTGCCTTTAATGTGTGCAATGCGCGACTTCTGTTTTCCTCCCACGATACCCTATAATTACATAAGGTATATATTAAAATATAAATATAATTGGTTTTACTTTGAAATGTGTGCAATTCACGACTTGTATTTTATGAAAATCTTTCCAACGACTATAATGTATAATAACGGGTAGTTTCCAACGGTAAAATCTTTCTGAGAAGGTTTTAAAGAGGTCATTGTCATATCTTATAATGTATAATATATGTGTTTTTATGCATAATTAATTAATGCTTATGTATTACTTTTAAAATATATCCAATTGTATTCAATATTAGGTTCAAATTAACAAGCTTGTTATGATATTTATAATGCTATAATTTCTATCATTAACAAAATGTATTAACATCAAATTAAAGGACAAATTAAAAATGTGTCTAAAGTTAAAGAGGGTATATATGGAATAGATTGTTTATAAAAGGTTATGAAAGGACAACAACAACATTTACCCAGGTAGTCCCGCAAAAGAAAGATCTGGGGGGTCAGGATGGGGGTATTCCAGACCTAAATGGAATACGCCCGAAAAAACCCAAGACAAACGCTTCCAAACATCCAAAGACTACAACTGAAATAAACTACAACTGAAAAAGACTCAAAGAAAACTTAAGAAAATACAAACTAGCTAACTAACGCCAATGCTTAAACCTTTAGGCTGACAAGTCTGCTTCGCCAACCCGGCTACTAGCTATCCATCACCTTGACTTTCTCCCTCCAGCTCTTCCTGCACTGAGCCAAATCTACTGAAATTCCTAGCGAGCTGATATCTTGCTTAATGTTGTCCATCCAGCGTTTTTTCGGACGACCTCTACCCCTCCGACAATCCCCAAACTCCAAGTGCTCGCATCTCCTCACTATAGCGTCCGATGGGCGTCTCTGGACATGACCAAACCATCGAAGTCTTGCTTCGCGAAGTTTGTCTCCTATGTTAGCCACCCCCAACTTGCTTCTGATATCTTCATTTTTAATCTTGTCCAACCTCGAATGGCCACACATCCATCTGAGCATTCTCATCTCTGCGACTGGAAGTTTCTGTTTCTGAGCCTTCGTCATCGGCCAACACTCAGCACCATAAAAGGTTATGAAAGGAATTAGATAAAAAGGTAAAGAGATATAGCAATTGGAGTGGAATCGGTATATATGCCATGTTACTGTAGAAAATCTGTAAGAAAAAATTTGGGGACTTGTGCACTAGCATATGGTGGGAGAAGGTCATATGCTATACTTGGAGTATTGAACCATTATAGCATACAATGAAAGATGGCCTAAGAAGTGAAAATCTTCAACGATCAACAAACAAATCACTCATCATGTCTCGTTATACATCCCTTTCTTTTTTATAACAAAAAAAAAAGACTAAAACCAAAAGTATTCCACAAAGTAACAATTTTTTTCCTCTTTAGGTTTATAACAACTCAAAATTTTCAACCATCTAACAAACAAATCACTCCTCACTCCCCTCTTTAGGTTTATACAAACTTAAAATCTTCGACCATCTAACAAAAAAAATCACTCCTCATTCCTTCTCACAACAAAGTCTCACGACTCATATATCCAACATGGACCACGACCACGGCATGATGGGCAACGACTTTGTAGGAGTGTCGTCACCGTTACCCTATCTAATAACAGTTATTAATAGAAATCTTATATATTTATTTTGATAATTTAGACTTTAAATCATATATATAAATATCATTATAATATTTTATAACAATCACCCATATGGTACGGAGATTAAACTAAATATGATTAATTTAAAAGGATTCACATAATAATGATGATTCGAGTACTAAAGAAGAGTGTTAAGATTGGATGATTATGGAGCACAATATGATAAGGTTTGCTCTTAATGTCTCTGCAGTTAAACTTTATTTCACGAAGATTTTTTTTCTAAAAATTAACATTTAATTTCAATTTTGCTTATACCAATTCTATATTTATTCAATTGTATTTTAAAAAGCAGACACTTGGCATGTGCATGGAGTATTACTGTATGACCAAACTTATTAAGTCATGCGTCTTAATAATTTTTGTTATTCTAAGAATAAACTAACGCCTTGGTTGCCTTCTATAAAACCTACTCCATGTTTAGTTTTCTTGCTTCTTTAGGGAAAACGAAGTAGTTGACTCAGAAGTACTTGCATGGTTTCCATTCAATTTTGGTCTCTAATTTCAGCAGTTTTCACACTCACAATAAGTGTACAAATCTTCCAGCAATAAATAACATATAAGACCATAAATAATACAACACCAAAATTGTTTCTTTTAAGAGTACAAATAGTCACCTAAAAAATCCTTAGGATGGGGTTGAGAAGGAGAGCATAAATAGAACAGGGATAAAAAAAAAACTCTGTTTCATGGAATCCTCGTCGGTGAGATCTCCATCAGTACATCAAAGACCAACCCAGTATGATCGGCCGTTAGTATTATGGATTGGCGATGGTGAAGGATTACTCACACACCATTCGTACCAAACCTGCATGGGTGTTCAAAGAACAACATCAAGTCACTCTACAAAGCAAATGATACTACACAAGCTATGGTAATGGTTTGTCTAGTAGGCTTAACAAGTTTAAAAGTCATGCTAGCTGATAATGTAATATTTTGGACACAACTTGCACATTTATCCCTTGGATTTCAGGAAGAGAGAAACAAAATTTAGACTATGTCATTCTCAAAGGTAAGAAATTAGACATTTGATGGAGGGTATTTTGACATAATTGGAAACTTCATGTGTGTCCAGAAAGTTGTTTTCAAAACAGAAGCCAAAACAAGAGCGTCCAGAAAACCAAGTGTAGAGAAATGGATTTACCTTGTTAGAACTACAGCATCGCCACATGTTGAACTCTAAGGGTTGACCTCGGCGTACACAAACCGGCGTCCTCAGAGGGAAAAATATGGGAAACCTAGATAGTGGCACCAATTAACAAGCACATAAGTAAGCCTAGTACTACCAAGGTATGCATCAAAGAGGGTTAGAGAGTGTTCCTTACCAACTAAACATATTAGGTGTTGCAGTTGTTGGCTCCATTCCTAGATGGACGTCCTTGTAAAGAACTGAATCAAAGTAGCCAGCAAATCCTGGAAAAGAGAACTGCATAATCAAAATCACTTAAATTACCATAATAACTACCTGATCGATATAGTTCTCTTATCCGTTGGACTAATATGGAAACTTGTGAAACCAAACCAAGCCAATGCGAAGCATTGATGATTGTTAAAATCACCCACACATGTTTAACAAAGGACCCCAGAAATACACTAAGCCTCTAACATAATGATACGCATACACTCATGAATTATACAAATAGCATATAGCAGGATATTATGTGCCAACTATAACCGACTTGGCACTTTTTCATGGTTTAAGACATTCAGAATACTTTTATTTACCTCAAACACTGGATTGGTATTAGTCATAACAGAAGCTTAAAAAAACTAGTTTAATATGCACAAGGTACTTAATGAAGGGTTCACTTTGCTCATCTTGATCATCTCATAGTCTACACACTCCCAAGTGTCCAACACACAAAAAGTTCAATAATAGCAATTCTTCTTTGATGCTAGTATTTTTCATCAATTTGATTAAAAGGAAAGTAACCACAAAAACAACAAGCATTCAATTTTAGAATGTTATGATGGTGACAAGGCATCAAATAATCTGAGCAGTGTGTAAGTATATGAAAAAATTCCCAGAAAAGAATGTTTCTTATATCAAGGACTATCACAATCAACAGAGAAGAGAGCTAAATACTTCAATTCTAATCAAAGACAGACTTCAAAAGCCATACCATGCACCAGGGCTGATCCCGTTTCATCGGGAATCTCAAATTTCAACTTCGTATACCGTTGGTTGTCTATAGGTGATGAGTCATTTGGATGGGTAAATGTGAATACCTACCATAAAAAAATATGACAAAATCAGAACAAGACTGAGCAGAAGTTTAATATGCATGGAACATCTTGCCAAAAAATAGCTAACACCTAAATAAGATATCAAAAAAGAGTTTGAACTACGATTGGACGATTAAGATCAAATGAAAGAACCAATTTAGCCCTAGAAGGTTTGAAAATTACAAAGCAGCCAATATCAACTTCAACAGTTCTGCAAGGTATGAGCCAAACTATAGTAACAAAAATTCCTAATATATGTATATTTATGTTTCGTATGATCTGTGAAACTCAGCATTTATTTGGCTCAACTGCATGAAACTGGAATACACGCATACAAAAAATTGATATGTAATCTACAGAAATTTTTTGTGAATTCACTAGAGTGTATTTCTTAAAACAAGAGCAGAAGAAGTGGAACTGGAAAAGGATGAGAGAGCTTACAGGTTGACAAGGAGCAAGCCGAGCTATATTGTGAAACTTGACAACATATGCAGTTTCAAAGTGTACAAGGTCTTTATGTGATTTAACCTATAGAAGAAAGACAATCAACTCAAGGTCAGACAGGAAGCACATTAGCAGAAATACAATAAAGGAAAAGGACTCACATCATTGTATAGCTTTGAAGCTGTAATTGGTTGTAGAAAGCTTGTGTACCTGAAATTAAGGTCAGACATTAAGCAGGAAGTTTTGCAGGAAACAAAATTCATTATGTGGATTTTAGATAGGAGAGAGATGCTAAGCAAATAGAGGTAGTAGAAAGTTTGTTACATATGGAATTAAAGCACCCATTCAAAGACATATAAATCATACTAAGGTGTCAAATTTGTTACGTTGACCTTAATCAAATTAAAGCATCCATCCAAAGAATGTATATAAATAAACCAAGGCTAGAGACATACGATGATGGAATTGAGATCCCATCAGATTTCAGAAAACGCTGTGCACCATCAAGGCATTCAGGAGACAGTTCATTGTCACCAAAGGAACCAAGCAACTCACTGACCTACACCATATATGAGGCAAGAGTCAATGATAAATCTAAAACATCTCACACAGAGATGTAGAAACTTCATTCCAACCATACCAAAATATCTGCTTTCTCAGGAGCATCCCAACAACGCATGTCACTGGAAACAATGGTCACCAAATCCTCCCATCCTTCTAGTTTGACCAAGCTCTGGAAGAAATTCCACTTCGTAAATAAAATCTATAGTATAGACTAGCAACATCTTGCTATACAAAATTCAAAGGAAAGTAAATTTTGTGTAAATGAAATGACATGAGATGTTGGTAAAGCAAACGTGGATCTGTGTGGACTTAAAAGTTCATGCCCATGCACAGGAAAGAGACATTGACTAAAATTTCTCCACAACCATAACCGAGTGATCATGATATTCCACCAAAGTAGATATGTTATTAATGGCAGCTTTATCCTCCTGATTATTTACTGAATCAAATTTAATCTAAACAGACAATCTTTATCCAGCCTTGTTTCTATACATCTTTGATCAATTAGTTAGTCACAACACACTCTACAGTTATGCTGAAATCAGAATTAACACTAGCGTTCTCGTGAGCAGAGTAGGTAACACAGGCTGCAATCTCTGAATGGAATAAATTTTTTTTTTTTTGGTGAAAATCTCTGAATGGAATAAATTGTTCACACATCCTAGTAGAATCATTTTTAAGCAGTTAGAATCGTAGAAGAGTCTAAATATTTGTCGGAGAAATTTTTCATTCTACCATTTATATTCATACCATTCCTTGTAATGAAAACATGACATTTTAGTTCGGCACAATGATGACTGACTATTTCACTTACATGAAGAGTAATGACTGCATTGGGATTTTTCTCCACAGCATAAATTTTCAACTTCCTCCCAGTTTCTTCTGCTGCCTACAAAGCATAAGAGCAAATAAGAAACACAGAATTGTAAAACATAAACAATAAAGCAGTACAGTCCTTTGGCACTATAACGTATAGAATATAGGAACATCTGAATGAATATCCTTATGTATAGTGAGAAAAGGTACACTAAAGCAATTTAACAAATGTAGACATTGCCAAGTTTCCACATAAATCAGGATTCTACTTTCAACTACTCGAAAATAAGATCCTTTTAACTAATCCTAGTGCAGCAACCTATCTCAAAAAGTTGTGACTTCCATGTATCCTGTACAGCCACATATGTGACAGAAGGTGCACAAAGACTTAAGCTAATAAATAACCTTAGGGCTAGTAAATTGGTAATTCTTCATTTGGAGTATTACAAAAGATAACCTTTATGTACCCTGCATCAAGCACAGACATATGCAATGATCACTCCTGACAGTGAATCCAAATTATACAAAATACAGAAATCCCAAGCTAAAAAGTATGTAGCTACATAGAATACATACAAGCAGCATGACGTATTTAATTAATTAACCAACCCAAATGAAGCCCACATAATCATTGCATACAAGAAATGAAAAGGTGTATGAATGAACATCTATAATCTATTACATGAGATGCTGTCAAGATATCATGCAAGTAGTGGGACAAAAACAAAGAGCCACAGACTCATGGAGCTATATGCATGCAAGGTTCAATGTTCAACCTGCAACGCCGCCCTCACAAGAGGTCCACGTCCAGCTCCAACAACCATCAGTACCTATCAACAATAAGCCCAAGCAATGTTATACAAGTTTCACTTCACAATTTTACCCCAGATGATAAAAATCTGCTTAAGCTCCAAAAAGAATGAGATTGTTGGTAAGGGGGCTAGACGGTGTTGGATAGACTTACAGTAGATACATGTGATGCTTCTTCGTCAGGGACTCTATCAGTTAAGGCTTTACAGATTGCCTTCTGATACTGCAAATAGACCCATAGTTGATCAGAAGAAACATCAGAGATGACAAAGTAGAAACACAAACAGGAATAGAAACAGATAACACACCTGAGTGTATTTCGTCATATCTTTTTCGAAAGTTTCATAAGTTTGGGCTTCCAGGTTATCCATAAGGGGCTACATTTGTAAAATATGGACATGTTGAAAAGAAACAGGTAAAGGATATGATAGAAGAAAGAAAATTCAAATTACACAATTCAACTGCCTGAATTGAAACTTACCTGCAAGGGAGACTGTAAAAAATCTCTGTAACCAATCTACAAAGTGCAAACCAGGAAATGTTAAAGAAAATCTTTTAAAGAGAGTGGAGAAAAGAAATGGGCAAAATTGGTGTGAGAAAAAGAGAACATGGCAGAGGCAGGTACCTCATAGCGTTCCTGATCGGGTATGGGATCCATTTTTTGGTATATGTAGCCAACATAATCCAGATATGTTCTTAGGAGATGTTTTTTGCTATCTGGAGAAGGCAAAAAGGTAAGCTACAGCATCCAAAAAACTAAAAGCGGCAGTAACTCTTACACTTTTGAGAACTTACTTTTAACATCCTTGTCTGTACGGTTAGCAGGATCCTCAACTCTTCCTCCTTGAGTTGGTTGTCCCACAATAACAATCTGGAGGAGAAATTTTATATTACCATTAAAGTTGAGCAACAATCTTTATGAAAAGCACATAGCCATTGCATAATCACAGTAAATCAACTTACCACTGAGCAATAATAGACTTTCCAATAACAATTCATTGATGTTTACACATCCACATAGCATAAATTTCATAATTCATGAATTTTGACATAAGTGAATTGATGAAAATCTGTATTAAATATGAACCTATTATGCTCAAGAAGTCAAGATTAAGAAAACACCAAGCAAATATAGAACATGTACTCAAATTGGATCATTCAAATTTTACCTTCATCTACAACAACTAGATACAAGAACATAAACAAGAGGACAGCAATTTTCATCTTAGAATTCAGAAGTCCAAACCATTTTTAAGATGTGGCTTTACTTAGATAATAAATTCAGATGTTTACGCACTTGAACCTTATTATAATCTCCAAACATGAAAAATAAAAAAAATACAAATTTATGCAGCAATTACAAAAATCTACACTGTACAAACCAAAGAACTCGGGGAAAAAACTTTAAAAAGTTGCCATAGGTTTTGAGTAACATCAATAGTGTTAGTTCAGTAGCTACAACGAAACAATAATCCAAAATCCAGGGCAAGTACCTGTATCGAATGACTGAAGAGCTCGGTGACAAGCTTTTGGTGGCGTTTAGATAAGCAAGGATACCCCCGAGCATTTGTAAGAAAAGACTATGCAAACAATGCCAAAAAACAATGAGCATCCAGACAATAATAGATGGATGGAAAAATAAAAGCGCTGATAACCGTAAAGAAAGGGAACAACTGATGAGCCTACTCACACTAGTATGTACAAAGGCTGAGCGTACAGGCTCACCAAACCATCGAGAAAGAGATTTTTCTGATGGCAACGAACTCCTACAAGAATTAAAATACACAAAAAAATATCAAAAATATGAGCATGTGACATCTTAACTGCAGTAATATGGCAAGACTCCTTTTACTCACTGTATATCAAGGGCAACTGAAAGTTGAGAATGATGCTCACAGAGAAGACGGAAGGAATTCCATGTTTCCCAACAATCAGTTTGCTTTCCAACCTAGGAAGAAACAGATCTTAGGTTACAAAAAAAGAAACGAAAATGTTGTCAAGAATTCAGACATCATGGATTCATAGCAGACAAGAAAGTGTCCCTCAGCAGACCCTCTCTTCTAAACTAATTTGGACCTCAGACGTGTGATTACAACAAACTAGATAGAGCTTGCTCCACAGAGGCTACTTGAAGCACACAAGCTTTGCTTTCAAATATACAATCCAGGTTATTCAATAAATAAGTACATATATAAGAACCTTGCAACTTCAGTTCTAGATTAAAGCCAGCATGCTTATGAAGTTCACATGAAGACATATATAGCTTGCACAGAAAGGCTAAAAGAACAAAATCACTTATATGCCTAGATCCTCAAAAAAGCACCACTGGAACTTTTTAAATTTGGTTGCCTGATTTTCTTACAGATATACAATACAAAAGGTAACTGGACAAAGAATGTTATACACTATCATCTACTCATAGCAAGCAGTATGTTGTGAAAGGTAACTTACTGACACATTATTGTCAACAGCATCATCGTCATCATTATCCCTCAAAGGAATCCTGAGCCACAACTTCAGTACATATGCAACTGTGAGATCAATGTCAATAAGATGCTATATCATCTCATTCAGATGACAATATATTTTTACCTGCATCTGGTTTAATCCTTGTAGAATCTGATTCACACATCTTGCGTAGTTAGCACATTTTTCACCTTTTGGGGTTGGGAGAAGGCATGCCTGACAATCAATAACACAAACAGAAGCACATAAGTAGTCGTAACACGTGATGCAGTCAGAAAACATACAAGAATTATATTATGAGACTAAGTCAAAAGTAACTGAAAAACTACAATTGGTGATTTCAACATTGTGTGCTTGTAATAACACCCTGAAGGGGTAGCAATAGGTATAGCACTAAATAATTCATCACACCTGCAAAGAAAGATGTGAGGCCCAAGCTATTTCTTGCTTCAGAGCAGTTTCGGAATCGTTTCGTAGCACTTCATCTTCAGCATCCAAGTCAATCCAGGAGCTGATTTTCCCTGAAGTTATTAAGAAATGTAAAGCTTTGTAATAACAATTAGAATATATCAATCATTACAGCTCATACATAAACTAATGCCATAAAAGCAAGATAAAATAATCAGAGCCAAGCCAACTAATTACACTAATTCATCTATAATATTTCTCTCATTTATCTCTGATATATGTGACCTTTAGGGGGTCAGATGGCAGGTTTTCACACTAAGTAACAGCTTTTAGAAAGGTTTCAATGCTAATTAGGCCATATACTGCTTCCAGTAACTCTAGGATTGTAGTACTCTTTCTCACTTTAAGTAGTATTTTACGTAAGAAGTCTCATCCTCAATCAGTCACACGCAGCTTCCACAGATCATTCTAAATCCTCTTATGCATAAGAAATTGTCCTTTGCATGCTAGTGCTTCGAAAATAAATGTAGGAAATAGACGTTTTATCGACAATAAGCATACCAACTACATGACTACTCCACTGAGAAGGGCTCAAAACTAAGTCTGAACCAGCAACTGGAAGTGCACTATACTGGTTGTCATCCTTGCTCCTTGAGCTTGGCCTGTAGGCAGGATCCATCTGCATAATCATGTAAAAAACATTGTGATTAGAACTCCTTAAGAAGTAATTTGCTAGGCCAATAATCACAACTTGACAAATCTGTTCCTCTAGCACATAATCTTCAGAAATTTCAATACTCACAATATAGATGAAAACAAACTTAAAATTCCCAATTCACCAAATCTCCAGAAATATAATTTGCTTGTGAATCTAACTGATCCACACAACTATTTTAAGTTAGACTACAAATACAACCAGTTCTCTTATGCAACCACCTTCAAAATCGTACAAAGGGCTAAAATAAGTCAAAACATAACAACCAATCCCAACACTTGAAACAGACATCAGTTTTCCACTTGTGGAATGTGAAAGAATCGTTCTTCTTTAGCATGAAAGCAGTAATTAGTACTTAGTAGCATTGCTTCTCAATACAAGAAGCTTATCAGCAATCACCAAGTGCAAGCACAGCTCGAAGTGGCAGAAGAAACGGAGTTACTAAGAACAACAAGCTGAAAGGGAAAAAGTTTGAAAAAAAAAACTCTAGAACACTAACCAAGGGAGCGACGACGAAGTCGAAACCGCCATTGATGTTGAAGGAGAGGAGGTCGGGCATGTCATTGGAGAACTCGGTCTCGACCCCGCAATAGCGGGATTCGCTCTTGTCGCCAGGCCTCTCACCGAGTGGCATTTTCGTCGATTGTTGCTTCTTCAATGGAGAAACAGAGAAAGAGGAGGAGCGCTGTGGACGCTCGCTCACGTAAGGTAGGGTTTTGTAAGGGTTCTAGGCAACACTGGATATTTGCCTTTGTTAAGGGTCAGTCTTTTTAACGCAACGCAGGGTCAAATTGCTTTGTAGCGCACTAAAAATAAGGGTAATTGACGCTTTTGCCCTCTTCATTTTTACGCACCCTCTTCGTCCCTCTTCTGCATCCAGCGATTTTTGGCCCTCTTCGTTCCTCCGCCTGCGTTCCTCCGCCCTCTTCGTTCATCTACTGCGTTCAGCAACTCTCCCTTCGCGTGTTGCAAGCAAAAACTTCGAGGGTCAGTCTTCGTTCCTCCGCCTTCGTTCGCCATCGTTCCTGTTCGCTCGCCTTCGTTCCTTCGTTCGCCGTTGTTCCTCTCAGCAGCTCTCCCTTCGCTCGCCGTCGTTCCTATTCGCTCGCCTTTGTTCCTGTTCGCTCGCCTTCGCACAATCAGGTAAGATTCCGCTCCCATTGCTCCTCAATCGTTCTCTTCGCTCGCCTTTGTTCCTGTTCGTGACAGTTTGGTGCAATCAGACAATAGACCTACTCTGTTGCACAACCCTGTTGATTTATTACAAATTGCTCTCTATCATATGTCAAAGACGCCTTTGGAACCCTCTTTTGTTGCACATCCTTGCTCTCTTGTTAACCGATGATATATTTATCAAATCCTGAAAGTTGTGGGTAATCAAAGTGTAGGGCTTTTTAGCATTATAAATTGTTTTGTTACTGCTAGATTTTGGTTGTTAGTGTTTGTTTCCTGAACGTACATTAATAGAATTTTGCCTTCGTAAGCCTCTTATGTTTTCCAATACCTTCTAAAAAGACAAATGCAAAGAGGGCAAAATCGATAACTGTTGTTCTTCATATTCCATGGTTCCAACAAATGCAAAGAGATTTGCATTAGGATCTCCGCTAGGTTGTATGTTGTTGGTGTTCTAATTGGTGGTCGTCTTGTCACAGATCTTTAATCAGGACGAGTTTTCTTCGTCGCTATCTCGATCGAAGTAGGAAATATGAGGTAAATTTGCTTCGTGCTTCCTTAATTTGTTGAAATCAGCCTAAGCTTAGGATTTTTCTGATTTTTGATGCCAAACCCTAGGCTAAAGACTGCATAAATCTCATAATGTGGTTATACAACACCTAATTTCTCTCGTTTGGTTGTATTGTTTCCAGCCGACCGATGGAAGAAGATGCTCTTGTAAGTTCAGCTACAACACCTTTTGCTATTGTTTTCATTGGCTGTTTTGGTTCGTTTTGATGAATGCATAGTGTTTTGCATTTTATATGCTGATCTAGTCTCTGTATAAATGCTGTGTTTGTTGACTATAGGTGCCCTGGCTAATTATTATTCATGGTCAGAGCTTTGATGAAAAGATCAAGCAATACTCATTTTGTCACAAGGTCTACGATGGAGATGAGATTGAGAAGCTTCTTAGGGTCAGTCTGTCACTTTCTACTTCTGATGCCTTATCAGGCCTCTTACTACCTTGTCACCTTGACATCCAAACAAATCCTTACTATGTCCTATTTTTTTTTTGTACCTTTAACAATTTAATGGAGCTGGTTTTATATTTTAGGAGCAGTCTCTGACATTGGTAAATAGAAGATAGAGAATTAAATAGTATATTTCTCACAAGAGACTCGGTGATCAAGATTTAATTTGTGTTGATAAGAGTCCAATATGAGCTTAATGGAATTTTTTCTCTCATTTTGATACCATGTGGGAGTTGGAGAATGGGTCATAATGAAAACCAAGGTGATAAAGCTAACACTTGCAAAGAGCACTGACATAATACTAATTTCTTTGGGCTCTTTTCTAGACTGTTCTCATTGTCTTTATTCATCTTATTTAACATATAGCTTTGTGGCATGGGAATGGAGGTGTCTGATCTACTGTATGATATGGCTTATTATAGCAACCTCTCCCACCTTTGTTTTCTAATCATTGTGTTCTTTGGTTAGAAAGAAGATGGAATTCCCAAACAAGCTGTCAGGGTTGAGGATATTCCTGGATTAAGTGAGTAATAATGTTTGTTTATCACAGTTGATGGATATAGATATATATATATATTTTGTATCCAATTTATATGACTACCGTATGCCATCTTACGGAGTTTTTTTCATGTATCTTATTAATGGATAACATGACAGGGGAGGTTGAATGGACACCTGATCAATATGGCCATTCACATTACAAAGAATTGCTGAATGGAGATGGTACCCCAAATAAAAAATCACTAACTGCGTTCATGCGATCTCTCTTGAAGGCTAGTAATTTCCTCTTGCCATTTACCTCTCCTTTTCTCGACGTCACATCTACTTTCACTTGTGATTTTGTGCTGATATCAGAACTCAGCTACTGTACTTGCTTATTGTTGGATTTGTATGACATGGCCAGACAATGCTCGACCATCCTGATGTTTAATTGGCCATTTAAGGAACCAGTGGATGTGCGTGACGCACCTGATTATTATGACCATATCCGCGACCCCATGGGTGAGTTCTTGACTACTTTTCTATTTTTTAATTGAACAGATTCAAAGCCTCTTCTCTGACTGTGTTTGCACTGTATATCTAAAAACAATGTCTAAAAGGGTGGAGTCAGAGCAATACTACTTAACACTCGAGATGTTCATTGCTGATGCTAAAAGGATGTTTGCCAATGCTGGCACTTACAACTCTCCTGACACCATATACTACAAATGCTCTACGAGGCATGTCTTATAACAAATCAACGAATACTACAATTGCCATAAGAAAAGCCAGTTTGCAAGTCAAGTTATAGTACAACTGTCGAAGTACCTTATTTTGCCCTTTTATTGTATTTGCATACCTGACATAAACTAGCTATCATGTCATGTGTTGCAGTCTGGAGGCCTATTTCTCGAATAAAGTCAAGTCCGGGCTTCAAGCTCTCACCAAGTCACTGTCGTGAGTATGCGGAGAAACCCATTCGTACTCGACAAGGGTTGTTTGAATGAACCAAATCACTTGAATACTTGGCATTATCTGTGGTGGCTATATGCTTGTATGTTATTTATCTAAATTGTGGACTTGTAAGAGAAAAATGTATAATTTTGTATTCAGTTCATGTATTGATGAAAGACATTCCAACGGCCACAACTTGTAGACACCTCATATTTGGAAGGGCTTGGCCTGCAGAGCTGATGATGCCGGGAAATAAATGTACCATGTTACGTCAAACATTGATTGTTGTGAAATTACTGCCTTATCACAGTAGCATGTGACGTTATAACAATATTTGAGGTGTCGGGCCGATTCTGATTCGAAGGACATAATTTTTGGTTAGGCTTTTTGATCTCGAGAGTATTGCTTGATCTTTTCATAACACCAAACACATGACTCGATTAAAATGTGTTAGTTGTGGGTTAAGTAATGCTATACTCGCTTAAAATGTGTTAGTGGTGGATTAAGTAATGCTATATAGATGCGAATTTCAACTTTTCACGTACTTATAAATCGTCCATTATAAATACATGGAAAAACTTGATACGTCCACACACATATCATGGACAACGTTTAAGGGTCCATAAGTTTTCCATGGACGAACATTTAATGACCATTAAAAAATATTGGACAAGGTTCGTAAACAAAAACTGATGACACACCCTGTAACACCCCGATTTCACAAGCATAAGGGTATTACCGCCAACGACCTCGTATTTCACTATCCGAAGCCGTTTAAGGCTTGGGTAACATAACACGATAATAACCAAATCATATTTTATAACAAAAGCTGGATTCGGTTACAAAGGCTCTTACATCCTTAGTTGTTTGATAATACAAAAGTAAAGAGTTGCAGCGGAAAAGATAAGTCTCGAAGATAGACGAAAACATGTGGGAACCATAAAGTACGGTCAAAGCAAAAGACGTTTTAAAGACTTCTTCCTTCCTTTCTTCCGTCATGTCTTCCTTTCTTCCTTCAAATCCTAATGACTCCGGCTTCCTTCTGAACAGCCTTCCCTTTCCTATCTGATATCCCCATAAAGGCAAGGAATACCAGCCAACAAAGTTGGGAAAGAAAGAAGGGATGTTAGTCTAACGCGAGACTAAGCAAGTGGTAGAATAGGGCTTGGTTCTTATAAAGGTTCGGACATGAGGGCATCACAGACCAATGGAAAACCGGTTGATGCCCAACAGTCAAGGGTTCTTTAATGCGGAACGCATATGGCTTTTTGAGCGAGAGGCCTTTGGACGAGCAAGGCTCAACAGAAAACGATAATTTTAGCTTGAGGCTTTATGAGGTGTGAGGTTTATGGTAAGTGAGATTTCTCGGAAGTAGGATACTACATGGAAGTAGCACCTAGAAAAGGTATGTGTTTAAGATTTGTTGGGAACTTTATTAATTCAGGCAACGGTGAAAAAGCCTCCGTTGACTAATTGGATCTATAACCACCCTCATAGCATACGTGTTGTGCATGTCCAGAGTGGAAAATAGAATCTTTCAAAGCCGGGAGCTAGAATGGTTTTCCAAGTTGTACTAACCATCCTCGTTCATTAATTAATGTGCATTGGGCACTTATCTTATTAGATCATAAAACAAAGCAATTTGATTAACGAATTTTAAGTGACGGCTCGTCAGAGCTTGGCCACGGATTAACAGGAAAGCAGGCGTCTCCTGAGCACTTAGCTAGAGTGCTATAGCCCATCGTAAGGAACGAGCATTAGTCATATGACCTTATTATTACGAGCATGCACTAATTACACCTCGTAACATGAATTATTAAGAAATAACGAGTCTTAAATCTCGCATTCCTAGTCTTAAACTAGTCCACAACAAAGTCTCGAAAAGAGACTTGAAACAATCAAAGGCCACACATCAACGGTCCTAAGTCCATGTACTAGCGCGTGCGATATTAAAAACAATGGTCATTAATTCTAAGCATAATAATCCTAATCAAATTATTAGCAAACAAGTTTGTTCCCAACGATTATTTTGATAACGGAAAGCAGTTTCACGATTATCGAGTAATGAAAAAGGAGAACCATCCACTTGCCTTAAGACGTTTTTTAAAAACGCTAATCGAGGCGTGGAGTCGAGGCTAACAAGGCCCTAGACAAGGCCTAAGGCAAGGCAAGATGCAAGGCAAAGGCAAGGCACGGCCCGAGCAACGGCTAGGCAACGACCCGGGACAGAACACAAGCTAGGATGCTGGCGGCGGGCGCTGCCCCCTTGGCGGCGGTCGCTGCCCGTATGTGTGTCGACGGCGCGATTTTGCAAGCTTCCTCCGATCGACTCCGGCCACCTTTCGACGAGCTTTTGCCAACAGTAGAAAGAGGAACACTTCTACTTTGTATTGGGAGAGATTTGAGAGCGAAAGAAGAGCATTTTGGATGCCTTAATCCATCATCTCCAACCCCCTATTTATAGTGTTCAATCCTCTCTAACAATCCAAAAAGAGTTGACATATAGCTTAACAATCCAAAAGGAGTTGACATTGGAAGGGTTGACATTGTGTAAAGATGTTGGGATTGATCCCAACTCAAAACCATTGCAGAAGTATAAACCAAGGCGCCCACAATAAACGAGTTTTGTCGAGCCACTTGCGTCTGCAGCAAAGCGGCGCCCGCCAGTTTCATAGGCGGCGCCCGCTGCCCTCCTGGGACTGCGCAGTGCTTCGGTAAAATTGCCATAACTTTCGGAATACTTATCGGAATGGCCTCAAATTGTAAGTGATCAAACTAGACTCCTTTATCTACTACTGGGCTTTGGAATCACTGGATTCCGAGCTCTAATGAAGGATTTATGAATTGTTGAAGTTAAAGGTTCCGTTTAACGTTATCCAACGTTATACGGTTAATCGGGTGACCATTGCCCTTTCTCTTGTCGTTCCAAAGACAAAATTGAGTCATAAAACTAAGGAGAATTTCATAATCCATTTTATAAAATTTGCGGATATTACACACCCGGCCAGTGAAAATGTCTGGACAGTACTACCTTGTCCACAAGTTTCCTATGGTCATGTATGAACCGTCCACAAGTTTTCTGTGGTCATGTATGAACCGTCCATCCCTTTTTAATGGACAAAGGGGTGCGCTATAAAGTAATTCGGGGGTGCGCTATACAGAAAAGCCGTTTGTTAAGGCTTTGCCTACACCAAAATTGACTTTTTTGCATCTAAGAAGTAAAAACCACGCTATTTATCAGCGTTTTATTATAAAACTAATAAAATAAGAAAGAAATTCCAATTTTATAAAGGGTTGCGGAATTTAATTCGGGGAGCTGAGGCGCACCGGTCAGGTTTGCTAAGCGGACCGCTTTATATATCGCGGTGGACAGTGCCGCGATCAATTTGCATTCAGAAGCCGGTCATCGCGGTGGCCTGTGGCGCAATCAGGGTGAATTCAATTTCACCGCTCAACCACCAGGTAGGTAAGCGTAAATGAGGAATGCGGGTAAATATCAACCTGTCCTCCGCTCTCAGTTTCACTCTTCTCCGCTTGTCTTCCTCTCTCTCAAATTTTTACTCTCCTCTCCTCTCTCAAATCGATTTCATCATCTTTCTCTCAAAAAAATTTACCGCTCTTTGCACTAATGGGAGAATGGAGATTGGATATCAAATATGTACTCGGTAAGTAATACTAGTTTTTCGTTATATTATTGTTTTTCGTTATATAAGTTTTATGTCTATACATACGAAATTTGGCTTTTTTTTGAATATTTGGAAAATTAGAGTATTTAGAAAATGTATAAAAATTAGATATTGAAAATAGTTAGAATATTTTGGATTTTCTAGAATATTTAGAAATTTTAGATTTTTAATGTTTGGAAAACATAGAATATTTAAGTATTTAGATTATTTTGTAATTTTCTAGGATATATAGAAAATTAAGATATTTAATATGTGGAATATTTAGAATATTCGGAGTAGGTAGATATTTAGAATATTTCGGATTTTTCAGAATATTTCGTAATTTTGAGAATATTAGAAAATTAAGATATTTAATATTTCGGTTTTAATAGTTCGCTATTTAGATTATTTAGAATATTTACTATTTTTTAGATTAATTCGTAATTAATACTATACATGTGAAGTTTCGTTTTATTTTTGAATATTTGGAATAGTTAGATTATTTAGAAAGTGTATTAAAATAAGATATTGAGAAAAGGTACTATATTTAGGATTTTTTAGAATAATTTCGATTTTTTATAATATTTAGGAAATTTAGATATTAACATTTAATATTGAATATGTGGAATATTTAGAATATTTAGATATTCAAAATAGTTATATATTTAGAATATTTCAGATTTTGAAGAATTTTTCAACATTTTTAGCATTTTTAGAATGTTTAGAATATTTAGAAAATTATATTTAATATTTAGTATTTCGGATTTTAGAATATTTAGCATTTTTAGAATGTTTAGGAATTTAGGACTATGTTTTATATGTTGCATATGTTTTTTGTTGTGTAGATGTAGAAATTTTTTGACGAAAATGGGTAAGTAACCCATGGGAGACAAATATTGAAGCAAATAGGCTACAAGGAAAAAAAATGTGCCCCCATAGGCTTTTTTCCAATTTTACCCGTACCTTTTTTTAAAATTTACAACATGACATCATCAATGGCATATGATGACGTCAGCACCCCTTACCACTATCGGCGTTGACCGGCGTGTCATTGGTGATGGCAAGTAACTTGTCATCAGATGACAAGTTACTTGTCATCAGTCCACGCATAGAAAACTTGTCATT
Source organism: Polygonum maritimum (assembly GCA_963924305.1). Taxonomy (NCBI): domain Eukaryota; kingdom Viridiplantae; phylum Streptophyta; class Magnoliopsida; order Caryophyllales; family Polygonaceae; genus Polygonum; species Polygonum maritimum. The sequence continues at coordinate 44,664,063 of OZ002729.1, read as the reverse complement.
TCGTTTACATACTCAACTTGTCATCTGATGACAAGTCGAGGTAAAACCCATCATTCACACAAAAAACGTGTCATCAGTGATGACCAGTTACGAAATTGACCTATGTGGGATTTGAACCCACATTATTGTGCATCAAGCACATTGCTCTACCATTTGAGCTAATAGGCCATAGTTATAAGTAATATATATACAAATCTAACATACCCAAACCCATAAAATCATCCAAAAAACATAAAACAGACTTGTCATCACCCCCAGATCCGTAAACCAACTTGTCATCACCAAAACACATTAAAAAAGGACTTGTTATCGCCAAAACCCATAAAAACGGACTTGTCATCACCCGGAACCATAAAAACAACTTGTCATCACCCAGAACCTTAAAACACAATTGTCATCAGTCAGATCCGTAGAACAAACTTAAATTGCTCAAAACTCATAAAAAATCACTTGTCATCACCCTAAATCATAAAATCGTTACAAAAACACTAAAATGAACTTGTCATCCAAAAAACCCACAAACTCAACACCCCTATACCCACAACAAAATTTGTCATCACTTAAATCCGAAACACAAAGTTGTCATCCAAAAACATATCCAAACCCATAAAATCATCCAAAAAACCTTAAAACAAACCTGTCATCACCCCCAGAACCGTAAAATAACTTGTCATCGCCAAAATACATTAAAAACGGACTTGTCATCGCAAAACCCATAAAAACGAACTTGTCATCACCCAGAACCATATAACACAACTTGTCATCACCTAGAACCTTAAAACGCACTTGTCATCAGTTTGTTTTAAATTGCTCAAAACTCATAAAAAATCACTTGTCATCACCCCATGACACAAAATCGTTTCAAAAACCCTAAACTCAACTTGTCATCCAAAAAACCACAAACTCAAAAACCCTAAACCTACAAAAAAAAACTTGTCATCACTTAAATCTGAAAAACAAACTTGTCATCCAAAAAATCGAAAACCCTCAAAAGTGCAAAAACCCAAAAATCCCAAAAATCCAACCGGTTGGATCCGGCTCGTACGAGCCTAGATCCGGCTAGATCTGGCTTGTACGAGCCCAGATCCGGCTAGATCCGGCTCGTACGGGCCCAGATCCGGCTCGTACGGGCCCAGATCCGGCTCATATGAGCCCAGATCCGGCTCGTAGGAGCCCGGATCTGGCTCCAATGAGCCCGGATCTAGGAGAGAGGGAAGAGAGGGAGAGAATGGAGAGAGAGAGATGGCGGACGAACCTGAGGGCGGGCGACGGCGGCGACGGAAAGGGAGGGAGGGCGGGCGTCGGCGGGCGGGCGGGTGGGCGACGGAGATGAGAGGGAGGAAGGAGAGGGAGAGGAAAGAAAATGGAGAGGAGAGGGAGGAGGAGGAGAGAGGGAGGAGAGAAAAAATGAGGAGGAGAGAGAGGGAGTTGGATGAAATTGGGTGTTTTATAGGGAGGGATTAGCCTATTTACTTCATTAATTTTTGGGGGAGGTTAGGATTTTCAATTTCATCCCAAAACAGCCCCCCACCCCATTCCCTCAAATTTTTTAGCACTTTTGGAATATGATTTTTACAATGTACTTATCTCTTTTGGAATATTGTTTGACATTTCTATATTTTTGTATGCAGTCTTTCTTCGGTGGGGCGCCAAATACAAATTTCAATCCGTCTGTGGAGAATAGTGAATTCATATACAAAGAAGCGTATCACGAACAACATTACGAGAATGTGAATGAATGTACATATGCAAATGAACCCGTTCCTGACAATGTATATCAGTATGAGAGAAGTCATGAAAATGTATATCAGAACCAAGCAGAGCAAGAACCGGTATGTCATCTATAACTTCATATTAACCAAGTTATTTTAATTTATGCACTTTATATTTGCAAATTTGAAATATTCGTGCTTAAAATAATGTATTTTCGTCGAGTGTGCAGTTTCCAGATTTTTCTAGTCACTTCGAAAATGATCATGAGTGGTTGGACCAGAAAAGTGCGGAGCGATGGGCAAAGGATTTAGGACGGAGTTTGAACATGGCGTTGACGATTGAAAAATCATGGACTACAAAGTTCCTATTAGGGTGTGCGCTCTTAGGAACATACCAGCCAAAAAAGAAGGGCAAATCTGGTCCTATTGTGCCAAACTTGCAAGCAGGTGACAATTTGAGAGAAAAGCCACGCTCTAGAAAGATCGAGTGCCCGTTCCAGTTAATTGGAAGACGGAGTGATGGGGTTTGGCGTGTAACAGTGAATCGTGCTCACCATAATCACGCATTGGAAACCCTAGAGGGGTATGCATATATGGGTCGTATGACGGAGGAGCAAAAGGAGCAAGCAAAAGAATTAACTCTCTCTCATGTGGAGCCGAAGTTTCTTATGACATATTTACGCAGACAGTTTACAGGGATTACAACATCGATGAAGCAACTATACAGTTTTCGACGTGAAGTGTTTAAGCAAGAGATGGGCGCGATGACGGTAACCCAATTTGCGCTGAGTTATTTGCCGAAGAATGATTACTATATGGATTACCGTACTGTAGAGGGAAGTGATGAAATTGGCGATTTTTTCTTTGCCAATCCGAAATCTCTGAAGTTGTTGCGCTTGTTTCCATACGTCGTGATCATGGATTGCACCTACAAAACCAACATGTAAGTGAACATTTCGTAAACGGAATTCTTCACAGATTATATATGTTTTGCTCACATTAAGTTTGTCAATTTTTTTACAGGTATAACATGCCCTTATGTGAGATGGTGGGATTCACTAGCACCGGACATACATTCAACATTGCATTTGCTTTTATGGCAAGAGAGATACAGAACCACTACGAGTGGGTGTTGTGCCAATTGCGCGTGCTCTTCAACAAGGTTAAAAGAATGCCACAGGTTATAGTCTCGGACAGAGCTGTGGCCGAGATAAACGCTGTTGATAAAATTTTCCCCGAGGTAACCCATTTGTTGTGTTGGGTTCATATTCAGCGTAATTGTGAAGCTTTTGCTACCTCAATCGGGAGTTCTGACAAGACAGCGTCGTGGTTCTCCGGTAGAGCAAGAGACTTGTTCGACTGCACCACCGTGGCGAAGTATGAGACATACAAAAAGCAATTGAAAAAAGAGTTGAAGACTTCTTTTTTCAATTATCTTAATGATAACTGGTTGTGCGATAAATTCAGATTCCGCATTGTGAGAGCGTTTACGGACCACCGTCTAAATTTATTGACGAGGACAACCAACAGGTACCATCTTAAATATTCTTCATTTGTGTACAATACATTTAAAAAAATGGTAATAAACTAATCGAAACGGTGGATTGATGACAGATTGCAGGGTCAAGTCACAACACTCTGTTTTGAAAGACTACCTGGAAACATCAGTTGGAGGGTTCAACACAGTGTTGCGAAAGATACATGCCCAAATAAACATCCAGATCAACACCATACGGGGAGAGATGGAACGAGACCGAACCTCAATTCCTGTGGACATATTGTACTTGACTGAACCATTGAAGACGGTCTTCTCACAAGTTTTACGGAAAGTTTCCAGCAAGTGCATTGGAGAGCTGCTTAATCACGTCAAGTTTATTTACAAGAGGGGTAGTGGATTTGGCCCGATATGCGACGATACATGGTGGACATCTGCTCGTGGACTGCCATGCCCTCACTATGTGTGGTACTGCATTACCAATTGCGTGCCCATTGAGCTTTCAACGATCCACGTTTTTTTGGAAGGAATTGGCGTGGGATGGCCTTGGGGGGACAAGTGAACAAGTCGATGTTCTGGGTCGACCTAGTGATGATGCAATCTTTGAGAAGATGGTCGACGACTACTATGAAGGCAAGATGAAAGAGGATGTCCGAGGGCAGATATGTCGTTATTATGAGAATCTGACTGATCCAAGCAAGTCCAGATTGGTTGCGCCTAGAAATAAAAAACAATTAGGCAGGGCAACGAAGAAATCTAAAGTCCAAAAGAGGAAGTTGACCAAAGTGGACTCCGATTGACGATTTGATCTCCAACGTCAATTGGATGCAGGACTGGTGTCAGGGTGTACACTGGATGGAGACACCAATGGTCGGATTGGCATTTGCTACTAGATTTCAGTGTGTACTAGTTGTACTATCCGAGTGTGGTCCGCACACATGTCTCCTGATGATCATACCCAATGCAATCAGTTCGCCAGTGTGGGGACGAGTATCTTGCATTGCTCATTTGGGAAACCACTATGTCCCGGTATGATTTATTTAAATTGAGTAATTATTTTTATTGATACGAGTTTATGTTATTATTGACGATATTTAAATGGTAGATCACGCTCCATGAAGATGCCCCGATGCCTTACGCTGCGAAGTATTGGACTCATTTCCATCACATGAGTGCTAACGGGTGGGATGAGCGATATCGTAAGCGGATGGAACTATACGAGAGTAACCGTGTCCACTATAAGTTACCGAGTAGCTACTTCTGAATTTACATTATATGTATGTGCACAATGTAATCTCGTATGTTTGTGATAACGACATGGAATTTGATATGAAAAATGATTAAAAAAAACGAACTATGTAATCCCGTATATTTTTTCATTTTTTAGTATATATGTAATCTCGGGTCTGGGTGGTCAAGGTGGGTCCGGGTGGGTTCGGGTGAATTTGTATGAAGAGGCGTCCTTTATAGGCTCAAATTTGCCCGTTACAAATATGGCCGTTAGTGCGCCTATCTTAAGCGCACCAACGACGGTAAATTTTTCAAAACTTTGCCAACAGTAAATACAGCTGGGAGCAGCATCTGTGCGCCTATCTTAGGCGCACTGTGCGCCTATGTTAGGCGCACAGATTTTGCCAACGGTAAATACAGCTCGGAGCAGCAGTTGTGCGCCTAACATAGGCGCACAGATGTATCTGGTGCGCCTATGTTAGGCACACATCTGGTGCACTATGGTGCGCATCTGGTGCGCCTATGTAAGGCGCACAAATGTATTTAGTGCGCCTATGACATGCGCACAAATGTTGCCACCCGGTGGGTCCGGGTGGTCACGGTGAGTCCGGGTGGTCACGGTGGGTCCGGGTGGTCACGGTGGGTCCGAGTGGATTCGGGTGGGTTCGGGTGGTCCGGGTGGTCAAGGTGGGTCTGGGTGGTCCGGGTGGATTCGGGTGGGTTCGGGTGGTCAAGGTGGGTTCGGGTGGTCCGGGTGGTCAAGGTGGGTCTGGGTGGTCCGGGTGGATTCGGGTGGGTTTGGGTGGTCCGGGTGGATTTAGGTGGTCCGGGTGGGTTCGGGTGGTCCAGGTGGTCAAGGTGGGTTCGGGTGGTCAAGGTGGGTCTGGGTGGTCCGGGTGGATTCGGGTGGGTTTGGGTGGTCCGGGTGGTCAAGGTGGGTTTGGGTGGTCCGGGTGGATTCGGGTGGTCCGGGTGGGTTCGGGTGGTCCGGGTGGGTTCGGGTGGTCCGGGTGGTCCGGGTGGGTTCGGGTGGTCCGGGTGGGTTCGGGTGGTCCGGGTGGTCAAGGTTGGTTCGGGTGGTCAAGGTGGGTCCGGGTTTCGTAGTACAAATCAATATTATTCTCATTCAAACAAATTATTCTCATTCATAACAAACAATTTTATGATCGAACGAACCTAAAAAAAATACAAATCAATATTGGTTATAATAAACAACATCGCTTGGACGTCCGGTTTCGTAGTCTGATGGACGACGAGATGGACGCTAGTTGTGTTCAGGTGGAGGAATAGGGTCGGTCAATCCCCTCTGAATATCCCTCAAATAGTCGCATCCCCATCCACCAAGGTGCACGAATTCCTGGTAGTGATGTGTCACTCCTTGTATAAAGTTCGTGCGCTACGTAAAGAGCTTCTGATTTAATTTCGCCTGAAACGAATCCTAAGAAAACAAATAATATTACAAGTCAGTACCCATATAAATGCAAAAAAATAACGAATAAATATCAAGTTACTTGCCGCATATATATCGATGTCGGATGGTGGTGGTGGTGGCTGGTTTTCAATAGTTGCAGCGGAGGTTGGCAATAAGTACCGGTGGGAGTGCTCTGTAAACCAGAGCATATAATTGTCAGCCGCTTGATATGGAAACATAGCCGGCTCTCCTTCGGGTTGCAGGTGGTTGTCGAGGTCTTCCCAATGGTCGTCGCTCTCAGAAAACGCCACTTTATTTTGATGGCGCTTCAAGTTATCTGTCCTCTTCACCTCCGTTGGGCGGATAACTTCGATGTTTGGAATTTTCTGGACGTAACCCATTTGTCTGTAGCATCTCTTTGGCATATAAGGCTCCTTAATATCAAGGTACGTCAGCAAGCCCCTGTACCGTGTGAGTGTTATATCTCCACCGTTGAACCGCTTGCAGTTGGGCCACGGCATCCAATCCACCTGTACGAAATAAATATGTACACCGGGTCACATACGGAAAATATCAATTTAAAGCAAGTCACGTATTTATTTAGTCTATCTTAAATTACCTCGTTCATACTCATAAGATCTAGGGCTCGTCTTATGTCTGTGAGGTTATCAGCATTCCGGTGTCGGCTCCCATCTACCTCGTATGCAATGGGGCCTTCATCGACCCTTCTGCTCAGACGACCTCTATACCTAGGAAAATACCTCCATATCCAAACCTACAAAATAAACGGATCAATTTCATAATTCTATAAATAATTTCTGACAATTTACGATAAAATTAATGAAATCGAATTAAATTCATTCGTACTTACATGTAGGATATACATACAGCCGCTTATCTGTCCAGCCTTTTCACGGCAAGCCATACCCAACTGTCTGTACAGGTATGCCAATGCACCCGCACCCCATGCAAAATGAGAGGTCGCCGCATGGTTCATCAACAAGTACATCAGCCTGTAGGATACCGCATTTCCGGACTTATCCGGAAATAAAGTACTACCCAGTACCAAACACAGATACACAGAGGCCATCGCCGCCTGGTGACCTCCATTATCCACGGCATCTTGGAGGTAGTTCTTCAATTTGACGATGTTGATTCCACCGTCCCTTACGATCTGATCTTTCAGGTCTTTTTGCGTAAACCCGAACATTTGGCTATGGTCGTCCGCAACGCTAGACCCCCCATGTTGCTAAAATGTGGGGATAACTTCATCCCATTTATGGGCAACCCCAAAATTTGTTGGACGTCGTGCAAGGTGACTGTCATTTCCCCCCACGGAAAATGAAATGTGTTCGTTTCTGGGTGCCAGCGTTCAACAAATGCTGAAATTAATGATTCGTTGGTTTCTCTGAACGTCCATTCTCTTAACCCCAGCAATCGACTTTGCTCTATTAGGGTCAGCCATTGTTGCCCTTGACCAACTCGGGCGATCTCCTTCAACTCATCGATTTGCACCGCCCAGAGCGTGGCACTTTAGTATCTTCGCTTCCTAGTCAAGTTACAAAAAACAAAATATTAGTTTTTCTCAACATAAAATAAATAAGCAATGTTAAAACACACACGAGATAAATAAGAAATAATAAAAACGTTCTTACATCCGGATGATCCCATATATAATGAGCGATATGAGTGCCATAATGAACAAGTAAAACATTGTTGGCCGAGCCGCCACCAAATCCCTGTGGAGGAGGCTCAGGGGTTTCGGGTGGGTTCTCGTAGTATTGCCCACCCATGCCCTCGAATCCGCTGGGCCCAGCGGTACCATAGTATTGCCCACCGACGCTGTAGCGGGGTGGCTCGAACGAACCGGAAGGCCTTGCGGTACCATAGTATGGGACACCCACGTTGTGACGGGGTGGGTCGAACGAACTGGAAGGCCCAGCGGTACCATAGTATTGCCCGCTGGGCATGTTGTAGTGAGGGAGCTCAAAGGAAGCATAGACCCTCTGAACCTGTTCAAGGTCGCCGAAATCTACATTCAAATTTCACCTTAATATAATTAGAATCTACACAATTTAATCCTACATTATCAACCGTAATTACATAATGTAAAACATATTCAATATAAAAAATATATTCTCAATTTTCTAAATATTCAAACATTTCCCAATTTTATAAGTTTTCTAAATGTCCTAACATTCTATGTTTTCTAGATACTTTAGCCATAGGCTACAATTATAATTCAACCATAATCTAAACTATTTCTACGCAAACCATTAAACCGTAATTTCTTAATAAAAACCATGTTCGAAATTTTCTAAAATATAAAATTTTTAAATATTTTAAATACAAAATTTAGAATCATTTCGCAATCTAAATAGTTTTGTACAAAATAATTTCATAATTTTTTAATTATTTGAAAATTTCTAAATACTAAGTTTTCTAAATACTCTAAGTATTCTAAGTAAAAACATATAAATCATTTCATAAATTATATTTTCGTAAATATATAAGATATTCCAATTTTCTCAATTTTCTTAATTCCCTATATTTTCAAAACGTCATAAATAAAAAAAAAGTCTTAACTTTTCCTAACTTTTCTAAATATTCTAAATAAAAAAATTCTAAATTCCCTATATTATAAAATTTTCTAACTTTTCTAAATATTCTAAATAAAAACATTAAAATCATTTCGTAAAATTTATTTTCATCACTATTGTAAATTTTCTAAATTTTCGTCAATATTTTCTAAATATTCTAAATAAATGCATATAAATCATTTCATTCATCATATTTTTGTCAATATTTTAAATATTATAATTTCCTAAATTTTCTATATTTTCTCAATTTCCGAAATAAAATAATCACGTAAATATTTCAAATATTTTATCTTTTCCAATTTTTCTAAATAAATAAATCAAAATCAAAATCAAAATAAAAACAATTTCTAAGTTTTCTATATTCTAAGCTTTCTCAATTTGCTAAATTTGCCTAAATATTTTAAATAAAAATAATTTCGTAAATATTTAAAATATTTAATCTAATAATCTAACTATTTATTATATTCTCAAAAATCCGAGATAATTTAAATCTACTTACTACTCAAATTAATTTCATCATACAATGTAACCTTAAATTAAACATAATCTAAATAATTTATACACAATTTCAAAATTTAAAAATTACGTACCTACTCCCGTTGTGAGGGCGTTCGGGAGAGTGTAGCTCAACGTAGGATTCGGAGGTGTTATTGTAGCTTCTTCTTGCTCAACATTCTCGTTTAAATTTGTCGGTTGACCCGAGGAACTTGCTCTTTCGGAATTTTGGGAAGAATTTCTCCCTAAATACCTCAACAAATATTTTTCTTAATTTAGTACGGGTGGGTAGAATAAAAATTAATTAATTCAAAATAAATTATAACATACTTACCCTAACGTTACCGCGGAGTCTTCTAATCGTATCCGACATTTTGGTCTTGATAATGAGAGATTGAGAGGGGCGGGCGAGCAAATAGAGTGGGAAATTGAAAGTTGAAATTGAGAGTGAAGAGGAGGGCCGGCTTGGGTTATGGCAGTGAGAAATGAGGGAAAAATAAGGGGCACGGGGGCATTTATGGCCGAATGCATGCGGAAGTCACGGGCAAACACATGCGGAAGTCACGGGCCACTGCACGCGGCACAGTATTCCTCAAGGAATCGCCACGCGTCAATTCCCCATTCGTTTATATCGCGGCGTTATTTAACGCGATGTGCTCGTTGACTCGCCACTCGGAGCGTGCCACGTGGCCTTCCGCGTCGCTTTTTACAATATCCTCTATCGCGCTCAAGACCGCCGCGATAAGTAAATGCGGTGGACCCACGCGGGATTAAAAGCGGTGCACCTCGGCCATCTGACCGGTGCGCGTCGTCTTGGCCATTTAATTTATGATACAATGTCCGTGCTTCGCATGAAGAGTAAATTCAAAGAATCATTTGACCATGCAGGCTCCCCATGAGTTGAGTTAGAGTACTCTTAGCCGTGGACCAAAAATTGGCCACCACCGCATAAAACTAATAAAATAATAACAAATGAATAAAAAATGGGGAAGGCCGGTCTTCCCGAAGGCCAACCTTCATTCTGGTCTTTCACCCACGATCCGCCACGTGTACAACTCTAACAAATTTAACAATAAAAAATTAAGCACCCACTTTATGATATTATTTTTTTAATGTCATGGCCAAATTAGATGGCCTACGGTTAAATATGCTCTTAGGAGGGAGATATAAAACTTTAAGTTTGCTTTCTTCTATTACTCTTCCACTCTCTTTGTTGAACTGGACAAAGCAACATCATGCATAATATGTTATGGAGGTGACTTGTTCGTTTCATATGTATGTTCTCTTTCAACATGCCAATGGATAAACCATACCTGAGGTAACACAATGTAATATGACATCATAATGCCACCATCTGTCCAGTAGGTCTTCTTAGTCACACAACTTATAAGTATTTGGTAGTAACACATAAGTGTATGTGCTGACCAATTTTTATAAACCGCTTTTACAGTACTACTATTTGTAGTACTGTATACCACCATGTTGATCTTGTTTGTGTAGCACGACACAATGCCTCAACCGGAGTACGGGTACGACCCATCGTGTGGAAATTTTGGCATACACGTTATGAGGGTGCAGTTGGAGTACACGGACTCGCTTCGATGGGGGTTAAGTACGACTCGCTTTTGAACAACGACCACACTATGTATCGTGCTTTTGTGTCCTGGGAAGGCGGCCGGGTTTCGGTTTCCGATTTGCGTAAGCTGTTTGATGTGGCTTAAGTTCCCGTATACGTTCAGGATGCCAGCGCTGTAAACATGAGCATGCAATGCGTCGACGATATCCGAAACGACCGGCATAATCAGCAACCCGAGTTCTCCTCGGTTTTGGTCAAGATTATGACCGATCAAGATACTGAGATCGTTTCTGAACAGAAGGAAGACGACGAGGACGGATCAGTTATTGAATCTCTTGCATGGGATGAAGCTAGCGGAGTTTTCTTTAGGTTTTAATGTTTTTGAATTTGTGGAGTGATGTTAAGTTCAAATGTTTTTGTTTCAAGTACTTGAATCAGAACTGTAACTTTGGATGTTTTTCTGAGTTTGCACTGTCTGTAAATTGGTCTTGTGAATGCATGATGTTTGTGTGTGTTATATGTGGTTGAGGAAACTATATATGTTGTGTACTTATGTAGTTCATTTTATTATGGTTAATAGTTTTTATGAATGTTTCATCTCAACAATACAACTTAAGGTTTGGAAATCAGTAAAAAAAACTGCTTTTTTGTTGAGGACAATACATATTAAGAATTCAAAAAAGGGTCTTTTTTCATTCATGATCTCGCAATTTATATATATGTTGACCCCAGGATTGCGTCGGGTATGTCCCACTATATAGATGTAGCCGATGACGTCTATACATACAACGCATAACGGCCAACATGTGAGGTGTTTAATTGTCCTCTTCACAGTGATAAATAATAATAACGAACAGCTTACCAATTAGGTACCTGTTGTCCACAAATCTGATCTCCTCAAACGGAACAAATTCGAACGGGTAGCGAATAAATCCTGTAGTGTTTGTCTTCGACTTTGTTCCTCTTATGGTACACAGAAATTCAAGCTGATACTCACTATCTTTGCAAATAAAGTTGTCCCTGTTTGGTATGACTAAAAGATCTGTGATGCAATAGACTCTTCCTTCATGTAACGTAGATGCCCCAGAAATGACCGTTTATCGACTCGCACAACAGTTAAAAATATTACCCTGTCATGACGATATGAGCATATTAAACGTATAATGTAAGAGATAAGTGGAAAACAACCATCTTATTTGCATACCACACGGTCCGACAGAAGGTAGTTACTATTGATGTAATCTCCGCTATGTGTTATGGCGTGCCATTTTCGACTTACCATCACGTCCGCTTTGATCACGACCCTTTGTTGTAAATTATGTAGTGTCACAGTCGGTTCACCGTTGTCCATGGGTTCTGGAATGACATGTGGAGTTTAATTGCATAGGGTTAAAATTATGTACGGTATAAATGGTAGTACAGGGCACAAGCATGATTAGCTTAGAAATAGGATTCTACCGTCTCGGGAATATGATGCGCCATTTTTTCTTGCTTGAAGAAGAATATGGGTTGGATTTGCACGGGTATAAATAGATAAGAGAACTTCCATGACCATTAAAAACGAACACTTGTTTTGCATGCAATGGTGTAAGATAGGTGTCCTCCTTCGTTCTCCTAATGCTTTCCACCTCCTTCTTGCTTGCTTCTGTGAGCTCCACATCCTCCTTTCTTTTGGACTGGTGTTCCATGTTGATCTTATAACGCTTCACCTCCTCTTCCAGTCTCAGTAATAAACCATTGAGCTGTTATCTTATCCTCCTTCCTTTTGGACTGGTGTCCCTTCTTCTTCATTCTCCCGCTGCTCAACACCTCATATTAGCTCTACACCTCTTGCTTGGTTTTTATCTTCCTTATCTCATCCTCCTTACTTATCTCCATGTGTACGTATGTGTTACTTACAAACGTTTTTTTCCACCTTGCACAAAAAAAAAAACACAAAAGATTCTGAAAATATAAAAGTGATTTTGTTATAATAGGTTGCTAAGAAGTTAGACATGGAGGTAAGAAAAAAAAACAACGATTTGTTTATATAATACTCCAATCTATATCTATAACTTTGGAGTTGGGTAGCTAATGTATAAGATGACATTTATGACACACTACTATAACAACCATTTGACAAGTGTGCAGTAGGTTTTTGTAGGGACATAGACGTGCCGGTTGTTTATGCTATATGTGTTGCTTGAAGTTGATAAATGTAGGTATTAGCTTTGGCTCATATATAGTGGAATTGTGTACACGTGTATTAGTCATATAGCATGGAAATTTGGTTCTTTTATCTGCGTTAGACTATATATAGTACTTCATAAATAGCCTAGTTCAATAGTTTGATGATAATTAAATGCAAATCAGATGTGTGAGCCGGAGAGCTTTAGTTTTTCTTTATGGAGGGAAGGATCGTTTAAAGATGGGATGTGGACTTATGTTGGTGCTTTTAAATCATGCTACTGTATTCGTAAGAGTGATTTGACATTACCGTATGTTAGAAGTTTGTGTATAGGGTGCCCTATTTTTATGTATTATCTTTTCCATAAATGCTTTGATCTAGTTAAGTCATTCATCGTGAATAAATTCGAGATTAATAAAGATTCAATTACTAATTAAGGACATTATTATTTAGTAATTACATGTACTTTGTTTGATTACAACCTTTTTATTAGTAATTATGCCCAAAAATTTGTCATGTTTGTTATTAAAACAATCATAGTACTTCTTGATCGAAAGTTCCTTGTCTTTGATGATTAATTAGTGTTATATTGTTTTTATTAACCTAAAATTTAAATTATGCACGCTTCGATCAGCAAATTGGCAATGTACTTATGGGATTTGTTTTATTAATCGGTGATGTACTTGTGCATGAAATCTCAAATTTATTGAAAATGCCAAGCTTGATTTGATTAATTACTGTAATGTAAATTTTATTTAATCTCGTATTATTATCATGTATGGGATGTTTTATTTATTTATTTCTAAAGTTTGTAATGTGGTTTACTTGTAATAATACTATATACTTATTTTATCATATTATTTGTAAACTAGTATACTGTTTTCGATAATAGTATACATATCCATTTTTTGAAGCGTTGTATAGTGTACATTTGAAGGAGAAAGAGCAAATCTGTATTTTATTAACCTGATTGACGTTGTTGACGAATAAATGTAGGATTTCAATATCCACAAATCAGAAGTGAAATCACATAAGTTAGGACTTGATGATAAGAGCAATTGCACCCATGTATCAATTGGGTGGACAATACATGAGGTCCACCACTTTTCTATAAAACTAGTTGAAGACCCGTACATAATGATCATTTTTTCGTAATTTATGTATCTACTATAATCTATACTATATATTAATTCTTATATATAAATAGATTAAAATAGGAATTGAAAAGTTAAGTTAATTAATATGTATCTTTTATAGAAGGAAATTTTAAAGATAGATAATATTGTTTCAAAGATAAATATTAGATGAGTAAAAAAAAATGATAAAATTAAAGGATAGATAATTAAAGAAATTTTAAAGATAAATCATATGCCTTTAAAGATAGATATTTGATGGGTAAGAAAAAAGATAAAGTTAAAGATTAGATAATTAGGAAAAATAAAACATATAAAATTGTTAATATAGTGGGGCCAGAATTATTGTGGAGGCTCGAAATTCTCCGGCTTTAATATATAGTATAGATGTGAAATGCACCGGTACAATATTGGCAAAGCAATTTGGTGGGCCCTAGTCAATAGTAATTAGTTAGGCAATTGATTGGCTAAAAATTGCCCAGCCAATTGGCATGGGTAATTCACGGGTCTCACACCTAAAATAGTCTCCAATTTGTATGATATGCCCCAAATTGTAAAAACCAACGCCCTTGTTTCAATATAAAATTATAAATTATAAAGTAGTCTCCAATTTGTATGATAATACACAATTAATCTAATTAATAATTAATTAAATTATAAATTCAATATTTATAACTAATAATTTATTCAATATAAAATTATAAAAAATAAATTAGCAGACAAATTGCCTAAACTGGTTCATTGAAAAAGGAAAGGCAAATGCTAATTCATCATGAATAGTGAATTAGCATGGGCAATTCAATTGACGAATTAGCAATTGCCCTTGCCTCATGGGTGTAATTGCTCTATTAAGATTGTAGTTGTCGAAGAAGCACGATGGTGTGTACACAAAAATCAGGACATGCGATTGTTTGTAACGGTAAGATGATCCAAATCACATACATTTACCACAAATGATAGTTCTTGTTGCTTTAGATGTAGGAAGCAAATCTTTCTTGCGTATAAAACTCCATTTGTAGTTGCATGACAGGGTGACCACTGAATTTGCAAGCCCTCAATCGGTGTAGTTACCCTTATAAAAGTTGTAAGGCTGCAAAATGATATCGAATGCAATATATTATTATGAAACAACAGTTTGATCAACCTATACTCTTTTGTTGAAGGGGCATGTCCAATTCCGACATCGATATGACATATTGGATATGTTGAATGCATCATAAAAGTAGACACATGTGGTAAATCTAAGTGTTTTCTAATTGAAGGATTCCAAGCGCAAAGAGGGCTAACATGTAGTATAACGACTATTTGTTTTAAGGAAAAATAACTAGAAATAATACAAAGTATCCAAGTTGAACTAAAAATAATACAAATTTTGAAAATCTCTAAAATGTATACAAACTATTGCAATATTAACCAAAACTAATACGGCGGTAAATTTTCCGGTGAAACTCGTGACATGGCAAGCGGAACACTGACATGACAAATGAACTAATTTACACCTCATTTTATTTTTTCGTTATAAATTACACATCACCCATCTCTTTCTCATTTCTCGTCCATACCAAAAAAAGAATTATCCCCAAAATTTTCCACTCCTAAACAAATTTCTAATCCTAAACTCTAAACTCGATCCATCTCCAAGTTTTGTACCAGTAAAATTTCTTGTTCATGTCGTTTTAAGTGTGATTAAAGCTCTAGCCACTAATTAAGTGCATGCTTTGTCCATATGTGCTCTTTCAGTGCATAAAAATGGTGATCTGGAGTTGTATCGAGATGTTTGCCCTGATAGTATCAACAATCAATCCACGCACAGATTGACTCTTAATTTTTTAAAACCACTTCATATGAATCCAGATTCACAAAGTTTAAGGAAAACCCTATTTAATTAAACGGAGATTTATCATCCTTTGGCATGAAAATGTGAAATTAGATTGAAATATTAGGGTGATTAGAGGGGAATAAGTGTACGGGTCCGATTTGGTTATCTCCCAGTGATTTGGGAGAGAGGAGGGCCGTTGAGGTCTCTAGATCTATGGTATGAATTTGTGCAGGACATGGTTCGAAGAATATGAGTAACAAGGTTGAAAAAGATGGACCTCTTTTTTTCAATTTTAGAAAGAAAAAGGAATTAATTACTTCCTTTTTAATGTGTAAACGATTATTACTTTGCATGTTTAAAACGGTTATTATATTTTTCTTTTTTCAATTTTCCTTTTACTTTTAAGTAAGAAATTAAAGTGTAAACATGAATACATGATGTGTAATTGTTAAAGAAAAATAAAATAAGGTGTAGATTAGTTTAATGCCATGTCACTATTCTGGTTGCCATGTCAATCATGTCATGGGTTACCGGAAAGTTTACCACCATATTAGTTTTTGTCAATATTTGAATATATAGTTGGTATACATTTTAGAGATTTTCAAAGTTCGTATTATTTTTGGTTCAAGTCGGATAGTTGGTATTACTTCTAATCGTTTTTCCTTGTTTTAATAGAAAAATACCGTCACAAAAGTAATGTACATTCCAACTTCCTTGTTCATTTATGTGGCCAAAGATTGTAATGAGTTGTGATTTCTAATTAAAACTTGTAGCATAACAAAGTACACATTGTTGATCGAGTCCTTTAACCGTTAACAATTCTAGTTCATGTGCATTTTTAACAAAGGTCATAAGATG
This sequence comes from Polygonum maritimum, assembly GCA_963924305.1. Lineage (NCBI taxonomy): Eukaryota > Viridiplantae > Streptophyta > Magnoliopsida > Caryophyllales > Polygonaceae > Polygonum > Polygonum maritimum. Next base: position 44,647,567 of record OZ002729.1, on the reverse strand, counting down.
AAGTCGCACAAATTTGGGATTTACGATCAAATTTTTCCAATGTTTGTTGGTTTTAAAAATTTCTTGGTGTAAATCATAAATTTTTGAATAAATTGCTATAATTGAATTGATTATTATTATTATTCAAATTCTCAATTTTCGATATTAATTTTTTTTTGGATAGCCACTAGTCATTAAACCATCTCAATTATTTCAAATTTGTTTTTTTACTAAATGAATATTTTTAGCGAGATATTTGATACGACACATAGCAACGACGACAACATCAAGACGCGGCCCGTGCGAGACCGGCGTCTTCCAAAACGCTTTCATTAATATTTTATATTTATTTGAATGTTTTATTGTTTCATTTTGAGGTTCTTTACTGGATCGCTTTTTATTGAACCGGTAGGGCATAACATATAAATACTCTTTGTAAGCTAAAAAGGAGGTCATTCAAAAATATACCCCTTTGTCCTAATTTTTTCTTTCTTTATCGTTCTTTGAGTTGTGTCTCCACATCGGACGCGGCTCGCATCTTCAACCAACGAAAATTTTCGTACGCGCTCACATCAAGCCATATCAATATTTTATGTTTATCGTATACAATCTTTAGTGAAGATCCCGGATTTCGCATAACCCAAAAATCTTTGAACCACCCAAGCAAATATTTGATTTTTTGAAACAAGAATTAGATATAATTTAATTTTTTAATTGGGAAGAATTATTTTAAACTTCAAACAATGTCAAATTCGTTATTTATCGTATAAATATTTTTAGTTCTCGGGCCGGAGCCGGTTTTCCAGCCCGAGCTCGAAACAAATCACAGGTCACCGGGGCGCAAGTTCATTCGACTGATTTTGCAAAATATCGCATTCTCTGAGCCTGAGGTCGAGGTCGGTCGGTCAGATCGGTCAAAAAGGGCAGACTAAACCCTAGGAACCAGACACACAGAATCAGGACTCGAGAGCTTGCCAAAGAGAGAGAATTCTTCGCCGGCGTTTCTGCTCTGCCTCGTCGACCTCGTGTGTATGTATCTCTAGGTTCTCCTCTCGTTCCTCTTTGTTGTTTGCAATTCAATTCTTAAACAAGAATCTGAAGATCCGAATTTGATCGATCGGTTTGAACTCATTCTCGTTCTCGATTGAATTTGCTTTTCAACGTTTTCATGTCAATAGAGGAACTCGTGGTGATATAGCAAAATTTTATCTTCTTGCAGGTGGAAAAGATGTGCACTTCTTAGGCTGTGTATGAAGTCAAGGCCACAACTCAAAGCACTCTAGAAGTTTGCCGAAGGGAGGATTCTGTCTGCTCAAAATAATGTGGACAAATGTCTTCAAAATTGTATACATCCGATCTTTTCCCTTTTCCCTTCATGCCTTTGTTTTTGGTACTCCTGGCATGCTAGACAGTTTTGCTTTCTACCAATTGTTTTTGGATACAATTTGTATTATTGTTTTTGTGACTAAAATGTCATTATTCTTGTAAATCCTGCATATTTAGGTGGTTCTTAGCGAATCTTGATCTAAAACCTGGAACAATCAAGTACTGATAGAAAGAATCTGTCAAATATGCATCTATATTTTCTTTACTAGAATTGTGAAAATGAAAAAAAACTATGAGAGTACTGCTCCTGTATACAACTATCCTTTATATGGGCTTACTGAAACATTAAACAGATTCATAGATAAACGAGATACCGAGATCATGGTTGGTGGAAATTATCCAGTCTTTTTTGGCATAGTGAGAATTTTGTTAACGTAGACAGACTATTTCTGCCCCATTCAAAAAACTATTTAACGGATCAATGTTTGGAGTATGATTCATCCCTGAACCCCTGAGAGTTGTCATTCTTAGTCAGTATACTAATATACTCTCAAGTTTCTACACTTGTAGTAATATGATTCATCCCTTGTAAATGACACTGAAATAACGTATATAATACATTTTCGTATATAAAGATTTTTTTTTGAAACTGAAACGAAGTAATGTAATGGAGTGTGAGCGAAACTATATATTTAAATATGACAAAATGCAGTTGGCTTTTGATCTCATCAAGTTTTGGCATATGTGTTAACTTCTTACAACTTAGGCCATACAAATTTTGAACATTGAGGAGTTGCATGAAAATACTAAAAAATCTTAGGTATTGTGATGATAAATGGTGTTTGTGTATGTGGAGAATCAACTGATAGAGAGAGGTTCTAAAATGGTACTTGAATTCATAAAAAATATTGTTTTCAGTTATTTTAGATCAAAATTTGTGGGCATCATACTGTTTTTTCTCTTTTTTTTTATCTCTGATGTTATCTTATTTACTTGCCGTTTTAGTTTTGTGACATTTTAAAAATTTTGCAGGGAGGCCTTCACCAGATATCCTGGTTTCAGTTTCTTCCTCTTGATCCGAGTGTGACCACGTTGCCAGACAAGAGGTTATGGATTATGTAGTGCCATTTATTCAAAGAACCCCAGAAACAGTTGTTTTTCTAACTAAATTGGTGTTAAAAATATTGTAATTGGCAGTGTCCGAATTGATGAGAGAGATACTCCTACACTTCAAGTTCTTTCTTCTCATGTTCAGCTTCAGAAAGAAGGCTTCCTCAGTGCATGGACAAATTCATTTGTTGGACCGTGGGACCCTTCTCAGGGATCACATAATCCTGGTAAGTATCATCTTGTTAACTCATTGCATTAAAGCTATCCTTTGATCTATTGTTTTCATGATGCTGATTTGTTCAAACATGCAGACAAGAAAATTAAACTCTGGCTGTTTCTTCCTGGACGCCATGCATCAATCATTGAAACTGCTCAGGCTGCAGTATCTAGATTAAGAGGTGATCTTCTATTCTTCTTGCATATTTTGTGTCATGACGTTTGGTTTCTTGTTGATGCGCTGTTTACTGCATAGTCATTTTTGTGATGGAATTGGAAAGTATTCTTAAATAGAACATTTATGACATTTATCCAAGCGTGATATATATATATGTATATATATCTGAAAGGGATGAAAACAAGAACAAGAACACCTTGATCAAACCCTGGGTCAAGGAACAAAATACAACTAAAAAATGGATCAAAATGATCAAGCCACACTTGACCTTGAAACGGTCAAGGTGAACAACTGTCAGCATGGATTGCCAAGATCCACCCAACTGTCCCCCAAAGGGCCTGACAACGGGTCTAGGACCCTGAGAAAACCGCCACTACAAGAATCTATAACTTGCTAAGCACATGGCAAAGAAAACCACCACCAAAAATCTCTAGACAAAGCTGAAACCCACCTGGTGAGACCAAAACAGAACATGTCAATACAGGCTCAGCATAGCCACTGATCAGAAGCACATCTAAATGCTAGCGCACTCAATGGCTCAGAACATGTCAAGAAGGCTTGAAATGTCTCTTATATCGACCCAAACCAACATAAGGAGTATACCTGAATATACTTTCTTGAATAAGCTATTGCAGAAGACACTTGTTTACTCGTCGTTAAGTATGACTTTTAACTTTGCAGTTTCTTATCTATGAGTTATACATCTATGAGCAGTTATGGGTTAAGCATGTTATGGTTTGGAGCTATAAAGTACAAACGTGTCAGGGGAGGGACATATTTTGTGTCACTTGGACACCTAGAACAACACTCCCTCAAACCCTAACCCATCAGTCATCAAACTATTTGATTGGGTGTTTGTATGAAGACTTTCCTGCTACAAAACTGGTATTTATTATATGCATTTAGTAAAGAGTCTTTGTGGTTCAGTTCATTTTCACTTAAGTTTCGATTTGGTTTGGGATTTTCTGGGTTTGATGTGTCTGGTTTTGATTAATTTGTAGGTTTGTGTATGTAGTGAGTGTGTTTTCTGGACAAATTTGTTTGAATTTATAGTAATTATATCAACGGACAACTACAGTTTCATGCAATTTAGCATTTATGGAACTTATTGTAATGTATTTAGTCCTTGACTGGTAGCATATGTTAATTAATTAATAGAATTATTTTTATTTGACACTTCGTTGACATGTCTGTATACTATAGCTTTTAGGATTTATGTTTTTCCATTTTCATATCTATTTCCATGGTAAATAGGGAAGAGGGAGGGCAAGGTACTGTAGCATTGCATGTTTTTGAAGTAACAGCTGGTCAAGAATAATTTATTGGGCCATAGCACTTTTTTGGTGTACTGTTTGAAAATTTTCTTGTTTTCTGTTTGTTGAATATCAAAGTATGCTTTATCTGTAGCTTTATTGCCCAGAAAAATACAGAATAATCTTGACCTGTTCTTTATAACATGTGGACTCTTGTCCCAAAAGATTATGGAATATAATCTTTGTTTCTTAATTTGGTTATTGACTCCTCTCATTGTACAGAAAAATTCTGCTGAAAAAGTGCTATGGTTATCCAATAAATTATTCTTGGACTGTTCTTTGTATCATATGGACACTAGAATGGTTGGATAAGCCTTGAGGTTGTATGAAAATGGAGAAAATCTAGATCTTTGGTCTACCACACTTTAAAGGAGTTGCATCTTGTCAAATAAGCTTTGGACTGAATTAGGTCTTTATACATGTAAAAAAGGCATCATTCTTGCTCATTGTTTTTCATGTTCAATATTTGTTATGATCCAATGGCTTGAATAATCAGGCTGATGCTCTGACGTCACTGAAATCCACAATAATCTTCTTTTGGAGTGATACGAGTTATCACTTTGCCTGCAAAAAATCATTCATTCTAAAACTACCTGTGGCTGATAGGCCTATGCTTTTATATTTCCATCATTTCCCTTGCAAATCATGCCAGACTTTTTCATGTTTCTTGTTGTGCGTATGGATTACCAGTTCACCCCTTGTTCAAACACTTCCAGCAGTCTTATTAGAACTTACAACAGCTTTCTTGTGCATTGTCATGTAGTTGTCGCATCTGGGTTTTGGATAGCTCCTGGAGACTCGGAAGAAGTTGCTGCAGCTATATCGCAAGCATTGAGGAATAAGCTTGAAAGGTTCTTCAATTGGGTCCACCTCTTTATTTATTTATTTATTCATTTGTCAACTAAATTTAATATTATATTGGCTATTTGACTGCTTTTCCCTAAATCTTCCGCACTGATTTTGACAGATCTTTAATGGTGCACTCATATGTGAGGTTTGGTGAAGTATTTACAAGGTGCTGTCAGTCTTCACGTGGTGAAGAACTTTTCAGGTTCGATGAGAAACATGTTAACTCCATAGTAGTTTAGTTTTTTTTTTTTAAAATTTTCTGTAACATTGTTTTTAAGGATAATTGAATGTTAATGCTTTTTCCTTTCTACTAAGACCTCTCCTGCCAATTTTTTAATTAGACTTATATTCCACATGGTTCAGGCCAATTGGTCAAGGACAGTTAACGTCTTAATTTTTATCTGCTTCCAGTTCTTAAAATGTTCTTTTGAATTTAAGTTATCAAAAATGGTAAATTGAAGAATATGAAGTAATGAGGTCCATCATATGGCTGAGCATGTCCATGATTTTTCAGATATGATGGTCTAGATTTTGGATTGTTGAACATGTTTACCAGTGCTAAATAGGCCATCACTTGCACTGACATTAAAGCTTTTGAAATAGTAAATTGCAGTACAAATACTGGTTTAAAGAATACATGATCAATTTTCTGTGACTATGCATCATCTCCTTTTGATACTGAGCTGATATCTGATCATGGCTGGGAGTTTTGTTCGTTGAACTGCCAAATTATTATGCAAAAGTGTGCGCTTTATTGTAGCCTTGTGCACTGTCTTGTACTTTGTGTTGCTATATTACCAGGTGATAAATTTATGTATGTTGATTGCTCTAGGAAAGGCCAGCCTGCTATTGAGTTTGTCTTTGCCGCCACTGAGGAGGGTCTCTTTGCGCATGTAATTATATCAGAAAAGTTCGTATCCCTATCCTTTTTCTTTTGCAGTATGATTTTTTTGGCCTTTTGGTATCGCTTCTTATTTGTATAACAGGTAATCTTGCACAACTTATTACAGACTTGTTCGGACAGTTGCTGCTGGTGACATTCAGAGATTGTCAAAGTTATCATCAAATACTTCACGTGGAAAACTTCCTGGTAAGCATCCTGTTTTCCAGTGATGGGTTTTTGTTGAAGTATTTTTTCAACTTGACAGCAAGTTTCAATAAAATTGTAGAGAAAGTTAAACATTTTCCTACTGAGTCCGTAAATAAGAAACTCCTCCCACGGCACCGCGAATTAGGCTTGACTAGGATGCCTTACAATACTTTATATGCCTGATTCACTATCTCTTTCCTCCCTCTTTCTCATACTGTGTATTTGTTAAGTTCGCCAAAATACAACCTTATTTGTTTTAAAGATTAGTTTTTATTGCAACTGTATAGTATCATCGAGTTATATATTCTGTGATTTTAGATTCAAACTTAGTCTTAAACTTAGATTGCCTTATTTAGTCTTTTTTTGTAAAAGTAAGTTCTATCATAATTTGTTTTTTTACACCAGTTGGTTATAAATATTATACATGATGCACCATAAGCCATCGAAAACATTCATAATATGAATAGAATGCTAATTATTAGGTGATAACATAATTCTTAAACTACTTAAATTAAGTAGCACTACACTCATTTATGCAATGTTATGACCTAAGCTAATGAAAAAGACTTATTATAATCACATAAGTATACTATGCTAAATAGGCATATTACATTTACAAGTATTAGTTAATATGCTCTTTGTTTTACTGATTTCTATCAATTTCTTTGTGCACCACCCTCCAGTTTATGAAAGATTCAATCAACACAAAAGGAGTAAATGTCATTATTGGACATTATTTTTAGACCAAATAAATCAGAATGGAAGAACAAAATTTTGATGCATGCATTAAAAAACAACGGAATTCCAGGTTTATACCCTTGGAATGATATACTTTATGCACCATGTAATCCATGTTGCCTCTATTCTTCCTTGAGGGGATGTTTGACTGGAGTAAATGTCATTATTGGACATTATTTGTAGACCAAATAATCAGAATGGAAGAACAAAATTTTGATACATGCATTAAACAACTACGGAATGATATTCTTTATACACTTGGAATGATATTCTTTATGCACCATGTAACCCATGTTGCCTCCATTCTTCCTTGAGGGGACGTGTGACTCTCTTGTCTGCCTTGCGTGGTTTTTTTATGTCATGGTGGAAGGTTTCTTCTATCATCAATGTTTACAAGGATATTGCTCTGACTACATGGGCAACTTTTATTTTGTCACAGTTTTTGTCTCTCCACATGGGATGCGTGGCAGACTCACTGGATGTTCCCCAGGTGATCTTGTGAAGCAGGTCTATGATGGGTACAGTACATTCATTTGTTTCATTTTGTCAATTCTTTTGAAAGAGTGCTGAATAGGGTCATAGTGCTGTTTCTTCCAGTTCTGATTGACTAGTTCTTCTTTGAGCAGATCTGACATGTTTAGAAGTTCAAGTCACTTAGTTGGAGTAGGACGACAAAGTAACTATGCTGAAGTTTCCCTCGGTTGTAATATATCTGAAAGTGGTGTTGGAATGCAATTAAGTTTGTGTTCGAACAAGAATCTTTCCAAAATCAAAAACTGCTCTAGAAGATCTGAGGATGAGATTTCTGTTTTGGAAAAAACATTTATCTATCCAACAGAGGCAATACTTGTTCCCATCTTGCAGTCATCTTATGCTAGGTCATCTCTGAAAAGGTATGATGTGTTTTCCGGTGCCATTATATTTGTCTATATGATTCTCTGTAGCTTTATTCCAGCTCTGTTAATGATAATGTTAAATTGTTTGCTTGTCCTTGATTATAAATTGATATAAATGGAAAAGAAATAAGGCCCTAAGCATGAATTTTAATTGATGTTCCTATCCTAGGGAGGCTAGGAATAATTTTCATGAAGCCTACTGGATGTAATTTTTGATTATGCATTCAAACCTAAGCCGAAATAAGCATAGTTTGAGTAGTTAATATATATTCTTTGTTATCTGCCTTAATGAGCTCTCCTGGTAGAATTCCTTGATGGCTGAAAGAATACATTTTTGTATGCCAATACCTCAGCCTAAGCAAATTTTTGGACAACATAATTTGTTTATTTGCAGATTGTGGCTGCAGAATTGGATGGGGCCATCATTTCTTAGTTCAACCATATTTATGCACTGGTTAGTCAACTCTTTCAAATCTAATGATTGGCAAAGTTGACGCTTGTATAATTCTGTGTTCTCTATCTATCTTTGTGTTAACTTGTCTCTAAGATTTGGCCACATTTACGGTTGTGTTTTTTTCCACTTATTATCATTTTCAAGGTGCAAGATGATGCCTTCTGATATGAATAGTTATGTACCCATGTAGCTTAATTATATGTTGGCTGACTGAGGTTTTCTTTTAGTTTCCCTGCCTCCATTGTCCCTCCTTTCTCCTAGACTATAAACAAAAGCCATATCAGTTATGTAAATACATTATTCTAGCTTTGTAAATTTAAATAAATGCATTGTGATACAACAGTGTAGCCTCTGCTAGTGTTGCATGCAGGCTAAAGTATTTTCTTACTTCTGTTTTTACACACTTCCTTTTGATTTTAGCATTGCTGGTGAGATGGAATCCATGCATTCTTTGTGGATGGACTCAAGTGACGTATGTGGTGAAAATAGTAGCAGCAATAGCAACAACAGTAGTATCAGCAGCGTGAGCAGTGGTTCTAGTGATAGTGACCATAAGATGGATACAACCAGTGATCTTGAAGCTGATGCCGACTCATTGGCATGTAAACAGGCTGGAAATGGTATTAAACAGGTCAGTAGTTCTATCTATTTTTGTTTCATGAAATCAAAGATTGTCTTCATGGTCGGTACTCTTTTCTACAAAGTAAAAATTAACAAACTATGCTTAGTGCTTGCGGTAAATCCTTGTTGGATCTTTCAAACTCCTGTGTGCAACGGTTTTAAGATTTTGATTACTACAATCCTAAGTGTGCTCTGACATTTTTGCCCTTATGAATGCACTCTGGCTGTCGAGAGTGGATCTTGACTGCATGTATATAGATCTACTGGTGCAATGTAAAATTACTTTATAATTGATTCATTGATGGTACGAGTACGACAGTATATTTGCATGAACATAGTGGACTTGTGCAATGTCTTATTCTAGGAATTCATTTATATTCTTAACAACCAAAACATGATTCTAATCCAGTAATACCGATGTAAATTATGTACAATTTTATACAAATTGTATGATCTATTCTGGCTGCTAAATATAAATATATAATCATGTTAGTGAATGGAGAAAATGGGGAGCAAATTATTGTTTTTTTTTCATATTAAGAGGGAGCGCTTTACATACATGACTTATGAATGCAAGTAGGCCCTACATCCATAAAAAGGCTTTACAACAGTAATGTTGAAGGACACTCTAAAAGGAAATCAAAAGTGAGGCAACTCCATGGGACAAAACAATTATAAAATGCCCAGGGATTGGAACCAAAGTTTAGTATCACTATGGTTCCTTTTAAAAGAAAGCAGGAGGCAACATGTACTATTGTCTGTAATAGGATCTCAGCTGGTGTTTCTGAAGAGTTGCTCTCCTTTGCACAGATGGTTTCGTTGTGTGTGAGGACATTATATCGTGGCAATGAATGAGCTCTGTGGGCAGTTCTGGTTAGAAATGTGCCATCTTGATTCCATATCCTTCCAAGTCTACAACGTGTTTGATGGAACTTGGTAAAAAAACATTAGTGCTACTTTTTTTTAGAACAGAAACTGAAACTCCTAATCTGGCTTGTATTATGGCTCTCCCTTTCTCCTTATCTCTACTTTATTTATTGATCTCCATGAACTAGTTTTGGATATAATTTTTAATTGCTGAACAGTTTCAAGGTCTATTTTTCTTAAAAAAAGTCCATAGCTATGTGTATGCCTATGTATTATATGATAGCAACCATTGTTATTCATGATTATAATGTCACTTTCAATTGGGTTGGCTCTTTACTTTACCATGGAAGAGTTGAGTATATTTCATATTAATGTAGGGTGCCAAGCGTTCTCGTCCTGGGATGCAAGATTCATATGATCAATTGGGTGCAGTAAATGTGTCTGGGCAAGGTGCTTATAAATCTGATATTAACAACTCATCTATAAGTGGACTTGGACACGATCAATTAGGACCTCCCTGGGATTGGGATGGTGATGATGATAGGGAGATGGGACTTGATATCCAATCCCTTCTTTCTGAGTTTGGAGACTTCGGAGAGTTCTTCGAAAATGATGTTTTGCCATTTGGAGAGGTAATTTCACTTCCTTTTCACCATTTTGTTGTATGCTTTTGCTTACTTATATAATCCTCAAAAGGTTTTTGACTAATCGCTATGATGTGTTATATCTTGTGCTAAATAGCATTGTGTTTGCTGGGAGGGGATCTTTGTTAAGAAACAATCATGGTGCTTAACAACTTTTCAACTTTATTTTAAGATTGAATGTGCACAAACCCACTGGATATTTTGAAGCATTAAGTTATCCATCATAGTCACGGGTTGCAAAAATCTTGAATTTTACATTAGAGAATATTTCCTTAATACTTAATGTGAGGCTCGTAATTAAATTTAGTAATATCCGGTTTGATGTACTATCACCAGGTGCTTCTCTGGCCAGGCATTGATTTGCTCCATTTGAGCTTTAATTGTGTTATTAGTCTAATTTTGTGTTCCAATTTTCTCCAGTCTTTAGACCCTGTGGTTTTCTTTTATAAATATCTCTAAATTTTAATTGTTGTATGTGATTTTCTTGCATCTGAGCTGAAAACAAGTGATTCTTATTTCGATCTATTTGCTTGTTTCAGCCCCCAGGAACTGCTGAGGCAGAGGCAATGATGTTTCCTGTAACAGATTGTGAAGACTTAGGTGGAACTTCCACAGCCACTGTCATGGATGTTTCAGATCCAATGCTTTTACCGGCAGCTTTTCCAACATTTGAAAGCTTTGGTCAGCTGCCAGCAGTCACGGAGTGTCCCAACACAGCACAGGAAGTCATAAGAAATACTACATCTGTTCCTATTACCTCAGTGCATGCTGCTCCTTCTACTGAGTTTGACCATGTTATGAAAGCTGAAGCACTTATCACCTTTGCTGCTGAATATGGAGCAGTTGAAACTCCTCCAAGCGAGGTGTCATCGACAATTTTTAGGAGCCCTTATCGTCCTAAATCTAGAGGAGAGGAAACTGTAGGTTCAAGTGGAAATAGTTCTACATATGGAGCAACACCACCTGCATCTCCATGTTTTCATGTGTCAAATGAAAGACCTGGCGCATCTTTAGATTCTAGATCCTGTGCGGGAAAGTGTGATGTTGGTCCTGGGCATAAGATGAAACTTTATACTCACGTGCAAAGTTGCAAAGACTCTGGTAATAGAAAGCCAGTTGCATATAATGACACAGCTGCATCATGTGATACAGGCGCTAGCTCGCTGTACTCTGGTTTTGGTTCTACAGGTGCTCTGAAATCCGTCCAGAAATGTAATGAAGTTAACTTTGAAGCAAAGCATCTTTTGCTTTCTTCAAAGACCGTTACAGCATCTGAACTCGAATGCCTTTTTTTCCAGGCTTCTATGTGTCGTATACGACACACACTGTTGTCTTTGACCAACTCTTCTTCTGACAATTTGAATTGGACAACCAGCAGCACTCTGTTGAGCCACGTGCCTAGTGATCCAAGTAGCATGACTGATGATTTGTCTACCAAATATGATGTAAAGAGAAAGGACCCTATTCCAGTTAGAATAGCTGGTGAAATTGATGATGGGATGCTAGAAGGCACTCTCAATGCTCCAGTTGGTGTTTGGCGGTCTGTAGGGTCACCCAAAGGCACTAAGCCGACTAGTACACCTCCCAACGAGGTATTCCCATCCTGCTTTTATAATTCCTTTGCTGAGGGAAAAGTAATATCTTATGGCCAAAGACAGCCACTTCAGGACTTCCTTGATGGCATTGCATTGCTAGTCCAACAAGCTGCCTCTTTTGTTGATGTGGCATTGGATGCTGAATGTGGTGATGGTCCTTATGGCTGGCTAGCATTACAAGAGCAAAGGAGACGAGGATTTTGTTGTGGACCAGACATGGTGCATGCTGGCTGTGGTGGTGTTTTAGCTTCTAGTCATTCACTGGACATCGGTGGTGTGGAGTTGGCTGATCCACTTTCTACTGATGTAAGATTATTTTTCGTAATCTTATTTTTGCTTTGTTTTTGCTTTATTACACCATCCTGTATTCACCAAGAAAAGATCATTAAGGTGCGGCAATGACTTGATGTTGTTTTACTGTTTTTCTTTTGTATATGCAATTGCCATGCCAAAGTTCAATACTTGCTTCTGCATCTTTTTCATAAACATTGCAGCTTGATGTAATGGAAAACACTCTTTCAGGTTCATGCATCATCCGTGATTAGTTTGCTGCAATCTGACGTGAAATCAGTACTAAAATCTGCCTTTGGTTCTTCGGATGGGCCTTTGTCTGTTACTGATTGGTGCAAAGTTTCGAGTCAATTAGGAGATGGAGAAGCTATGAGTGATGGTTTTTCTTCTGAATCAACATTGAGTGAATGTAGAGATTCTTCAAGTAATGTAATGGGGTCAGTTGGAGATCCAGTCAGCCCATTGCAATCATCTACTAGTGTATCATCCAATTATAAAGGTAGGACTTCAATATCAGGTACATTGCATATTCTGTTCACATGTGATACTGAGAACTAATGATATTGAACTGTAATCTGTGCACCAATTATGACATAATGAAGCTCAAGTTTGTACGGCGTCCAAAAGGACCTAGTTATGAGCACCAATTTGCAGCTTAGTTTTCATAGCTTTATGAACATTGATCCAATTTGTATCTATGTTCAATTGCTTATTATTGAACTTTATGGATATAACCAATCTCTTGATTCAATTAGTGCTGTAGGTATGTTTATTCAGATTTGCTTCTCATATGGTTTGCGGTGGATAGGCTTAGTTATTTACCCATGCTGGATTTTACCCCCTTGTTCAATACAGACTTTCTTTGTTCTCATTAATGTGACCATGTTCATGTAACGATGGAAAAATATGCATCGCAGATGGTATCAGAGGAGAGGATACCTCCCAACGGAGGTCAAACCGAGAACTTTTCACAGCCGAGTCAGAGTCACAGTTGGGTTTGCGACACAGGCCTAGGCATTTTGTAGTTCCATACCCGTCTATACTTGTTGGGTATGTTAATAAATAATAACCCCTTCAGTTATTTTTAAGATATGAAAATACATGCTGTCAACCTACCACTCATGAGCTAATTTATGTATAATCACGGTCTGTTTGTCAAACATACTTGTATGGTAAAGGTGCTGTCAAAAAAGTCGATAAGGCCTCATATGTTGATAACGTGGGGATACAGAAGCCTTACAATGTAAAAAGTATGCTTAACAAACTAGACGCTTAGTGTCTGTTATCTTGATCTTTTCGCACTATGATACAATTTTTGCCTTGGTACTTTACATTCATTTCGTGGGATCCTTAATAGAGAGATGACAAATGCTTTTGCCATTTTTCTGGGAGTTTTAACATTGAAGTACATTTAATGCGAAAACTTTGGATGAGCACATTGTTTGCATTGTAATGTGGATTTATTTCTGAAATCAATGTGTACTCGAAGTTTTTAATTGGAGTGTCCTTGTTATTTAAGATATCAAGATGATTGGCTGAAGGCTTCAGCAAGTTCATTGCAGCTGTGGGAGAAAGCTCCTCTTGAGCCTTATGCCTTCAAAAAAAATGTAAGCTTGCCTGTTCTTGAAGGGATGGCTTTTATTGACTCAGTATCATTTATATAAATTGAAGGCTTTTCTGAACCAACAGTTTACTTGGTTGCTAAATCATCATCTGCTCTCTGTTTGTGCACAGATGGTTTATTATGTTGTATGTCCAAATATTGATCCCCTTACTTCAGCTGCTGAAGATTTTTTCCAACAACTTGGAACAGGTAGATTGTGATATTGTGTTTACTTCTTTTTCTCCAACTTTCTGCTCTAGTCACAAGTTTAGAATTGCATGTACTTCTTGAAACATATTGTCTCATCACTGGCCAGTAATGATCATGAAATTCGAGTATTCTCGCGGGATATATTATCATCAATGTAATTTATGAGATGTGTAAAGATGGTTGAGAAGTTGTGAACTTTGTCAAGAAGGTTCACATGGTTCTGGGAGGTAGAGTGGCTGCTATAAGATGCACTAGTTTTCGTTGATCAAAGGTTCAATTTTTTTTCCAAATAAAATAACGTGCTCCTATATTTGAGTGCTAATTTTTAAACATGTTCACCTCAGATGAGCATGTGTGACTTACAATTACTAAAGGTGAAAATACCTGTTCACCAAATTAGAACTATGCTCTTTGGATGTGAGAATTAGGATGAGAGAGTTGTTAAAACAAAAGTATTGTAAACCTGTAAGATGGGTTCTTTTGATAGTGGGTAGATGCTGGAGGCTTTAGTTTCAGAAGAGCAAAGCTTTGAACATCGCATGAAGGTGAAGCAGGTGAACCAGAGTGTTTGTAGCTCCAAATTTTCTTCGAGTACAATATGACTTTGTAGAAAACTATATTGTGAAGGAGTTCTGATTGATTTGAAGGAGATAACGGCTTATAAGCTGTGAGAATTAGGTTTTAGGTAGTGTTTGTTCTTTGAAGAAAACAATGGGGGCCTCTTGTTGATGGATTACGGTGATGTCTATTTTCTTATGCACTTGGGAATTGGAAGATAGGTATCATTGTTATATGCTTTTTTGAGTCCACCAACCTTCTTCTTCAAGGGTCATATTTCTCATCTAAACTTATGATATTAATTTGTTTTCCGCTGCTTTGAGTTTAAGCTTTCCTGATGATGATTTCAGTGATATTATTTTGAGGTACATGTTTGTGTTGAGCAATGTACATCTGTGAAGGTCTCAGTTTGTTTGCTTAATGAGTTGCTACTTCAAGCGAAAGTATCATTTATCAAAATGCTCATGAGCATATATAAGACATCATGTGCTCAACTTTATTTTCTGTGTTCATTGCAGTATATGAAACATGCAAGTTGGGTACTCATTCTCCACAAATCATGGGCAATGAATTAGGATCCAGCTCTGGAAAGTTGTCATCTTCTGGCTTTGTGCTTCTCGATTGCCCTCAGTCAATGAAGATTGAGACTAGTAGCGCATCTCTAGTAGGATCCATAAGTGATTATTTTCTCTCCCTGTCGAATGGATGGGATATCACCAGTTTCCTCAAATCTCTGACAAAGGTTCTCAAGGCCTTGAATCTTGGTCCATTGCCAAGTACTAATGGAAAGGAAGGAAATATCAGTCCCTCAACTGTAAGTGATGACTTTTCAGAAACTAATGGGCTTCACTGTAAATCTTATATCTTCCTTCATGCATCATTTGTTGCATGGAACTTTTCATGATATCCTCAATGTTGTTTTTATGGGAGAGGGATATATATCTATTTCTTGAGCAAAAGGAATTATATCTGTAATCTCTAGCAGTTATGTATTCTTTGTCTTTGAAGTTTTGTTCAATATGGCCGAAGAAGTTAGCATGTAATGCCACTTTGATTTGCATGCCTAAGCTGTATTTGTTGATGTGGAAACTGAAGGGCAGTAAGGTCAAGTGTTCTTATTATTACTTTGGTATTTAAAACACTAGAATGTCTTCCGGAAGCCAGCTAGCTTGAATCTAATCATGTTTTCTTTCTCAAACCCTGATAGGGCTAGTTATGATTCATGAAACATTGTTGTTGAAATGGACACATGCACACACACACTCACAAACTAACAATGAGAAAACATTCTTCTTGTATGAGCCTTCACACGAAATCTTGACCTTTGATGCTGTCAAGTTAAGAAATGTACCTCTACTGGAGCTTTTTTATTTCATCATGCCTTCTAAAGAATATCCTTCTCTGTATTACTAGCTTTTCACATTATCTCATTATCCCTTTGATGCTGAATTTTCTTAATGGAATTTGGTATTCTTCTGTGTTCATGGAATGACTTTTTTGTAACTACCTATACGTAAGCTAATTTGCATTTTCTCATTTCTTACTGCAGGTTGTCTATATTGTATGCCCATTCCCGGACCAGACTGCCATTCTACAGACTGTTGTTGAGGCATGTGTTGCTGTTGGATCAGTTATTTATTCGGCTGATAGTGATAGGAGATCAATGTTATACAGTCAGGTAGGGAAAGCATTAAGCTCTTCAGCAGGTATAGATGAAGCGTCTGCATCAAATATTCTGAGACTATATGGGTTTAGTATTCCAAAGTTAGTACTTCAAATTGTCACTGTTGATACTATTTTTCGAGTAACTAGCCCAACACTTCCTGAGCTTGTCATTCTCAAGGAGATTGCTTTCACAGTTTACAATAAGGCACGGCGTATATCACAGCGGGTGCCAAATGATCTAGTCCATTCTTCTTCCTTGTCTGGTAGATCCCATTCTGTATCTATGCAAATGGCTAACTCGATTCCTGGAATGTGGAAGGAATGTGTGAATTCCCGAATTTCAGGTCCTTCTATTCCCAGAGAGAATGAGTTGGAAACTGGCTTACAAGGAGGTAGTTGGAATAACAATTGGCAAACATCAAGGTCAGGAGGATTGAATTGTGATGGAAATAGAGTGAGTGACTTGTATCTACAAGAGGAAATGCGTTGTATGTTTGAACCACTCTTTATTCTTTCTGAGCCAGGGTCCTTAGAGCATGCAGTTTCATCCTTGACTGGTAATCAAGAACTGGATTCTTCTTCTAAGCAAGTATGTGATGATGGTAGCTTTCTTCATAATTCGGCCTCTACAGAAACTGGAATGGGATCTCAAGTTGAGAGTTCAGAGTCTTTACCGAGCCTTCACTGTTGTTATGAGTGGACAGAAGATTGGCGTTGGATGGTGTGTGTCTGGACAGACTCCAGAGGAGAACTGCTTGACAGCCATATATTTCCATTTGGTGGAGTAAGTAGCAGACAAGATACCAAAGGAATTCAGTCTCTTTTTGTTCAAGTCCTCCAGCAAGGGTGTCAGATACTGCAGGCATCGACTGCTCCTGATAATGCTTCTGTAAGGCCTAGAGATTTTGTCATTTCACGTATTGGGTCGTTCTTTGAGCTTGAATATCAAGGTTTGCTACTTTTAACTTTTCCATATTTATACTTGGTTTTATATCGCATTACCTAGGTGGAGGGGTTTGGAAATAGCCAGGCTCTATGAGTCAAGTGCTACATTATCTTTTTCACAGAGTGATCTATTCATCTAAATAGTCCACAGATTGAAGACAATATTATAATGCAAAAAACAAAAAAATTGAATTCGAAATATCATTGTACCGATGTGGCATAGGTTATTTTGTTAAGGTTACTTGGGAGAAGTGGGTTAGGATTTGCGAGTAAGCAGTCTATATGAGCCAAGTGCTGCTTTACTAATTCCAGAAGTGATATGTTCTTCTAAATAGTCTGTATTTTGAAGACAATATTAAAGTGCAAAATAATGTCATATGTTCTGGAATATCATGGTCTCTATACGGCTATTTCATAGGGGGATGGGTCTGATTCTAAAGTTGAATATCTTATCTTCCTTGAATGTGGTTAATGAATCTTTTGAATAGTGTTTGGAAGTTTCTTGACATATGTTTGGTGGCTCTATACATGCATGCCATTCGACGTCACCAGATATCCTATTCTAATATGTTTTCATCTTGTATTTAACTGTGAGCAGAATGGCAAAAGGCATTATATTCAATTGGTGGTCCTGAATTGAAGAAATGGCCTGTGCAACTTCGCCGTGTTGCACCTGATGGGTTGTCTAGTGGTGGAAACGTGCAACAGCAGGAGATGGAAAGAAGCCTTCCTAATTCTCCTAGTCCTTTGTATGGATCCCACACAAAGTCTTCTGGTTTTACTAGAGGTACTCTAGGACAACCCAGTGCTCGTTTACTTAGTGGGCCTCAAGTTGACAGTTCAAAGGGGGGCCTACTTCAATGGGTGCTGAGCATCAGTTTCGTTTCTGTATCAGTTGATCATTCTTTGCATTTTATTATCCCAGAAGAGACAGTGCCAGGTAATTTTGAGTTGAATGCTTCACTTGCTTAGTTTCCAGGTTATCTTTATTGTTTGCCTGCTTTTTTTGATGCTAGCTCAAGACTTCTAAGTAGTTCATGCTTGTTATATAAGTATAAAAGAGGCTTTGTGCAACCATTGAGCAGGTGAATAAACCTGCTGTTAGTAATTTACCTGCTGTAGCATATTGGGCCATCTAAATTTGTTTCCTTAATTTTTTAAGGTTAACTAGACGAATCACCCCACCCCTAAATTATTTCTTTTTGCTTAAAAACATCTTTCATAATAATGCATTCTACCACTCTTATGGTGTTTTTTTTAGCAATTCGATTACACTCATTCTACTCTTATTATATCCCCCTGATTTACAAGAATATAAACGTTTAGTATGTTTTAGTAAGGTGTATTTTTTATATTTCACACTTTTTCTTAAAATGTTTTTACCAGTTGATCAAAATACCTGCAAAATGACCTAAATTAGGGTCTGCCTTACTTTTTATGTAATTTACCCTAAATTCGCATTCAACAACTTCCCTAGGACTGTTTCCACCTTCCGTGAGTTCTACTGACGATTTACTCATCTAAAAATCGAATATGCATTATGACATCATTACTTGTTCTCTTCAAAATATGTAGTTCCATATTTCTGTTTCTGCTTAGAAAATGTTAACTGTGTCAACTCTGAAGGTGGAGCCCAAGGCAACAATTCTATAGCCTCAAAACCGTATCTCGAAGGTTACACTCCAGTGAAATCCCTCGGTTCAACCACAGCATCCTACATCTTCGTCCCTTCACCCAACATGCGTTTTTTAACACCATCACCACTCCAACTGCCCACATGCTTAACCTCCGAGTCCCCACCATTAGCCCATCTTCTTCACAGCAGAGGAAGAGCACTCCCCATATCAACCGGCTTTGTGGTCTCCAAATCCGTGCCATCTCTGCAGAAAAATGGGGCCCGCAACTCCAAACAGGAGTGGCCTTCCATCCTTTCAGTCAGCCTCATTGACTACTATGGAAAAGGCATATCAAAACCCAACAGTGGAAGAGGCGGCTCATCAGATCCCAGAGAAGTTGAAGTTGTTGGAGAGACAAATCTTGTTCTTGAGTCGGTTGCTGCAGAGCTTCATGCTTTGTCATGGATGACGGTTAGCCCGGCGTACTTGGACAGGCGTACCGCGTTGCCTTTTCATTGCGACACAGTTTTGAGGCTCAGAAGATTGCTTCATTTCGCTGATAAGCACCTCTCGCGTGATCCAGAGAAGTTGCCCAGTTAGGTAAAAGGTACTAATAATTACGCGTCATTATTTCCTGTTTTGATGCTAAACTGTGATAACGTGGTTGTGGGAAAGCAATATAATTGTGGATTAGTCCAATTATATTCAGGATTCCTAGGGATAGCATCTGGCTGAATTGCTTAATTTTGGTGTCTTTAATAATCTGTACCATTTACAACTAGCAGCTCAATGTATAGTCAAGTTTGTAAATTCAACTGCTCTGATAGGGCCACATTTGAATGCGTTTGATGCAATGTGCACTCTGGCAACATTTGCTTTAGGGTAGCCTGACACAAGTAGCTTCGACATCAATCTTATAGAATAGGTTTCATGTAATGGTAGTACTAGTCTTATTGCTTTTGTACTATTTGTTGCCAAACGTTTGTGTTTAAATTGGGACCCAAGAACGTTTTATGTAATTTCAGATTTATGCTGGTGTACTCACGGAAACTTCTAATTTATTACTTTGCTTAAGAAACCTAATTTATTACCTTTTTTTTGTTTTGTGATACAACTGTTTGGTAAAAGGAAGGCTTCCTTGATCTTTAGAAGATGTGGCCAAACAAGTTGTGAACTCTGTTCCCATACGATGTAAGACTAGTGAAGAGATGATTGAACGTGATGATCTATAGGGATTACAGTGTAAGAAACTTCCTATCTTAGATATAATAAGATCCTTGATTGATAAGATCAAATCATATAGATAGGATTACAATAATATGATATAGGAAATGTACAATATATCAAAGATACTATCCAATACCATGAGGTTTCGGGTTCGAGACTCCAAGGTGACGGTTTACCCTATCCCTTGGTACTTGTGACGATTCTAATTCCTTTCCTTATAAAAAACACAAATCTATACTATATATTAAAGCCGGAGAATTTTGAGCTTCCACGTTAATTCTGGCCCCATTTTATTAACAATTTTATATGTTTTATTTTTCCTAATTATCTAATCTTTAACTTTATTATTTTTCTTACCCATCAAATATCTATCTTTAAAAGCATATTATTTATCTTTAAAATTTCTTTAATTATCTAATCTTTAATTTTATCCTTTTTCTTACTCATCTAATATCTATCTTTGAAACAATATTATCTATCTTTAAAATTTCCTTCTATATATAAAAGATACATATTAATTAACTTAACTTTTCAATTTCCAATTTAATCTATTTGTATATAAGAATTAACGAAAAAAATGACCATTACCCGTACATGGTACGGGTCTTCAACTAGTATCCATTAAAACAACCCAAAAAGAGTATTTTCAATTGCGTGGGACTTAAAAAGTCCATTTTTTGTATTTTTTTTTGTCAACATACAATTCACAAATCTAAAGCCAATAGGGTCTATGTAATTAACCTTGTTCAATCATCGTGAATAGAACAAATAGTTGGCGATAGCAAAGGCGAGAAGAAGACGAAGCGGAGTGCAAGAGAGGTGCTGAAACCGGTGGTCGGAGTGATAGGACCTCAAGGCATGCAAGAGTGGTGCAGCTATGGAAGGGGTTGGTGTTGTGGAAAAGAGCTTAGTGTAGCTTGAACAGCATTCCACTTATGTACTTGTAATCAGCTTAGTTAGAGCATATGAAACTTCATCACAAGACTGGATCGTAGTGCTAAAACATGATCAACCGCCCATGTTAATTTACTTATGACAAGGTCTTTGAAGCTAGTATCTTTTGAGCACCTAAGATGGAAGGAAATCAAAACAACCATGAAACTTTGTCCACTTGAATAGTTTTAACTTGGAACATATATATCATAGAACTTACTATTAGGAAGTTTCAAAGAGGAGTAGGTGGTTTCTCTTTCATACATAGAAAGATATAGGATCACAAATTCACAATACATGTTCAAAAGAACACTAACTAAAGAGAAAAGAAAGAGGAAGACATAAGTCCTTTTTTTTTTTGGGTCAAAGAAGACATAGGTCCTTGAATATGTGCAGGATCGTGTTTGATTTTTTAGTAAAATTTGGTCCGTTGCTCTTTTTTTTCAAAAAAGCGGTGTCTTAAATCTTCTCTAAATTGTATGAACTTCCTTTTTAATGAATATATTTTGATATTTTATCAATTTTTCTAATTATACACCCTCAATATTAGAGGTGGCAATTCGGGTTGTTCGGGTCAGTTTGGATCGGGCTGTTCGGTTCGGGTTCGTTCGGGTGAAACAGTTATTTCGGGTATTGTTCGGTTCGATTCGGTTTGGGTTCGGGTTCGGATGTTGTTCGGGTTCGGGTCGTTTCGGATCGTAATATTTCGGATTAGTTTGGATTGAATGTTGTTCGGTTTTGGGTCTAGTTCGGTTTGGGTCCTTATCGGATTGCTTCGAATCAGATTATTTTGGGTCGGGTCAATTCGGATTCGGGTGTTATTTGGATTCAATTTTTAATTATAAGACCACCCGCAAGGCCGCAACGGTGAGTTTTTAACGTAGAAAGTTTGGATACTTTAATGAGTATTTTAATGTGTCTTGTAATAAAACATAGTTACTACATATTATTGACAAAGATTTAGATGTAATTTCTACTTAGTTAATTAAAAAAATTAATTACTATTTATATTATATACATACACATACGTACAAGAAGAAATTACAACTCTAAAGATTACATAATGATTACTATTGATAGCATGTTTGCATTTGGGATAAAGACTACATAATGATATCTTATTGTCGAAGACAGAAATGCTTGGTCTTCATTTTGTGTTTATTTTCTCTAAGACATACAAAGTACATTGAAATGATTATTGTTTGTTTAATCATTAGAACTTGTTTTTTTTATAAGTGAAACGTTTGAGATACAATTTGGTTGCTATTAAAAGTGTAGATGTACTTGTTCGGTCTTTTGATATACATTGTTTGTGTGCATCACCATTCTAATATTTTGTATCATTATTTTTTTATTTTTAATTATATTTTTAATAGTATATCTACTCTTAAGATTTAGTTTGGATGATTTCGGGTCACCTCGGGTCAAAATTAGTTCGGGTCAGTTCGGTTCGGGTGCAGTTCGGTTTGGGTCATTTCGGTTCAGATTTAGTTCGGGTCGGTTCGGTTCGGGTGCCGTTCGGTTCGGATCAGTTCGGTTCAGGTTTAGTTCGGGTGCAGTTCGGTTCGGTTCGGATTCAGATCGGGTCTGGGTCGTGTTCGGATTGTTCATTTTTCGTTGTTCGGGTCCAATTTCGGGTTCGGTTCGGGTCAGTTCGGTTCGGATTTCGGGTTCGGATCACTTTCCGCCGGGTCTACTCAATATCATGACCATCGATTTAAGCGCAGATCTAACAACTTTAATTATGTCTTTCATTTCTCCCGAGCCTTCTTTTCTCTCCATATTCCTATGCATAATTTGTTTCTCTTTTTCGATCAATCCAAGATGAGAACTGAAGATACCAACCAAGATTTCTTTACCGTGTTAACATATAAGATACGAACAATGAACTTAATTATTCATATTGGATTATTAGTAAATATCAAATGATAGTTACATCCATCAAAGTTCAACGTATCATTAGCCCTTGAATGAGGACGAGGGTGTTGTACATGATGCATGGCACCCACTTCTACATTCGGAACTTGCACCGTAGATAGGATCCTCGCAAGCTATAATACATTGTCCAAAGCATGCCTTATCTTCCCCTGTCATCCAAATATATTAAAATTACTATATATTATAAATTTAGGTGATGTGCTGTTGAAGGACCGAAACTTCAACATTAAAATTACTTTTACATTAAGAATCAAAAGAATATAAGTTACTCTATAGTATAAAAATAAGAAATCTTGCCAAGTTTTATACATAGTGCATACCGTTAGATGTTGCCAAAGCCACACTCACGAACATAAAAGCTAGGCATATGTGTATCATGAGGAATATGAGCTTCTTGGTAGTTGGAAGAGTTGCCATGTTTAATAGTATTTGTTTCGCTCGAACTTGGTGCTTTAGCTTGATTGTCACATCAAGTTATATATAGATGAAACATGGTACACTTTTAAGATCATAATATCTATATGATATGGTATATAATCTTCATAATTTAATGGTTGAAATCTTTTATCATATGAATCTGCAGATTTATCATATGGTATATAATCTTCATAATTTAATGGTTGAAATCTTTTATCATATGCTTCAGCATTACTCAATGTGATTTGCACTATATGTTAGTGATATACCACCCAAAACAATTATATTTAGTGATATTTTCCAATATATGTAGTGATATTTTCCATATGAATTTACAACTTTCCTGATTTTTTTTTATGATGATGGAGTCTTGGCCGATCCGACATACGACCTCTGACCCAAGGACGGAGAAGTGGGTTGGCTGTGAGTATGGACCTAGTATGAAAAGCGTTTTTGAAAGTGGTAATAGTTGCACTTGCATATGACATTTACATTCACTTAACGCCGTAATGTCTTACAACATCTATGTTAAAAGATGGAAATGTAACCATCGAATACATATGTACAAGTTAACAAGTGCATGGAGATGCTTTGTCTAGCGTCATTGCTAGTACTGAAAACCCCTAGACAACAAACATACAATGATACAAGTAATCTATATAGGGCTCAACTTGGAGAATCTAGTAAAGCCTAATGCCATGGTTTACCATTGGAAATCGTCATTCAATCCTGGAATTCGATCAATCAGATAGACACGCCGAGCTAGCTAGAAGGCTCATACATATCACATATGGACACAGCGACGGTTCAAAAGCGTCAAGATGAGACAATGACAATGAATTGCCCTCACCATTGTGAACCAAACTTACACTCATTCCTTCATACATTGCTCTTAGACACGTTGGTTTAGCCATTCCATTATGTCATCATAGATATTTTGTCGTTCGGGTTCGAACAGAAGATCATGGTACAACCCGTCGTATAGCTTAATGCTTTTATCATCCGAAGAGGCATCCGTGTAGAGCTTCTCAGAGGCTATCGGGTCAGTTATGCCATCAGATGTTCCATGGAGCACAAGAAAGGGAACACGTAACTGTTTTAAGTGTTGTTGAAGGTATGATGTGATCTTCAAGATCTCATACCCGGTTCTGACCCGGATTGGGCCTGTGTACACTAAAGGATCTGAGTACTTTGCTCGTAGGACTTCTGGGTCGCTAGATGCGATCGCGCCTTTCCTGTTCGCTGCTCCGCATTGATACCTCGGTATCAAGACTGAGACGATTGGCGCGATGGCCTGTGTTTGGAAAGCAATGGAGGCAAAATTTTTTAGGATAGAATGTTTAAAACTTTGAAGAAATGGGTTATTTATGAAAAAATATAAAAATAGAGGGGAAGTTTGTGAAGATAAAGTTGTACAGTGTAGATTGGATGAGCTGGTTGAACGCTAATTGCAGGTGAAGTGAGCATAACTCCACTTATCTTGCTTTCAAACTTTGGATCAAGTACAGTCTACAAGAAATTTGAACTTATAATAAATTGATCCATGTATATAATTAATTAGTTGATGGTATAAATTTTAAAGCATAGAAATTAATGAATAAATGTGAATGAGAATACATTACCTTGAGAACGATTGCACCTCCTGTAGAATGGCCAAAGCAAAAACATGGAAGACCAGGATTTTGAGCCATCACTTTGTCCACGAGTGCTTTCTACACTCAAACACATGAATCCTCTTATTAAGTAACAATACTTTACAAGTTAGATATTTAAGGATCTAAAAAAGATTCTTTTTTATCATAATTAGTGAATTTGAAAAAAGATACATATATAATTTATGTCACTAGGAAATTTTGTTGCATAGTGTGACATACCAAATCAAATACAGCATCATCCAAAGAATGAACGTATCCATGCAGACCATCACTTCCACCATGTCCTGATTGATCAATAAATGTTGCTATTGAGTTCATAATTAATATGATGGATATTTAACTTGAACAATCTAGGGCATAAAAGTGGTGTTACCGATCCAATCTAGGGCATGCACTTTGAATTTATTGGCAGTCAGTTGCTTTGCAAAGTCCTTGTAACGATCACTGTGAAATTAACAATATGTTTTTATTAGTAACAAAGAAATAGTTTAATAATATAATCTTTTAAAGGTTTATTTGTAATGTTTGTTGTTGGGAAAGAATGAATGTTGACCTGTGCTCATTCAAGCCGTGCACCACAACCACCACTCCTCTGCAAACATATATAATACAATCTTATGTCAATGTATCATTCTACCATGCATTCATGCTCATCATATTTATATGACATCATATTTTTGTCTGATTATAACAGTATGTAAGTCAATTTTCATGAAGTTAAACAAAGTTGAATAATACTACATGCATATTTTGACTTACTCTTGGAGATGTAAATTAATTGAGAAATTTGTACCCGTGTCCTACTTTGAATTACATCTTGCGAAAATGTCATATCTTTATCAAACTAGCACCAACCTAGAATTTTCCCATTAATATTTCAAACAATTCCGATTTTGGGTTATTTTGTTGTAGTTTTCTTGTTATCAGTATTTCCAAATTTGGATTCTTAGTTTGTATTCAAGGTTTTTTTTGGGTCAAATATTTAAGATTTTATTAAGACATAGGTTACATAAACCATTTTTAAAAATCTACAATATGACACATTTAGTAGATTTTTTTAAAATCAAACCTGTTAATTTATGTTGAAAAATAAAATAAAACATACCTGATTTCGCCACAAATTGGAGTCCATGATTGTGTAAACAACGTAGCACCTCGTGGTGTAACAAACAATGAAAAATCCCTCGTATAGGTCACATCAATGTCTTCCTTAACTCGTTCAATTTGCATTGATCTCCTTATTAACACATCATTCTCCATCATCTTCGTCGACATTGCTCTCCTTGAAACTATGGCGTTTGACAACCTTAATATATGTTGTTTCTCTTCTTTTGTTTTCGTCTTCCTTGTCTCACCACGACCACCACTAAATGGCAAGTGTAAGATAAAGAGAAGAACATTCACCAACATCAATAGATTTTTCCATGCTCTTATTATCAAAGCATTCGCGCGCACGCTCGCTCCTGACGTCACTAACATATCGGATGAAGATATGAGGCGTTCTTGATTGAGATCGAACTAGTAGTATTTTTTGTTGTTGTATTTTGGTTGATAGATTGATAGGGTTGATGAAAAAGTTTTTGGGGAATTCGAGTTGTCTCGAAGAATAGAGAGAACAAAACGAAAAAACCCAAATTCTCAAACTCGAGGGAGGCTTGGATTTGAATGAATGCAACAGTTGATTGTTGGTTAGCTTATTTTTAGAAAGAGGGTATTCTTAGTATTGCTTTTGAATTTTTTTCATATTTTTCGCCAAAAGTTGAGGTTGTGTAAAATTGTAAATTTAATGTTTAATTTCGGTATTTATTAATAAAAAAAAGTTAGTTACAGATGTGCAAAATTTTAACCATCAGACTCCAACATGGCCCGGCCATATGTAAAAACAATAATAAATCAAATGGTTAAAATAAAACTTCTTCACAATAACAAGGATCACATGCAAATTAACAAGTGCTGTCATATATATAATCGTTTATTGATGTATGCAGATGACGTCATGTATGGTTGGTATGACATTTTTGGAGTTCATTACACTCGTTCTAACAACTAATGTAAGTAGGAAAATCACATTTCATGCTATTGGTCGGTAATTTCTGATCAAAAACTTCACAAACATCTCAAATATCAGGGGAAAAGGATCAGGTATTCACAATACAATAAGAAAAAAACAGTCATTGAGCTAAACAAAGTTGCATTTAGTTCATCACAAAGGGATACGAGGACTTGACATAGCTTTCAACATCCCAGAGAAAAGCACCAAAAGTGACAGCCTCCAACACCAGTCTTCTAATCCCATTAAACCCAATCTTGATGAGTTCATCCTTGGTTTCATCATCACTCCCATCAATCTTAACAACAATCTCAGGTCGACCAAACAAGGCCTCTGTGTGCTTCTCAATTATGGTCACTGCCTCTTGTGATTTGATCGTTGCATATCCATGGAGTGTCTCAGGATCAAAAGACATGACATAGCTTCTCAACCGAGATGGGCTAGCGCCCTCAGGCAATGGGTTGACCTCGGGATAAGTATTGGTACTATAACTCTCCTGAGACATTCTCTTTACATTTTCTGGTTCACCATCAACATCTCGCCCTTGAGGGAGGACTTTCATAGCCTTCTCAAGTTGAAATCGTTGGTCAACCCTCTTGAGGAAGTAACCGTACATTATTGATGCAGCATACACTTGGCCAACTCTCAGCTTGCTGACTTGAGCTACAGAAGTTGAATCTCCTAGTTTGTTACCGAGTATATGAGTAAGATGATTTTGGATCATCTCATAGGCCTCCGGAGAATGGAGCCGCTCCAGCTTGTCCTCTTGGCTTGGCCATGTGTCAACTCGGTTAGATGGGCTAGATGAAGAGGAAATGGATGGGACCAGAGAAACATTGGCATCCATGAACTTCTGCACCACTAAAGCATAAAAAATCTCTTCCAATGCCTGCCTCCTTTCGTTGGCTTTAACCTCAGCAATCCGCCTAGAGATAGATGTTGTCAGTAGATTCATAAATACTAAGGATGTGTTTGGATTGAATTTGATAATGCATTATAATGCATTTTCATAAGAGAACCAGATCATTAGGATAATCAATTTGAAATACTAATCTCTACCTGTACAAGACCAGATCTGTGTTTGAAGCAGAAAGCTCAGCCTTTTGTTTTTCGGTGTCAAGATCAGTTTGCAACTTGTCAAGCTGCTGCTCAATAGCTGCAGCAACAAGATGAGGATGGCTTACCAAAATTTGAGACAGAAACTGCCCGACAGGGGACTCTAGCTGAAGTGGGGCAATTGGAGCAGCAGAACCGAATGAGTCCTTGGATAAAGCTGCTCTAACTGTAAATG
Organism: Polygonum maritimum; assembly: GCA_963924305.1. Lineage (NCBI taxonomy): Eukaryota > Viridiplantae > Streptophyta > Magnoliopsida > Caryophyllales > Polygonaceae > Polygonum > Polygonum maritimum. The sequence continues at coordinate 44,619,292 of OZ002729.1, read as the reverse complement.
AGTTTCTGCTCGTTAACATTCTCCCAATCCCATGCTTTGAGTAGGAAAAAGAAGATGAAGCTCGCTGTACGTTCCAATAAAATATTTCAGGCTGATGTTTCAACTTTTGAGTTCAAAGTTACAAGAGCAGTATCCAGGTTAAGGATGGATCATTCAGGCATATTATTTTTTTGGTCGATTCATTCAGGCATATTATTAGCCAATGATGATTTAGTAAGGAACTATAAAACAAAAGCTACAGGAGGTAACATAATCTACGGACAGGGACATCGGATAAATCACTTATCTCGTCACCTATAAGGCAAAATTTTGCAGGCCAGTTTACCATCTCCATAACTTGGCTCTGTTTCGTCAAATAACTCGGTTGTAAACTGACACTTGATGTTTAAAATTTTTGAAGGGGATACTTTTAATTACCTGGTTTTGGAGTGAGCTACAAAGTTTTTTCTTTGCTGTTTAGGTCTATGTAATGGTGATGCAGTGACACACTGATTTGCAGAGCTTGGCCCTACTTAGTATAATATAGCTACGTGGAGTAATTAACTGGTTTATAAGAAACATGAAATTCTATTTCTTATGGAGTGAAAACACCTTTCCATGTTGTTTTTGGACACACTTCAAAATAAATCCTGGACATTCTTATACCCCATTTTGGGCTTATAAGGTCATACATGTCTGCAAAAACATGTAAGCTTCCCGAACCAGAGCAGTACAAGAAACGAAGTGGGAGTTTAAACTTCAACTGTACATTATGTGACAGGAGTGTATTTATGCATATTGTCACTATTACCAGATGTATCCAACTATCCATAGCCAGTAGTCGTGCAAAATGCCTGTAATCTATGGAAGAATGTAGACCAACATTTGCATCTATTTCAAAGATCCTAGATGACATTTTAATATAATTTGAAACAAGAGCATAGCACCCCTAGTCTATACTTCAACCAAAACACGGTTAAGAAACAACAAGATACGCTTTCGAAACCAAGGTAGCAAAAAACGAAGGCAAAGCTCAGTCTCAGGCTCCTACATTTGTATGATCTTAAAAGTTAAAACTCATCCACACTCACTGCTATCAATGACCAAAACATCTATATCTCTTTCCATATATTGCAAATAAGTACACAACTTGTTAATGTAACTCTATTGTCAAGTGTCAACCCCCCTCTTATGTCTTTGCCTGAAATCATGAGCCAAAAATCATGAAACTTTATGGTTCATATCGAAAGTGCACCTACTTCACATATCAGATTTTTCCTAATTACAGTTAAAAAGGCAAAATTTCAGGAACCGTTACCTTAATCAAGCGATTATCGTTCTTCAACCGAAGAAGCTCGGGAGCACAGCCTAGAGCCGAAATTCTCGCTCTCGAAAGCGAATTGGGAGGCCTCGCAATGCTCAACGGAGAAGATCGAAAAGCAGTGGCAGCTTCCATTCTTATTTACAGCCCCCGAAACCGGAATCAATGCCCTAACCACAGAAACCCTAAAATTGAGTAAAATGGACACGAAATTGAATACACTAGGAGGTATACGAGGGGGAGAAACACACACGAGAATTTCAATCGCATACCTTGGTTGATCTGAATGCAAGGTTCTCAGAGCAAAATCGTTTCAGCAGTGGACGAGTTAGAAGTATCGCAAGAAGAATTTCGTGGTAGAAATGGGAGCACGAAGGAGCTTGTGTAAGATATCTATTTCTCTTGTATAAATAGTAGTACAACGCTGAAGACAATTTTTGGGAAATTACCTATAACCGCCATTTATTTTATTTTATTGATAAACCGCCCTTTATTTTTAAGTTATGCTTCATCTTAAGAATTACTGCAAAAAACTACCATATGAAAGAAAATAAGGGACGGTTGTAGATGAATGAAAAAGAAGAGGGGGTGATGGTGATTAAATGTAATTTATTTTTATTTTTTGATAGAAAATATAATTTAATTTTTAATTACATAAGAATTAGGATTATCGCAACTCTACGACTAAATTCTTACCAATGAGAACATAAAACTTTAGGTGGCTCTAGACATGATCCAAATGATGAAGTAGTTAAGGCAAACAATTTTATTTGTCACCTCAATCTCATTTAAGAAGATATGTTCGGCTAAAAAAAAGAAGAAGAAGAATAGAAGATATGTGAAATTCGCACTATTTAAGACGATATCTACTATATATATCCGAATCCAATTCTTTGTTAAAATTTATGTCACATAATCTAGGTTAAATAAAATAGTGATTTTATTTTTTAAAAATCATAACCTTAAAAATAATCTTCATAATGACTTGATACTTCATCAAATATCTTAAGATTTTTTCCTAACATGATTTTTTCTAACTTATATCCTTATATGAATAAGAAATTGAAATTTCAAGTGATTATTTTTTGATATTTTAGCCATTTTTCCTTATCAATTAGTACTTTCTCCATTAGTAAATCTTGAAGTATAGTGAAAAAACTTTTCTATATATCAATAATGCAATAAATAATAATAAAAATATGAAACATTGAATATAATTTTTTTCAAATCTAAATTATATTAATATATTAATACAAATACATATGTGGGTCAATAAATTTGGACCCGGATCCATCAGTTATGGGCTATACATTATCGAGTTAAAAGTAGATTCGTGTCAAAAATTAATTTCAATTGGTAAATTCGGATTTATATATATTTATATTACAAGTACGAGATTTGTATTAGTTATGTGATTATGTGAAATTAACCCTTATTGAAAGGATGTTAAGTCAATGTACAAATCAAATTTTTATGGTGGATAAAAGCGTAGGCGGGTAAGTAGTAATTGAATGTTTTTTGGTAACAAATCATATGAGCTATCAACTTATCAAATAAAATTTATTCAGATCAAAAAAAAAATCAAATCAAATTTATTATTACTAAAAGAAAAATATAATTTCTCAAAAGCATTTATGAGAAAATTAATGCCATGTTAGCATTTATTATATCTACACCATAAATATATCCTATTATAAATACCAAGATCACAAGACTTTGAAAATTGCCTTCTTCCAAACCGAAAAGAAAAATTCAGAAAAATATATCATCTTAACACCACACAAGAGAACCATTGAAAATGGCTGTCAAAACCATTCCCCTGTTGTTGCTTCTCAATATTATCTTCTTGCTTGCGCTAGGTAAATACTTACAACATCAATCTACAATGTCATAATTTTCATCAAATCAAAAACACATTTAAAGCAAAACAAAAAAAAATCTTTTTTTTTCTTCTTTACATGTAAGATGTTTTCTCTTGTTTAAATGTGGGTGCAGGAGCAATAGTGAAAGGGGAGGATCAGCCAAGTGGCCCGTGCATCCGCAAGTGCGACGATTCAACCGACATTGAGATTGTCGAGTGCGAGAACGCCTGCCACGCCATCGGCTATCTCGCCGGCGGTGATTGTATTGTGTCACCTCCATCTTCTAGTCAGTTCAAATGTTGTTGCTTCAAGTCTTGAATATGTTTAGTTTGGATAAGGAATTGTGAGAAATGCAAGGCTACTAGGCCTTCAATCCCTCTTTCATATCTTAATAAAGACATTTTTTATTTCAAGTGCAAATAATTTGGGCTTCATAATTGGGCCGAGTGCTAAAATATTTCAGCTTTGGGCTCAGGCCCAATACTTTCAGCTCATGAATTTTTACATTTTCTACAACGGTCAAATTTGGAGAGCTGATGAATTGCCCAATCGTGCATGAGTGAGTAAATTGACATTATTAGGGCTGGGCACCGGTCCAGGACCGGACCGGACCGGACCGGGACCGGACCGGGACCGGGAACTTGAAAAGTTGTGGACCGGGACCGGGAACTTGAAAAGTTGTGGACCGGGGACCGGACCGGGAAAATCCGGTCCGGTCCGGTCCCGGTCCCGGTCCGGTCCTGGTCCCGGTCCTGGACCGGATAGGACCGGGAACTCCCATTTAAAAAAAAATATTTTTTTTAAAATAAAATATACTTTTATATATAAAAAATTATAATATAATTAAAGAAATCACATATAATTAATGAAAAACAAAATATTATTAAGTATATAATATAAATATAAAGCTTAAATATTAAAAATAAACTATATAGTATTAAAATTAACACAATTCATATTTTTTTTTTTTTTAAATTCCCGGTCCGGACCGGGACCGGACCGGGACCGGGAACTCCCATTTTCGTGGACCGGGGACCGGACCGGGAACCTCCCGGTCCGGTCCCGCACCATGCCGGTCCGGTCCGGTCCGGTCCAAAAATCCGGTCCGGATCGGATTATGCCCACCCCTAGACATTATCATCACATTGGCCTTGAATGAATGAGGATATTTGTTGGTGGCTTATGATTCTCTTTCCATATATGTTGATACGTTTTTCCATCATTGTGTTTTCCATGCTGATGAATTGCCTAATTTGTCCATATTAAAGGATCTAAACATAATAAATGGATCGGATTTAATCTTACAACTATGAAAAAGATAAGATTTTGAAAATTCCATAATTATAGGAAATTAAAAATCACATATATATATATGCATGATTAGTATATGATATCATATGCATTAATATAACATGTCATATGTACAATAATATGCATGATTAGTATATGATATTATATGCATCCCTATCGTCCTTATCGTCCTGCGCGTCCCCTGTGGTGCGGGCCTCCCCAGCGAATCTCTTCGCGTCCCCTGTGGTACTCCTCGCTGCCAACGGTCGCCCCAGACCAACCAAGAACAGGTCTATTAAACCGCCACTCCTCGTCTCGACGCCTCTCCGTCGTCTCTCCAGTTCGGCGGCGACTAGGATAGTGGGTGATTTCTGCTCGTGGTTGATTTCAGTGGCTGATTTCTGCTTGTGATTGCTTGTTGGTGGTCCTTCCAATAAATTATTTGATTGAGTTGTCGGTGGTTTCCCTTCCAATTATTTAATTCCCAGTTGCTGATTTGTGCTCTGTGGGAGATTTCATTCTGCTTTGTGCCTTGTGGTTGACAATTCGGTGATAGAGATTGAAAGAGTAGTGTTTGTCGGTGATTACTGCTGATTTCTGCTTTGTGGTTGACTGTTACTATTTTTTGGTCAAAGTAATCCTCTGTTATTGTTGTGGGTGCTTGTGTTCTTCCTTGTTGTTGTTTGTTGTTGTGGGGCTTGTGTTCTTCCTTGTTGTTGTTGTTTGTTGTGTGGTGTGCTGGTGCAGGTTGTTTGCTGGGGTGTGTATGTGTTGTTGTTCTTGTGGGTTTTGCCTTTCGTTTTTGAGTCTAGTTAGTAGTTTGCTTTCCTTTGTGCTGTGTCGTTTCCAGTGTTCTTTGTTCTTTGTTCTTTGCAGGGGTTCTCGTTTTTCACAGGTGCATTAGTGGCGTGGGTTTCTGTTTCGGTATGGATCAACCTCGGAGAAGGGGTGTGGCCAATAGGGTGTCTAGTGTTGTGAGGCTTGGTTCGTGGAATGTCGTTACCCTTACAGGAAAGTCTATTGAGTTGGTTAAGATTCTCCAGGGGCGGAGAGTTCAGATTGCGTGCCTGCAGGAGACTAAGTGGAAGGGTAGGAGAGCTCGTGAGATTGATGGTTGGAAATTGTGGTACTCAGGGGGTGATTGTAGAAAGAACGGTGTTGGTATTCTAGTCGACAGGTTGTGGAGGGATCAGGTGGTGCAAGTGGTTCGCTCGAGTGATCGTCTTATGTTGTTGAAGATTGCTTTGGGAGAGAAGATTCTAAATGTTGTCAGTGCATATGCCCCGCATGGGGGCTTGAGTTCGGAGGAAAAAAGAAGGTTTTGGGAGGATTTGGATGGCTTATTGAGGAGTATCCCGAGCTCGGAGCAGGTAGTTATTGGGGGCGATTTCAACGGTCACATTGGAAAGGCTAGAGATGGTTTCGAGGAGGTGCATGGAGGTTTCGGTTTTGGGGTCAGAAATGAGGGTGGGCGAGCCTTGCTAGACTTCGCAGATTCTTTTAGTTGTATAGTAGTTAACTCTTGGTTCAGGAAGAGGGAAGAGCAGTTGGTCACGTTCCAGAGCGCTTCAAGTAAGACGCAGATTGATTTCTTTGTGGTCAGGAGGGTAGATAGAGGAGGGTGCAGAGATTGCAAAGTGATCCCTTATGAAGGCCTTTCAACGTAGCATAAATTGCTGGTGTTGGATTTTAAGGGTTCTGGCAGGCAAAGAAGGTTGATCAGTAGACCGCAACCGAGAATCAGATGGTGGCAGCTTTCAGAAGAGAATGGCCAGAGTTTGAAAGAGAGGATCTTCGAGGAAGCTGATGTTAAAGGAGCCTGGCAAGAAAAGAGGGACGCAAATGAGATGTGGGGTAAGATGGCAGAATGCATTCGCAGAGCAGCGTGTGGTGTGTTGGGCATGTCGAGAGGCGGATCTGGGCACAGGAGGTCAGTCTCTTGGTGGAGCGAAGAGGTGCAAGAGAAGGTTAGGAGCAAGCAACTAGCTTTTAGAGCGTGGTTGAGGAGCAGCGACTCAGACAGGGAGGCGAGAGCAGTTGAGTACAGGTCAGCGAAGAGGGAAGCGAAGAGAGCAGTGGCGAGTGCAAAGGAGAAAGCGTTCGAGAGCCTCTACAAGGCTCTTGACGAAAAAGGAGGAGAGAGAGTTTTGTATAGGCTTGCGAGAGAAAGGGATAGGATGTGCTCGGATTTGGGCAAGGTGCGTTGCATTAAGGATGAATTTGGGAACGTGCTAGTAGAGGATGCAGACATTAGGCAACGGTGGGAGAGGTACTTCTGCGGCCTTCTTATTGAGGGTTGTGAGTCGGCAGAGAGGCAACAGGTTGCAAGGAATCAAGACAATCGTCTCCTTTTAAGGCGGTTTTCTAGTGTAGAAATCAGTCAAGTGATTAGTAGAATGGGCAGGAAAAGGGCGGTGGGTCCAGATGAGATCCCAGTGGAAGTTTGGAAATGCTTGGGCATGAGAGGCTTGGATTGGCTTGCAACGCTTTTTAACGCTATCTTCAAGTCAGCCAAGATGCCGGAGGAGTGGAGATTGAGTAAGTTGATCCCGTTATACAAGAACAAGGGGGATATCCAGCAGTGCAACAACTATAGGGGTATTAAACTACTTAGTCACACAATGAAAGTGTGGGAGAAGGCTATTGAGATGAGACTGAGGCAGATAGTGCAGGTGTCAGAGAACCAATTCGGTTTTATGCCAGGGCGTTCGTCCATAGAGGCTATTCATTTGTTGAGGAGATTGGTAGAGGCCCACAGGGAGAGAAAGAAGGATTTGCATATGGTGTTCATCGACATAGAAAAAGCCTATGACAGGGTGCCAAGGGATTTGATTTGGAGATGTCTCGAAGCCAAGGAGGTGTCAGGCACGTATATCAAGCTGATCCGGGACATGTATGAGCAGTCGAGGACAAGTGTTAGCACTCCGGGAGGGGGTATAGATTATTTTGTAGTAGGGATGGGTCTTCATCAAGGTTCATCTCTGAGCCCCTTTCTGTTCACGCTAGTGTTGGACGTGCTGACGAAAGACATCCAGGGAGAGGTGCCGGAGTGCATGTTGTTTGCAGACGACATCGTTTTGGTGGAAGATTCTAGGGAGGGGGTAAATAGAAAGTTGGAAGTGTGGAGGGAGAGATTGGAGAGTAATGGTTTTAAGTTGAGTAGGACAAAGACAGAATATATGGAGTTCATTTTCGGTCAGGCAGAGGAGCTCAGTAGTGAGGTGCAGTTGGGAGGTGGTGTCATTGCGAAGAAGGATTGCTTTAGATATTTGGGATCGGTTTTACAGAGTGATGGGTGCATTGAGGAAGATGTTAGATCCCGTATTCAGAGAGGTTGGCAGAAGTGGAGGGCGGCTTCAGGGGTTTTGTGCGACAAGAAGGTTCCGCTCAAGCTCAAGGGAAAGTTCTACAAGTCCGTTATAAGACCAGCGATGCTCTATGGTGCAGAATGTTGGCCGACGACGAAGGCTCAAGAACAGAAACTCGCAGTCGCAGAGATGAGGATGCTCAGATGGATGTGTGGGCACACGAGGATGGACAGGATTCGAAATGAAGAGATCAGAGGTAAGCTCGGGGTGGCTAGTATAGAAGACAAGCTTAGAGAAATGAGACTGCGTTGGTTTGGCCATGTTCAAAGACGGAGCCCAGAAGCCACAGTGAGGAGATGCGAGCGTCTGAATTTGGGAGCTTTCAGGAGGAGTAGAGGTCGCCCGAAGAAGCGTTGGTTGGATAGCATCAAACAGGATGTCGTCTTGTTAGGGATTTCAGAGGATTTGGCTCAGAACAGGGAGAGATGGAGGGAGAAGATCAGAGTGGTGGACTGTTAGCCAGCTGGGGTTTCTCCTGTGGAGTTTTTGTCAGTTGTAGTTTGATTCTTATTTCTCCTTTATTCCTTGTTTTTGTCTTTTCTAGTTGGTGTTTTTAGGTGGTTTAGTTCTTCTTTTGGGTTGTATTGGGCGTATCTCATGTAGGTGTGAGATGCCCCCATCCTGACCCCCCAGATCCTGCTTTTGCGGGATTTTCCTGGGTAATTGTTGTTGTTGTTGTTGTTGTATATGTACAATAATACAGTATACTGATTGTGTATTCATGTGTTCTTACGATAACTACGCATATGCATGGAATCAACGACTTATATACATAAGTATATAATATGTTTATGCATGTTTTGTATTTATTCATTTCAAAAATATCAATAAATACCTACTTAATTCATATATACAACCAATAAAACATAATGTATATAACCTTTAAAATTATGCATATATTAAAAGCATCCATATAATGTGCTATAACTATGCATATAAATAACGTAATTTTACTCTCTATAATATTGGGATTTTGTGAATTTTCTTTTCCTTTATAATTCCAAATAAGATTATATTAAATTTGGTTCATTAATTCTTTTTAGATCCCACACCCTATATTTGTCCACATCATGTCATTATAACAGTTGTTTTATTTGTCCAAAGCGTATTCTTTTTAGATCCAACGCTCTATATTCTCCCGTACATGAGTTCGAATTAGCTTCTACTAGCTTGTAAGTCAAGTTTTAAACAGTTGCACTACAAACTAAAGATTGTCACTACTATGTCAACGATTAGGGGCGGAGTTGGGAGGGGTCCGATGACCCCTCAATCCGCCGGAGATTCGAGTAGTATTCCAAAACGAGGGTGTTGGAAAAAAAACGTCGATGTTGAACTGTTGAATAAACAAGGGGACGACCCCGACATTCAAGACCTAAGGTTTGAAGGTCTATTTATTACTTTAAGGAAATTTCCAAAACGACGTCGTTTTGATTGTTTATAAAAAACACACCAAAACGACGGAAGAAAAAAAAAATCCAATTGTGGCCGGGCTTTGGTACGAAGCTTCTGTAACCTCTGTTTTTCGCTTTTCACGACTGCAATTGGAAAGCCCAACCGCTATAAAGCCAACAATCGAGCGTCGTCGATTGCCACTCCGTCCCACTCGCCATGCCCTCCTCGTCATCGCCTCCGCTGCTCTGCCTGGCCTTCCACGCCCAATCGGTACATACTTGCTAAATTGATATTTTTTTGCTTCATTTTTAGAATTAATCGATTAGAATTTGAACACTTAAAATTAAATTATGTAGCTATTTAATTAGAAAAATTAATAACCCCTCTAGCAAAAAACTCTGATTCCGTCAACGATGTACATTAGGCCGCTACGAATAAAAAGGTCTTAATTAGAATAGTGCGTCAATGACGTACGTCTCAATATATGCATGCACATTGTTCATGCCTTTTTTCTTTTATATTATTATTACTACACTTTAGGACTCATTTGCAAGTTAATTGGCTAGCGGATTAGCTTGATCACATGCATGTACCCTTATATGTACGGTTGTGAATTTATTAGCTAGATAATGCATATTAAATTACACATATACAATATATATATATATATGTGGAATCAATGGGAGCACCGACCAATCAGAAAAGGCGGCGGTTGTCATCAATTGTGAACTAAAATAATGTTTGACTATAGAATTGTAATTTTATGAATTTGGATGCTTTCAATTGGGAGGGTGGAAGAGTTGTAGTGGTACACTTGTAGCCTACTATATTGATCGATGTATAGTAATATATATCATATATGCTGTCAAAAAGCAGCTTCTCGATCACTATACATGCAATCATATGCATGCACTCCAATTTAATTGCATGTATCCGTATAAGTTGAATGTTTAGGTTCATGGAATTCATCACTCTAGCTAGCTGTTGAATGAATGGATGAATTGAATATAAGTTGCTCATGCATTCGTTAGCATATGCGGCCCAAGTGCATACATTCATCGTCTATGCATGACTGCATGAGTCTTGTTCATCATAAGAAAACATAACTGTTACGAACCCCACGTCATGTACGGATAATGTGAATGAAAATCCGACTTAATCGATCAAATATCTACTTAATTAATTCAGATTTTCTTTATTTTTTAGTCAGATTATTCATCAAGTACATGTGAGATTCACGACATGACCTTCCCGAAAGAATTTTGTTATTTCTTTTAGATAATGTAAGAGTTCGAATTAATTAAACCCTATCATTTCTAGTTCTCTTTTGTTGGTTGGTTAGGTTCTTTAGATCTTTTCGGGCGTATATCCAGGTCTGGAATACCCTCATCCTAACCCTCCAGATTCTTCGTGTTGCGGGGTACATTGGGTAAATGTTTTGTTGTTGTTTTATTTTTTAATAAGGTATCGGAGTATGACATCACAAAAGGAGCTAGCTAGCACTTATAAGTGTAATCCATAAGTTGGTCTTGGCCACACAAAAAATATCCACAAGTTAATGATGGAAAGTATAGTAGATACAGAATTCAGATCCCTAGCTAGCTATAATGTTTGCATATAAAAAAATGCAGCAACTTGATCAAAGTACGAAGCACCAATTATCCTGAGTTTGTGTGGGGATGGCGATAGTGTCAAGTGGGACACAATGTCATGGAAGAGTGGCAGGAGTTAAGTGATGCAAATTAAATTCCATGAATCTGCTTCTTATTCTTTTTTATTTTGTTCAATGAATACGTAGTTACGTACACGTACATTGTGCATGCAAATTGGCCCTACTGAATATAGTGGCCACGGTAAAAAGCTTACCCAACTTGGCAACACATAGCCAAAGAACCGGCCACCAAATCTTACGTACAATTTTCCTGCCAAAGAGGAAAATCCTACTTACAATTCTTTTTTTTTTTTTTTTGAGACACCCTACTTACAATTCTTGTCCTTAGATTTAATGCTTCCTAACTATACTCGTTAAAAAAAAATCAGGGTTTATGCTTCCGAAATATACTCGTTAAATGAGATGAGAGCAGATAGGGTTCAGGTAAAACAAAACAGGGTTTATATATGTAGTCTGGACCGTTAAAAATTTGGCCTATGATTACATAATACTCCCTCCGTTTCATAATAAGTGTCGTTTTAACACTTAAAATTTGTTTCATAATATGTGTCGTTTTAGGTTTTCAAAGTGATTTATTAGGGGTGAATGATGATAATTTTTATTGGAATGTGTATTTGTTGACTAAAGTTGTTCATTCATTGGTCAAAAAAATGTAATGAGTGGTAAAATTAAGAAAAAGTTGTAAGTTTTAAAGTGAATGATTGTTTTTCTTAAAAACTGTGCTAAGAGCTAAAACGACACTTATTGTGAAACGGAGGGAGTAGTATAACTTTAATTGTCCGAATATATTAGAGATGGAATCGGATTCAAAAATCAACTGTTGGATGTTTTTTGTATATATAATATTAATTTTTTTAAATAATACTATTAAAAGTGAATATATAAATATTATATTATTTTTATATACTCGTATTATTTTAATAATTATGAAAACTTCGATGTGTTTAGAGTCGCCCGATCTTGTTAACATGTAGAAGTAACAAGTATTGACCCGATCTTGGTAACATGTAGGAGTAACAACTATATTAAGAGCATCTTCAAGAGATTATCTATAATTTTCTCCAAAATGGAGTACAATATATATACTATATTCTCCAAAAAATTTGTGTTCATACTCCAACAAATTCTCCATTTTGGAGAATCATCTCATGTTATTTTTATTTTAATTTAATATCATAAAAACTAATTTATCCAATTAGAAAAGGACATGCAGTTATATGCATTCTCTAAATATTTTTGGAGAATTCCCTAAATATAGAGATGGCTAGACATATTTTGGAGACTTTCTCCATTTTGGAGAATCATCTAGAAAAACTCTTGGACTTAAATAACACATTTCATTCTCCAAATTCACCATTTTCAAGAAAAATGGGGATTCTCTTGGAGATGTCCTAACAAGTAATTGACTCAAAAACGAACCCATACCGATTATGACGCAACAAGAAGATTGAAAGGCAAGCAAACGCAAGCCTTGGTGAACAAGGAATCCCAAGCGCGAAACTTAAAACGCAAGAAACTGGAAATCCACCAGAAAATTCAGAGAAAACTCTGTAATTGAAAATAATAATCAAAAGTTGTCTTTTCAGGGCTACATTCGATCTATATATAAAGAAGCTAAAATTCTAAAAGATAGAAAATCCAAAAGATATAAACTAAAAATTATAAAATCCCGAGATAACTAAAACCTAGCTAAAAGGCCTGAAACGTTATTAAAAGCCCGAAAAAGGTCTTATGTCTTCGCGCTGGTTTGGATTTGCGAGCGCGTTCCTTATCCGGAAAGGTATTGTGCGCCCCAAACCGACATCGGACGACCAAGATCACTTCTACCGGTGACGGCCCTTTCGACGGCAGAGATTGTCTTCGAACGGGGTTGTCAATCTGCCTACATCAGATTAGGTTAACTTTTCTAACCTTTTCAAATGTTAAAAATCCAATAGCTTAATTATTATTAAATATACCGTAAGCAACCATCATTTGTGGTTGGTCGGCGCTCCATTCCTTCCCCTTGACTCCTCTTGCATCTATAGTACAGTATATACGTGAAATTAAAGTTGTGTCTTTGGGGAGTTAACCGTACATGATACATCAATTAGTAGTATATAGTTGTAGTGATATATTATTGATTAATTTAATTACAGATGCATTATGCACCCATATATAATTAGCTGTCACCTGCCAGGCAACAACCTAATTAATCTATACATCAACTTAAGACAACATTTCATGAATTTCCCTCGTTCACTCTGTACTTCAAACCAACCCAAAGTGAAATGAATTTTAAAGATGTCAAGGTAAGGCATTAGGGGATTAGAACATTGCATTGTACCCAAAAAAGGTATTTTAAGGATCGACTGATTCTACGAATTCAAGATCACCTTAATTAGAAATAATGTCTCTTTACCTACCTTCAGTATGAAAATCGACAAGTTAGTTGAAACATTTGACTTTTAAGGCTTCGTTCGCCACTTGCGAAATAGGTAGCGTGTTCGCTGCTATTAGCGGGGGCAGAATCCTTCAAAAAATAGCACCATTGTATGATTTGTATCCTAAGGAGATTAGGAGAACGAATTCCGCTATCGTTTTCTTTCTTCAACTCCTCGCTACCTGTCGAGCCGAAAAGAGAATTTTCACAATCCTAAAAACCAAATAAATGGTTTCTTCTTCTTCTTCCATCCTTATCTAAGTTATCTTCATATGTTATTTCCCTTTTAATTCGGAATATTTATCAAATTCCCCACAACCAATAAAACAATTTATTTAATCAGTCAACCAAAAAAGCCGCGAACAACAACTATAAATACCCAGAACACCACCCTCCCAATCTCACCTCTCCATCCACACACTACTAATCAATAATTCCCCACACCAGACCACCAAAATGGGCATTTCACTACTCAACTCAGTCTCCGGCGATCGGAAAGTCGCCGTGATTTCAAGAACCACCGTCCTCCCCTCAAGGAAATCAACAATGGCGGACCTCAAACTCTCCGTCTCCGACCTCCCAATGCTCTCCTGCAACTACATCCAGAAAGGCCTTCTCTTCCTCTCCCCTCCCCCCTCCATTAAACCCGAACTCTTCTCCCGCCTCCAATCCGGCCTCTCCGACGCCCTCGCTCAATTCCCTCCCCTCGCCGGCCGTCTTATCACCGACTCCTCCTCCGGCGAGATCTTCATCGCCTGCAACGACGCCGGCGCGGAGTTCGTCCACGCCACCGCCCCCTCGGTCAACGTCCGCGACGTCATCGGAGACCGGCCGCCGGCGACGGTCAAGGCCTTCTTCGCCGGCGACGGCGAGGTCAGCTACGCCGGCCACCGGATCCCGTTGCTCTCCGTCCAGGTCACCAGACTCGCCGACGGCGTATTCATCGCCTGCTCCGTCAACCACGCCGTCGCCGACGGGACCTCGTTTTGGAACTTCTTCAACACGTTCGCCGATCTCTCGAGAGGAATCGGATCGAAATCGAGGCCGGATTTCAGCCGGGATTCCGTGCTGGTGTCGGATTCGGCGGTGCTCAGGATTCCGGCAGGTGGGCCGGCGGTGAGCTTCGCCGCCGATGAGCCGGTCAGGGAGAGGATCTTCAGCTTCAGCCGGTGGGCCCTGCTCTCGCTCAAGGCCAAGGCCAATAACTATTCTGATGACGTGGCGGAGGTGGCCGCTAAGAATAGAAACGACGTCGTCAAGACCGCGGTCAAAACGACGGAGGTCTCGTCGTTTCAGTCCCTATGCGCGCTGATGTGGCGGTGCGTGACACGCGCGAGGGGGCTGGGCGCGGGCAAACTGACGACGTTTCGGATGGCGGTGAACTGCCGGCACCGGCTGGAGCCGAAGCTGGAGCCCTTGTACTTCGGGAACGCGATCCAGAGCGTGGCGACCGAGGCGGCGGCGGGGGAGGTGGTGGCGCGTGGGATCGCGTGGAGCGGGGAGCTGCTGAGGCGGAGCGTGGCCCGGCACGATGACGGGACGGTGAGGAGGCGCGTGGGCGCGTGGGAGAAGGAGCCCAAGTGTTTCCCGCTCGGGAATTTTGATGGGGCGTCGTTGACCATGGGGAGCTCGCCGAGGTTTCCGATGTACGAGGGGGATTTCGGGTGGGGGCAAGCGGTGGCGGTGAGGAGCGGGCGGGCGAATAAGTTTGATGGGAAGATGTCGGCGTTTCCCGGGAGGAGGGGCGGCGGCAGCGTGGATGTCGAGGTCGTCTTGTGCCCCAAGACCATGGCGGCGCTCGAGGCCGATCCCGAGTTCTTGGAGTATATTTCTAGTAATTGAGTTTCATAGAACCAAGTTTGATGAGTTTGGTGAGATCGTGATTAGGGTGAATATGCAAGCAGTTGACTTTTCTTAGGGTGAATATTTGCCCACTTTTGTTGTGGGTACTAGTGATGGAGTTTGGAAGAGTTAATGTACCAACGCAGTTGTGTCCAATTGGGCAAATTGATCATAGGCTCATAATGTAATGGTGTGTGGTTTGGGGGCCAATAAATGAAAGTATGTATGGTTTATTTTATTATAAAAAAACTTAGGATGTAAGGCTTGAAGGGACGGTGTCCCAGTCCAAGGGATCAGAGAAGTCTTAGAAGGGGATTTATATATGCCTAACTCAAGAAAATTAGGATGAAAAAATGTTTAGTGGCCATTGAATACTGTGATGATGCAGGAAGGGGTGTGACCGTGTGAGTGTTACATCTAGGCCTGGTTACCTCTTACATTGCATAAGTGCTTTGTGCATTATCTTGCATTTACATATGAATATCAGAATATGCAACGTTAAAGGGCATTCCTAACTAATAAGTTTTGAGTCACCACGTCATTGACTCTACTTTATTAACAACTAGGGAAAGAGCCCGTGAGATGCACGGGCCAAGTTTGGTTGTTGGGGATAGGGTGTTGTCGAAAGAGACTAAATACAACAGGTATTTGTTTTTCCGCTCGAATTCATTTGTGATAATGCGTATGTACTACAGTGGAGAAAATTTTTTTGTTCTTGGAAGTTATAGTAGTATTTTTGTCTTCAATCATGATTCTTTTGACAATGCGTAAGTTCTCCAAGGTGAAGACGAAAATACTACAATGCGATGCACGAAACCAAGCTGAAAGGATATATGCCTAGGGGTCAAAACAATATGTATAAGATTCTACAATTTCTCAGATGATACTTAAAAAGAAAGAATGAGAGTTGGTGTCAAGTATATTAGTCTTTCGACCAAAAAAAGTAAATGAGAAGGGATCCGTAAATGAACTTGACAATCTTTGTAGTATAGTGGTAGAATACACCAGAGTTGAGATATCACAGATGGACTTGACAGTAGGCTAATCATCTTTCTTATAACTAAAGTATAGAGTTTTTTGCTTGACTACTTTATCTTTTGATGGACCTAAAAATGTATGATTCTTATAAGGGTAGCATGACTCCAAGAAATACATTTATGTCAAACCCTCTGCTGCCCTAGCCTACCTTGAACAATAAAACTTATGAAGCCCGTGCATCAACATTGATCATGATTCTTATTGGTATGCTCTTGTTTTATATACTTACTACCACTTAAATAATAATGAAAATTCAAAGACATTAGTACAATTGATCTCATCTAAATGAAAAAATAACAACATTGGTCACACGACCCTAAAGTATTAATGTAGATATAAATCATATAAAAGATCGCTAAAGTTTTTCTTTGTATGGTAGAAAATATTAATCATTTGTTCACTTTATAAATATAGATTATATAGCACCTTAATTATCCAATAAAACATATTGTATGAATAAAAATTATCATTAGTTGTATGAAAAAATATGGCATACAAAATCATTGGTGTATGTTATGCTCCACTTTTTATAGCTTTATAGATTTCAATTTGAAAATAGTAAATTGGAAACATATAGGTTCACTATTGGGATGAAATATAACGCATCATCCAACTTTAACAACGCACTATGAAAATGTACTACAAAGAATGTAACCTATTAATTTTGATTGCCTAATCAATTTATACATATGTACCATTAATTTGGGGTATACATAGGTTTGTTTTGGTGGAAAAAAGACATAACTGAAATTAAACATTTTAAAAATTTACAATTTATTTTTCTCAATTTCTAAATTAATACGGACTACTTTTTTTTCGGTGGAATAATACGGACTACTTTATGTTAATTGGAGGTGGAATGAAACTAATTAACCCCTAATGCTATTTATAAAATAGAAATTAATTATCTGACCAAAAAAAAAATAGAAATTAATTATGGGTTTGCACCAAACTCAACCGTAAAGGTATAAATACTACATTCTCAACTGATATAGATGTATTATTTACTCATATAGATGTATTAATTTGGTGTACATGCCCTTTCTCTTTCAGTCTCTCTATTTACTGATTTCTCAGACTCACAATGCATGATTATGTGTTCATTTGTATCATTTCAAAGAAGGGTTGCTCTCCTGCAAAATCATTTCCATAATTTTGGATTTTTTTACAGGTTTGGTACAATAGGCCCAAAATCCTTCAATAAAGCTGCCTTCTTTTTTTTCCAGGTTCCTGTTTGGATGTTTAGGGTGAAGACCTATAGCCTGCCCTCTTTTAAGTAGTACAGTATGTGAAGATGAAAGTGTGAACTACTTAAATACCCCAAACAAAGTGTAGCTAGCGGCTTTCTTCAGAGGCACTACTGTTCAGTTGAAATGCAATAGTGCCCGAATCCACATTAGTACATCAATAAAAAAATAGAAATAAAATAAGAACTTCGGGTATGTGGGTTGATAATAATGATTTCTTTGAGAACATCCATTTCTTCAACATCATAAGCAGATTTTTCTTCTAAAATCCTCTCATACTGTTGAGCATCCAATTCTATAGCGGCTTTCTCCTCATGTAACCTTACAATGATTGACATGACCTCATCTGTAGCAGTAGCAGCTGCAATTCTGTCCATTTCCAAATCATAACAAAGCGTTTAGTTTCATGCATAATAAAACTTGAGCCAGCATAGGGGAAAAGACTAATGGACAAATAGCATTTTTGAGCTTGACTACAACATCCAATAAACCTGATGACTTAGCCTCTGAAAGCATTTGAGCGTCTTCTTCAGCGATAATGGACACATTTTGGCTTCCAAAAAATTCTGATAGTACCCAGCTGACAACAACTTGAACACTATAATCTGTTCATGTAGCAATGCCGTTCTGTCATCAAATTCACATGCAATACATGGCAAGTTGGAGTGATATGGTCATTTTAAAGCCTTAACTACACTGACACAACTTTAAATATCCTAGAAACCAAAGCGTGAAGTAGGCATATCATGATTCATGAGGATATGAAGGCAAATCAAGCTAGTTTTTATACACAGGTACTGACATTATGTAGTACATACAGTGTTAGCTTTCTGTGTTTAAATAATTCATGTTTTCTCTTACATGATTTTCTCTCATTCAATTACTATGACACCCCAACGCATGATGGCCTGATGAGCAGGGGTGGGTCAAATAACTCAGCAATTGAGTGCTCTTTTCTAAGGAATGCATTCTTCATTCAAAACTTGTGTGGCCTAATTTTAACGAAATGAAATTCTATCTAATCTAATCCACACAATATACCTCCATTTCTTGACCTTTTTAGATCACAGCTATGAACATGACAATTGACAACATAGGAAAGTAGCAATCAACCCCTTCTCTGTGATAAAATGCAGACATTATGAAAGAAAGGTTTGGGATAGTAACATACCAAGCTTGCCCTTTTCTCTGAAAGGCATTAGATTTGGATCCCAACTTCATGCAAGTCATATCTCAGCAACGTCAACAGCTGAATTTCAGAAACTAGAAAATAGGCTTTCAAACCTAGCTTTAGCTAACAATTTCCTCACCCAACTGAAGGGAAGAGCCAGAATACCCTTTAGTTCATAGCAGAAATTGAAATTAAGGAGTTGTTTTTAGAAACAAAAGAAATTGAGCTCAGACTACAATCACACTCAAGAAAATGCCCAAAAAACACCTGCACCTGCATCATGCTCATGACCTTTTGAAGTGGAAAAATTTCATTTGGTCTTCTATAGTTCATAAATATGGCTTTAAGGTGGACAGTAGCTGATGTCCGCGTTTTAGGTAGATTTTTAGGGTCTAGATAGGTTAGATTGAGTTGTTTTTCGTGGTTGAGTCTTGTGTTTTTGAGTCTTTTTGCATGTGTTTTCGTATTTCCTTGAGATTCGGAAACTACGCGCTTTTGTGTCGTTTTGTAGGTATTTTGGAGCTTGAAGACGAGTTTGAAGTGAAGCTAGGAGAGGATGGACGAATTAGGAGGAAGATTCAAGTGGACAAGCCAAGGAGAAGAGCTAAAAAGGAGCAAAATCAAGAAGAGAAGTGAAGAAATCGACCCCAAGATCGAGCCCAAGGAGGTCGTGCTCGAGCCATTTGACCAAACTTGGAACGCAAGGAAATCAGCGCTCAGGTTCGACCCTGAGGGGGTCGATATCGACCCTATGGGGGGTCGAACGCGCGTGACCGATTCCCTTCCATCCGGATTACATGCTGAAGTTTCCTAGTTTGTATTTTAGGAAGGTGTTTTGTTTGGTTTTCCTAGTTAGATTAGGACTCCTTTTTGTCTATAAGAGGAGGTGGAACCTATAGTTTTGGATATACATTCAATAATCAAGACTTGGAGAGTTGGGAAGAAGATTTGGAGAACAAGTTTGAACCTTAGTGTAAGATTGATCTTTTGCTTAATTTGAATTTTAGTTTGGTTTTGATCATGTCTTCTTCTTCTTCTTCCTTGTCTCTCTTTGCTATGTGTGAGTAGTTTTCTTAAGTTCTAGGGTTGGGCAAAAACCCAATACAATCATGCATGTTTAAAACTTGAATTCATGACTTGAATGCTTAAGGATCATATCTAACCTATCTTGTGCTTAATCCTTGGTGAAAATTGAGGCATGTCTTGTGATTAACCTCAGCGAAAGTGAAAAGTTAGTTGCTTGATTACATCTAATAGAATTGTTTGCGAAAGTTGATATTCCTAGGTTGAAGGATAGGTAGAAAGTTGTTTAATTTGCGAAAGTTGATTGAATGGCTTGAATTGTTTGCGAAAGTTAACTTTTCTATGATCTAGATTGCATGATAGTTGTGAATTCTTGTTGAAAGCATGTATGGTTGTTGCTGTGGTAGCCCTAGGATTTGCCTTTTACATTGATTGAAATTCGTATCTTGTGCCTTGATCCCGACTCCCTTCGTCGTGTTCGAGCCGTTGATTGTGTTCCTCGTGTGTTCGTGTGTTTCTTGTCTCAGGATCGACCCCCCCTAGGGTCGATCTCGACCCTCTTTGGGTCGAGCCTGAGTTGTTCTGCCCTTGTTTTCTTTGCTTTTCGTAGTTTATCGATTAAACTCAGCACTACTCTCGCTCCCGTGGACGATCCTGACTTCGCTATACTCAACGGGGTCTTGAATACAAATTTATTTGTTCGAGAAACCCTTCAACAGTAGCAGAGAGTCATACCCTTCCAAGCTAATTATTGGCAAGTAGACCTATTTTTGCAATTGGGGTTATAAGCCAACTCATGTAGACATATAACCACCATTGCTTAATCTAATAAAGAATCATGTCAGTATAACTACCATTGCATTGTCAAAGGTAAACATATAACCAAATGAAACTCTAATAGCACCATTTGGCTTCCTGTTTACGATGTCATCTCATCCCAACATACATATGCCCAGCCTGAAAAATAGAGCCACTTGCATATTTAACAATTATCGGAAGAAAACACAGAGCTGAAAAGAACAACCAACAAACGATCATAGCAAAAAAAATACCTCAGCATTCGAAAGCAGTTCCAAGTGAGACAAACCAATGAATTTTGAACACGCACCAGGATTACAAAAACATCCTGTCTATGAGAAAGGAAAATTAACAAAAATTTCTGTTAAATTACGATGTCATTCTCCTCCCAGCATACATGCCCAGCCTGAAAAATAGAGAGCCAATTGCATATTTAACAATTGTTGGAAGAAAACACAGAGTTGAAGAGAAGACATTACCAACAAACGATCATAGCAAAAAAGGACCTCAGCGTTCTGATCAGAAAGTCCAGTAACAGGATCACATTCATACACAATCCACTAATTATACGAACAAACATTTGAAAGCATCAATAAATTAACATCATGTATAAGAAATTTCAGAAATATGTACATTTATATTAGATACCTAATGATCTTGTCAAAGCAAAAATGTTAATTAAATTAGATACTCAGGGAAAATTGGCTGGTATAGCAAACTCACCATTAGTCAAGAAGATGTAGGGAACCTTCAAAGCACCTGCGTTGAAACAAACAACAATATACTAAAAAATTTACAATTCTGATAGCATAAGCATAAAGGCCTAGAAATCGCCCGGAAACAACTGCGTAGCCAACACATTTCACAACTCAAAACAGTTGAAGAATCCAACCGACCACAT
This sequence comes from Polygonum maritimum, assembly GCA_963924305.1. Classification (NCBI taxonomy): domain Eukaryota; kingdom Viridiplantae; phylum Streptophyta; class Magnoliopsida; order Caryophyllales; family Polygonaceae; genus Polygonum; species Polygonum maritimum. The sequence goes on along the minus strand of OZ002729.1, from coordinate 44,597,966 downwards.
ATTGACTTTCAACATCAGTCAAGAAAGTATTAGAATTTGATCCAAATCTTATAATTTAAGCAAGCATAATAGATGCAGACTGTACATAATCAACAATTACGCTTAGATAAATGAGAAAGGAGGGTTCAATCAACATAATCAACAACCGTGAATCTAAACAATCGTAGCTTGGGCGATGAACTTAACTGTGAGATTCGAGTTTGTGGTAGGAAGAGGAGCAACAGAGAGACGGCCGTGAAAGAGGGTTCGATCTCTTCAAGCCTTCGCCATGGAAGACCTAGAAACGAAGAAGCTTAATCAAAAGCAAATAAACAACCTATAACTACACAAAACCTAATCAATTGGTTCATCAAATTAAACCAATGAGCAAATTGGAAGAACAAAGTGATCAATTGAGATGGAGAGAGGAAGGGGTACTGGTGGCGAATCTGGCGGGGAGAGGCAGCGACGGCGGTTTGCGAAGTGGGTCGCAGCGAGGTCAGGCGAGGGCGACGACGGAATCTAGGGTTTTGTTTGCGGCGACTCACGCAGATCTGGACGACTTGGGAACAACCAGCGAAGCCTCTATTCGCAGTCGCCGGCGTTGGTGCGAGCGACGAACTGCGAAGTCGTAGATCTGGCTTCTCGATCTGGTTGCTGTGGTGGCGCCGGCTTCTTTGGGCAAGTTTGCTGATCTTGGAAGTTCTGCCGGCGAGGAGTGGCCAACGGTGGTGTGGTGGTTCGCGTTCCCGGAAGTTCTGCCAGAATCGAAAGCAATGGAGAGGGTTTCTGCCAGAATCGAAAGCAATGGAGAGGGTTTGACAGCAATTGAAAGCAATGAGAATGAGGTAATACACGATAGAGGCAATTAATCAAAATACACGTTACAATTGAAAGCAATTGGGCTGATTTATGGGATTTAAATTCACAGGCATTACTTATAATTCAACGGACGTTTTTTATTCAAAGCCCGGCGTACCATCCCCACTTAAATCAAAATACACGTTACAATTGAAAGCAATTGAGGTAATTAATCAAAATACACGTTAAGACGCAGGGTGCATGCATTAAAATCAAATGGGCAATTCAATTTTCTACAAAGGGCCCACCAAATATAAACCCATGAAACATTAGTGTTTGTATAAAATGAAGGTCATTTATTGCCACAATGTTTCTTCTTTATAGGATTATAGATTTTATATGTTTTATTTTTTTAATTATCCAATCTTTAATTTTATCTTTTTTCTTATCCATCATAACTATATACCAAAGCAGAGGCTAGAAATAATATTTAGCCCGACACGTGTCACATTCTCATTGGACCATATCACCCATATTTTATGAAACAATTCAATTTTTTTAATTGGTTGAAATTTTATTGTAGATCCCACATTAGATTTTTTCTTTTCTATTGATTTCCATTTTAATTATTTTCTTAAAAACAAATAAACTTTAAAATTTGATTATAGACCCCACATGTTTGTAAAATATGAAAGAATTTATATCATTGAAATCATATCTACAACATTTCTTTGATTTGTAATTAATTGATACTACACTAAATTGGAGATTAAAATAATATATGTCAACTTCAAATAATGATGTTTGGACTTCAAAAAATAAAACTAGATTTAAAAAACAATAGTATCTACTAATATAAATTCCAAAAGATCTATTTGTAAAATAATATTAATATAAATCTATTAGTGAAAATTTTACATGATATCTTTACCCTAATATACCTCTAACATGATAATATAGACATATTATTTCATTAGAAAAAGTATGTCAATATTTTAACTTTGTTAGATAAAGTACAAGGTACGGGTCTTAACTCTTAAGCTAGTCTTCCTCTATTTTTCAAAATTATGGCTTGGTTTTTTTTTGGTGAAAAATTATGGCTTGGTTTCTTGTACCCCCTTCTTCCAACGAGTTCTGATCTCATCACTTACTTTCTTTTTTGGTCGAAATCTCATCTCTTCCTTTCTTAACTTCTAAATTTTAGCCTATATGTTCGTTGGGTATAAAAATATTAATTTTAATTATTTAATCAATTTGTTTATATATTGTAAGATTTAGATTTTCCTTATAGGGTTATAATTTTCCAATATATAGCCTACTTTCCTTTTAAGAACATAATATAGGCCTTCATATATACGCTTCAACCTTAAAGCTCGTATATTTTATAAATCAAAAAGTTTATAAAAAGTAGTATCTATAAATAAATACGTTAGTTCCGACCATAATAGGGAAAAAAATATATTAGTTTCAATTTCCACCCTTTTTTGAACCAAAACTTACTTACACAACAACTTGCAACAAAAGGAAAAAGTCGCATTTAAATTGTCCAACGAAGATTTCAATATAAAAAGCTTGCAACAAAAGGAAAACATGTCATTTAAATTGTCCAACGAAGATTTCTAATCTACAAAACTTGCCACAAAAGAAAAAGTTATTTCTTAATTCGAAGATCGAAGAGTTCTTTTTTTGGTTGGAGAAGATCAAAAACTTCAACAACATCTATGTGTAGATCGAAGATGACGACAATGGGGAGGCAAAGGTACCTCGTGACGTTGCCAAAGAAGAACTACGACCGTCCCTTCCAAGTCAACGTCAACTACGTTCCAAGCAAGGTTCTAGGCGAAGGCAAGTTCGGGTTAGTCCACGTCTGCCTCAACCAAAAAACCGGCGAGCAAGTCGCCATGAAAAAGATCGGAGAAGCCATGCGCAACCAATCTAGCGCGATCGCGACCCTTCGAGAGATGCAGATCCTCCGTAAAATCCGACACGAGAACGTCATAGGCTTGAAAGACGTCATGGTCTCGTCGGACTCCAAGACCGATTTCCGGGACGTTTATTTGGTCCAAGAGCTCATGGACTTCGACCTTAGACATGTCCTTGACTACGTGAAGCTGTCCGGAGTACACTGCAAGCGTTTGTTGTTACAGATTCTCCGCGGAGGAGTCGAGTTCCTTCACTCCGTAAACGTGATGCATCGAGATTTGAAGCCGGAAAACCTACTTATGAAGATAGATTACACCCTCAAGATCGCTGATTTCGGCCATGCACGTACCAAGTGCGAGGAATCCAGGGCCCTGAACGATGTCGTTGGGACCACACGATACAAGGCGCCCGAGATCTTAGTCGGGTCCCATGACTACGAGAACTCGGTTGATATATGGTCAGTTGGCTGCATTTTCGCCGAGATGCTTAGTGGAAAGCCGTTATTCACCGGGAGAGACGACTCAGAGCAACTCAAACAGATTCTTAACATCTTAGGAAAGCCAACAGATTTTAGCTTCGTTGGATGCTCGAGAGTTAAGGAGTTCCTAGAGGAGTTGTTGTGCTCTTGCTCGTCAGAACCGAGTTTTCGAAGATTGTATTGCGGCTTTGATCCCTTGGCTGTTGACTTGTTGGGGAGGATGTTAGAGTTGAACCCAAGGAAGAGGATCTCGGCCAAGGAAGCCCTCGAGCACCCGTATTTTTCGGGGATGTATGATCCAACAGTGGAGATCGAGGCTCGTTCGAGTGTCAGGCTCGAGGTTGATGAGAACCCAGATGGCGTGAATGAGATGATGCTGAGGGAGTTGATTTGGCAGGAGATGTTGCTTTACAACAAACGTAATTTGTAGTTCTTGGGGGTGTATGTTGAGATTTGCACGTACGTTTGGATCAGATTATTAGTCTAATATTCTTATGTATTGGTTCATAATGTAATGTAATGTAGTTGAAGCTTTAATGGTAGTACATGCATGAATGATGTCTATACTGTGTACATGTTATTTCTCAGAGGTTAAGCTAAGTTGGTTATGGATAAGTACAAAGATCATGTATAAGTGCCTGATTTCTATTAATGCTAAAGTTGATTTGTTTTGTTCATGATTTAGAGAAATTTTCCACCTCTGGGTTAATGTTGTTGTAGGACGCACAATTCACTCAGGTTGAATGGGCCATTCCCTATACACATATGCTCTTTATTTGCTATTGAGATAATTAAATGGAACGGCGGAGGTTATTACCCTAATAACCCGTATATGCCCAAAGCCCCTTTATTTGCAATATAGTAAAAAAATAAAAATATATAAGCTTTATTTCTGTCTCCTCCAAATCCCTACTCTCGTCGACTCTTTCCATTACACTCTCGTTCCGTCCATAGATCTGCAACTTCTCCGTCCTCTCGTTCTCTCGATCGATCTGCAACTCCCGTTCGAATCTCCTCTCTCAGAATGATGCCGGAGATGTCTTCGCTCAGGTAAGATCGGACTCGAAAACTGAAATTCAGCTCTAATAAGAATGCTTTGTGATTTGAAATCGGTTCCCAATCTCAGAATGGAGGATCAGTGCCAGTTACAGCTTGTTGAGCGAGAAGATTTCGATGAGGAAGATGACTTCTTTGAGGCGATCGACAAACGTAAATCATTCTCTCGCGCTATCTCTTTTCGGTTTTGCTTTTTCCACGATTTGTTCAAACTTCTGATTTCGTAATCACTGCGTTTTTCCGAATATGCGAAATTAGTTGATGCTGATGGATGATCTGCAGAACTAGAACTAGAACTAGACACTAATCGATCGTATTCTCTCTCGTTTTCGGTATTTTGTTTGTGTGCTTGACTGCTAGCATGTAGTTTTTCTTTTACCTGCATTTAAGATTTGAAATTGTGATCCGATTTGTTCAAAAATCGATGGATTTGATCCAATCGCTCTTTGTAATGATATTGCGACAGTAATTGCTCATGGAATTAACGTTGGAGATGTGAAGAAGCTTCAGGATGCCGGGATCTACACCTACAATGGTTTGATGATGCACACAAAGAAGGTTTATCGACTCTTTCTGTAGCTCTTTTTAGTTTCTTCTTTCTAGAAACAAAGCTTAGTAGATTGTTTTCTCGTTGCGTTAGAATTTGTCTGGAATCAAGGGATTGTCTGAAGCTAAAGTCGATAAGATTTGCGAAACTGCTGAAAAGATAGTGGTACAACTTGTTGTTTGACTCTTTGTAAATTGTATCTGCTTCTGACAATTCGAAATTCAATAGGTGTTAATACCTTCTCGCTTGTTTGTCTTGAATTTCACAAAACTTTGGTTACATAACTGGAAGTGATGCTCTGCTAAGAGTAGGATCTCGATTTGTGTTATTAAACTAGAAAAATAATTTCAATTCTCTCTCAATTTTTGATTCAAGCTCATACGGTTAATTTGTCTAGAGAAAAGCTGTGATCCAGATCACAACCGGGAGTCAAGCATTGGCTGAGCTCTTAGGCGGTAATAGCAGTTGCCCAAACTTTCTAGCAACGGTTTCCTTTCATACACATTTTGAAAACTAAATCAATTTTCCTTGACTAACAACAGGTGGTATTGAAACTTTGGCAATAACTGAGGCATTTGGGGAGTTTAGGTAAACATTGGTGCATGACTTACTTTTACTAAATTCAACTTCATTTAGATAATGTGAATGGTTTATATGATACTTCACATAAAATTGCTATTCTAATCTAGTGTTTGATGACTTTGATCATAAATATCTCAGATCTGGAAAGACACAACTCGCTCATACTCTCTGCGTTTCTACTTAGGTAACATATTGACATGTAAATGTGCCTGCAATAGATAGCAATTTGATAGGTAGCAGTACTGTTGTGAGATCATGAAATGTAGATTTCTATTAAGGCCCTGCTCAAGTAATTTGTTGATCTTGCGATTTGCTACTGAGATTTAGGTGTCACTTGTGATGATGTGGTGACAATTAGGCGTGAATATTGTCACTTGTGGTGACAATTAGACGTGAATATTGTCACTTGTGGTGACAATTAGGTGTGAATATTGTCACTTGTGGTGACAATTAGGCGTGAATATTGTCACTTTTTGGTGACAATTAGGCGTGAATATTGTCACTTTGTGGTGACAATTAGGCGTGAATATTGTCACTTGTGGTGACAATTATGCGTGAATATTGTTACTTGTGGTGACAATTAGGTGTAAATATTGTCACTTGGGGTGACAATTAGGTGTGAATATTGTCACTTTGTGGTGACATGTGATGACAATCAACGGTTGGTCGAGGCCGCTCAAGGCTGGTCAACGCCCGGTCAACAGTTGGTCAAATAGTGGAGAGAGAAAGTTGTTAGTAGGTTATGCCATGTGTGCAAATATGACATTTTGTGGTATTTTGTTGCTATATAGCATATTCCCAATGCCATATAATTAATTCATTCTTTGCTATTTATTCGAGTAAAGATTAAAAAAATCCTATATCAATAGCTCAAAAGTATCCAAACACCGTATCCTATCAGATCTCCAACATTACACAATCCAAAAATGGAATTCATTGGTTGGATGAAATTCTCCCAAGATCAGATTTAAACCCATCGTAGAACGAACTCAATCACTGTCTATAACCCAGCAACAACCTCTACTTGAACAATTTCCTTCCGAAAAATCAATCAAAACATAGCTTCACTCAACATGGTGTGTTGATCTATCAATAAGCATGATAAAAGCACCAGACTTTCAACCAAAAAAATTGCTCATCCCACCACAAGAACACCCCAAAACCCATCTCGAACGCCTCTCTTCACTTAAGAAGCGCAACATAATTGAGGAGTTCAAGCAAGTTCATGGCCGCTTCATCAAAGTGGGACTCCTCCACAACAGATTGTATTCAAGAAGCCTCACAAATACGTGTGCATTGTCCAACTGGGCCAATATGAGCTACGCCTGCTCGATTTTCAAGCAAATTGAGAATTCGGGTAATTTCGATTACAATACTATGATCACAGGCCATGTCAAAGATTTGGAGTTTCGAGAAGGGCTAAGTTTCTTTGTAGAGATGTTGTGGTATGGATTGATACCACATAATTTCACATACCCATCAACACTAAAAGCATGTTCAGGACTGTTTGCAATACAAGAAGGATCTCAGATTCATAGACAAGTGTTTAAGCTAGGGTTTCAAGATGATGTGTTTGTGCAGAACAGTTTGATTAGTTTTTATGGAAAGTGTGGGAAACTACAAGAATCTTGTTATGTCTTTGGTAGAATGGAGCACAAAACGGTTGCTTCTTGGAGTGCAATTATTGCTTCTCATGTTAAGCAGGGTATGTGGAAAAAGTGTATTGATGTTTTTGAGGAGATGAATAGGAGTAGGAATTGGGTTCCAGAAGAGAGTATATTAGTGAACTTGATCTCTTGTTGCACTAATCTTGGGGCGTTCGAGTTAGGAAGGTCGGTCCATGGGTACTTGCTTAGACACATGAGGAGTCTCAATGTTATAATAGAGACTTCTCTTATAGACATGTATCTAAAACGTGGGTCTTTAGAGAAAGGATTACTTGTATTTAGAAGAATGGGCGAAAAGAACAGAAGATCATATAGTGTAGTGATTTAGGGGCTTGGATTACATGGAAGAGGGAAGCAATCCTTGAGAACCTTCTTAGAGATGATTGAAAATGGTTTAACTCCAGACGATGTTGTTTATCTTGGTGTCTTGAGTGCCTGCAGAAACGCGGGTCTCGTTGAAGAAGGAATCCGGATATTTGATCAGATGAAGATGAACCATGCTTTGGAGCCAAATATTCAGCATTGTGGTTGTATGGTCGATCTCTTAGGAAAATCAGGGAAGATCAAAGAAGCCGTCGACTTAGTCAATTCTATGGCAATGAAGCCAAATGATATAGTGTGGCGTTCTCTATTGAGTGCATCAAGAGTTCATCATAATGTGAAAGATGGAGAGATCTCAGCAGGGAATTTGATGATGTCAAAATCCGACAATGCTGGCGATTAAGTGACTCTAGCAAACATTTACGCACGCGCTGAAATGTGGGAAGATGTAGCTAAGGCTAGGAAAATGATGCATTCTAAGGGATTGAATAAAGAACCTGGCTTTTTGCTTGATTGAGGTGAAGAGAAGGTTGCACAAGTTTGTTTCGCAAGATATGTCGCATCCAAAAACAGTGGAAATTCACGAGACGATTCATCAAATGGAGTGGCAGCTGAAATTTGAAGGGTATGAGCCAGATTTATGTGAGGTTTTACTTGATGTGGATGAGGTAGAGAAAAGGGAAAGATTAAGGTACCATAGCCAAAAGCTAGCACTTGCTTATGGACTAATGAGTACTTGCAAAGAGACTCCAGATAGAATGGTTAGAAATGTGAGGATGTGTATGGATTGTCATACTTACACTAAATTGATATCTTTGGTGTATGGTAGGGAAATTATTGTAAGAGATCGAAATCGTTTTCATTGCTTTAAAGAAGGAAGTTGTTCTTGCAAGGATTTTTGGTGAATCAAGAACATTTCAGTTCTATCACAATCGTTTCCTTCCTAGTTGTTATGTTTAAGTTGGTAGAGATGCATTAGATGTATAAAACAATTATAGAATTAGGATCTAGTAAAACCTTCTCTTATAGTGATACGGGTGAATGAAGCATATGTGTTAGATTAATTAAAACAGACGGTCATGATTAATTAATAAAAGGTACAATAAAGTTATAATGGGTGAAGTTCACCAGAATATACCTCCACCTCCTATATACACGCTAATAAATCTCCATATCAAGAATTAGAATATTTATCTCTCCAATCAAATCTTTTCCTTCTCCATATACGTACATATCACCGATCTCTTTTTCCCATTCCTATATATCTAATTTCTCTTCATGCCATTGTTGAGTTTATCAAAGAGTCTTCTAAGTCCATCTTCATTGAGCCGATCAATTGTTAATTTCGCCAGTAACAATAGAGGTTCGGTTTTAAATTTATGTCTTTCTTTATCTATTTTAGCTGCTTTTGTTCAAAATTCTTCATGGTCATGATTGTTGTCAATTTCAATTTTATAAACCAAATTATGTGAATTGATCTTTCCACACGAGATCTTCATAAATCAATATGTTTCATAAGCGTAATTTTTTTTCTCAAAATTCTTCATAATCGATCATGATCATTGTCAATTTCTTTACAATACTGAGATCAATTCTATTGCAAGTTTTTTAAATAGTCATCTAAATTATAAAATTTCAACTATTTTTCTATTTTGTACCATGCAATTTAAATTTTCTATTTTGAATGTTCTTATTAATTATTTGAATATAGCATACTATGAAGTATAATTTGAATCAGCGAGATAATAACCTGAATGTTGTTATGTATGTTTTGAATATATTATTGATTATGAATTTGTATTTTTTGACTGAATTCTACGTAGTATAATTTGAATTTTCACACAGTACACTTGAATGTCTTCATGAATTATGTGAATATCATAATCCGAATTTTTAATTGTGTATCTTGAATATACTTATGAATGTTTTGAATCTATCGTTGTTTAGAATTTCTTATTAAACTATCTGAGTTTGCTTAATACTTTAATGTGCTTGTTGATTAGCAATTTGTATTTTGCTGGCTGAATTTTCTGTAGCAGAATTTGAATTTTTACACAATACAATTGAATGTTCTTATGAATTATCTAAATATCGTAATCTGAATTTTTAATTGAGTATCCTGAATATGTGTACACAATCATTTAATGTTTGTTTGATATTTATTGAATATACAATATATAATAAAATAATTTATAAACGATTGAATATGTATATTCAATGTGTGCATATTAGATGGACAAATGTGAATTGATATTCATTGTGCTCTATGGCCATGAATATGCATGTCAAACAATTGAATATATATCGATAAATACAGAATTTAATTTTTTTTTCTTGTTTGATCGTTTGTGTGATATTTGTTGAATATACATTATTGTAAATAATTTTATAAATGATCGAATGTGTATATTTAGTATGTGCATATTAGATAGACAAATGTGAATTGATACTTATTTTGCTCTGAATGCTATTGCATTTTTATTGAATATGCAATATTGAAGTCGGGGAATGTTGAGATGGCTGAAGAATATAAAGAAGTCTAAAGAGAATGGAAGCAAAATCATAAAATCAAAGGCGGTGATGAGCATTAAAAAAGAGTTATAAGATTGAAAATCAACTATTATTCATCTTATTTTTACAATGTACTCGAATTCAATTTATTAGTATTTATTTGCGAAATTAGAATGAGAATATGCAATTACCTATTTTTATTAGATTCAATGTATTGCAAGTAAACATTCAATGTTCACTATATTTGGATTCGACAAAGTGGATTGGATATTCAAAGTGCGACAAATTTGACCAATGTTTAAATAATTCAAAAAAATTTAGAACATATTCAACCATGTATATGACAAATTTGAATTTTTTGTACAGTCGAATATTCAACCTGTATAGTTGAATATTAAAGTAGTATCATCAAATATTTGTACAATCGAATATTGAAGTTGTATAGTCGAATATTTAAGTTGTATTGTCGAATATTTATACATTCGAATATTGAAGTTGTATAGTCAAACATTTAAGCAGTGTAGCCGAATTGGTGATGAGCGACGAATGTGAATATGCGGGTAATATTTTCCCGAAATCTGTACATCATTCAAATCTTAAAAAAAAATCAACTCCCTATTATTATGGATGTGCTCTTTATATTTTGAATTTTCTAAAATTTAGATTGCGTTTAAATTAGACACTAATCCTATTTTCAAGGACCTTCCATTCAAATGTATTTTAATTGTTGATTTATTAAAATTCAGCCTTTTTTTTCTAAAATTCATCCTAAATTATGACCATTGATTTATAGGGATCTAACACTCGATATTTGTTCACCCGTTTTACTATAAGGGGTGTTTTACTTGAACCTCCCTTCCCCCCCCCCCCCTCTCTCTCTCTCTATATATATATACATTTAGAATCTCTATATTTATGATGACTCTTAACATTCCACACCTATTTGCCCCCGGGGCGTTGGCGTGACGGTACTGGGGTGGGAGGTGGATCCTCACGTCCCAGGTTCGATCCCGCGTGAGAGCCTCCCGTGGTTTGTGCGCCAAGAGTTTGGGGCCTCCTTGTGAGTGACCTCCCTTGGTATTGTCACCCACGAGATTGGGGCGTACCACCGGCTCGGGCCAGCCCCTTTGCAGCCACCGCTACCGCCTCGCGATTTACCTCCTCTTCCACGCCCAGGGCAGGGTGGGCAGGGGACGGCCCCGTTTGGTCCGTTATCCAAACATTCCACACCTATTTGACAATTTGTTCGGTTAACATTTCTTTCAAACCATAAGTAATTAAAACATTCATGGTTGCACAAACAGAGACAAATCCACAAGTTGAACTTGAAACTTGTTTTTCTGCTTCATGTTGCTCATTGCTGTCTTCCAATCATCCAAAATTGCCATATCTCCTTTGTAATTTAGCCCATGCTAGCACATTGCTCAACACAGCTTTGGAAAACTTGCATTCAAACCAAATATGAGTCCTGATTTCTTGCATATCTACTATCATCACACACCAGGCACAAGTATTCTTGCATTATGGCCATTGCTTTCAACATATCCTTACTAGTGTAGACCGCATACCTTGTACGGGTATAACTTAGATAACTAAGCTACGATTTTTAATTTACTAAAATCGAAAATGGGTTAAATATTTTTTGTGTAGTTTCGTTTATTAATTGAAGCAACCGTTTTTCCGTAACGTACAATCCGATTAAGTATAATTAGTTTTATATTTAACAAAATATATTCGATATGGGTGTCTATGTATAGAGAACAACAAATTATGAATTATGGTATAATTTTTATTTTTTTTAACATGTAATAGTTCCCAAAATATAAAAAAAAGAATTTTTTACATCTTAAAAGCCAGTGTCATGTGTCGCTCTCAGATTGGCCGGCCATGGCTCTCTCAGAGAGTGACACATGGCGCGCTGTTTTTTTTTTAAACTTGAAAATTGTAGGTACACATGGCGATTCCAGAGCGCACCACGTGGCGCAATGGATTCTACTTACATTACTACTCAAATAATATATAGAGAGATTCGTGTAGGCTTTGCTCCTTTTCCCCTGAAGCTGTCATAATTATCCTTTGGTTTGGTTACTGTTGGAGCTAAAATTCGTACACAAGATTAAGACGAGATTTAGCCTAGATCAGGCAATTGATTCAAGAGTAATATTGCTATTACAGAGCGTTTTGTTTGCGTAGAATGATAGTAAAAAACTGCCTCCCCTTCTCTCAACAAAATACGCTCCCATCTAATATCTTTTTTCCCCTAGATTCTCGGCCCCCTCTCTCCATTTGTTCCAACTGATTCCTCCACTTCTTCCTCAACTGGCACGTTTTGCCTCTTGATTGGGCTTTCCCCTTGGGCTGCATCTTCTACCCATTATTAAGACTAGTCATGGGCCTTTTCTTCGTGGGCTTTCTCTTGGGCCGTATCCAATTTGGGTCATTTCTTCATGGTCCAACAATACTTGCTGTGTAAGCTAGCCGGAATCTGATTCGCTAGCACTTCGATCGAATACCCCAGCCTACCGGGATCGAGTCGCTACGTCCGATTATAGGGCCTAGGATGGTGAATCTGTCGGGAGTTGAGTCGTCGTAGAGGTCTCTATTGACTGGATTCTTGGGCGTAAGCTTGACTACGCTAGCGATCTCTCGCGTCTCTAGATATCGCTTGTGTTGTTTCCAGCGATTGTTCGTGGTGTCTAGCATATGTTGTGCGATAGTTGATGATAGACAACTGATGTCAAGTGAGCGGCTTGCGATAGCCAGCGAATATGGGCAAATGACTTGTAGTCGGACAGAGCTGACATTAGACTTCTGATAACTAGCGAATGATTGTTAGCTAGTGCGTGCTGGAGTTTTCATGCGCTTCGTAGCAAATGATAGATTAGCTAGCGTTTAAGCTTATGACAGTTGGCGGGTCCGGTTGTAGCTAGTCAGAGCTAGCGATCAACTTGCGGCAACTGGTGAAGTGGTTGTAGCTAGCCAGAGCTAGCGGTAAATTCGCGACAACTGGCGAATCGGTTGTAACTAGCTAGAGCTAGCAGTAAACTCGCGACCACTGACGAATCGGTTGTAGCTAGCTAGAGCTAGCGATGAACTCGCGACAATTGGCGAATCGGTTGTAGCTAGCTAGAGCTAGCGATGAACTCGCGACAATTGGCATATCGGTTGTAGCTAGCTAGAGCTAGCGATCAATCTTGCTGCAACTGGCAATGACTTGCGACATCTGGCGAATATCTTGCGACATCTGGCGAATATCTTACGATATCTGGCGAATATCGCTTTTTCTAGCGATACTTGCGTTTTCTAGCGAAACTTGCGTTTTCTAGCGAAACTTGCGTTCAGAAGCAATTCTTGTGTCATTGAGCGTTTCTAGCGTTGTTATCTAGCGATACTAGCATTATCTAGCGACTTGGGTGCTATCAAGCAGTTCAAGCGCTATTAAGCGTTTCTAGCGATATTATGCGTTTCTAGCGTTATCATCTTGCGATACTAGCATTCTCTAGCGACTTGAACGCCATTACGCAGTTCAACCGCTATTAAGCGTTTCTAGCGTTATCATCTTGCGATACTAGCATTCTCTAGCGACTTGAACGCCATTACGCAGTTCAACCGCTATTAAGCGTTTTTAGCGTTATTATCTTGCGATACTAGCATTATCTAGCGACTTTGGCGCTACGGAGACTTTGTCTGGGCAGGTTGCTGGGCATATGCCTTAGTGATTTCTGGGAGATTGATCCCAGCGTTTGCAACGGAACCGGTTACCGTGTTCCGGGGCGGCTAAGGCCCCACGGCGTTTCATTGAATTCAGAGCAAAGCAAGTGCATTTGTACAAGCATGCAAAACACAACGATATCAAGTCTATGCACGATGACTAATGCTAGAGGTCACTTTGAAAAGAAACAGAGAATTGAAAACAAATAGCTAATAAGAACCAAGTTTAGAAAAAGTACTTTCAGAGGATGGGCGCAAGGTTTTTGACGGCTGGTGTAGTTCGTGTGCGTGGCGTTACTAGGCCTCGTATCTCTAGGCGTACTCAGTGGCGTCTCGAGTAGGGCTGGCTTCTCCTTTCTCGGCGGTGATCGGTGTGACCTCGCCTCTCGGGTCTCTCTGGCTCGGCAGCTCTCTGGCGCTGCTTCCGGTCTTCTTCTAGCCGCACTTGCGCCAGAGCCTTGACCTGCACTTCTTCGAAGTTGGTGATAGGATGCTTGGTGAGTTCCTCGTAGAGCTCGCTGTCTTGTACCACCCCCTGCCTGAACGCTTCTACAACTGTAGCTATATCACACTTGGGGATGGCAATCATCTCTCTGTTGAACCTGTCTAGATATCTTCTGGTGGATTCTCTAGATCTTTGGGTAATGCGGTAGAGGTCGCTAGACTGCTTCTCGAACCGCCGGCTGCTAGCGAACTGGGATCGAAAGAGATTAGAGAGCTCCCCGAACGACCCGACACTTCCTCGGGGGAGGTTGATGAACCATGTCAGTGCAGGTCCGGCTAGCGTCGCCCCGAAGCCTTTGCACATCACCGCCTCTTTCGAGTGGTACGGGACAAAGCCAGTCATCATTTTCTGCTTGTATACGGCCACGTGCTCGTCCGGATCAGTGGTGCCGTCATAAGCGTCTATGCTCGGAACGGTAAACTTTCGGGGCATCTCTACGCGAGCAATACGGGGGACGAATGGAGATTCGTCGTACCCGTCTGGCGCTTCAGGGACGACTGGTCGGTTTAGATGGCGACCCCGTTCCACCTGATCCGCTATGGCTCCGACCTGCTCTCTGACCCGGCGCCGGATAGCTGCGTCTAGGTCGACCGGTCTTCGATGCTCGTTGCCTTCCTCATCTTCATCGTCTTCTCCAGCGGTCCATAGATCTGGCGCCCTGACTGGGCGGGGTTCCGGGGCAGATCTGATGGCCACCGGCGGGGGAGGATTGCCTCTTTCGGTATGTCCCGACGGGAGAACCCCCGGCAGCGTGGCTGGGGGGTCACGTAGTTATCTCGGGCGTCATGGCCACTACGTGTCCAGGACATGCCTCTACCGCCACCGAAGTTGAGCCTAGCGGTTAAGCCATCAGCCCTTCTGGCGACTCGGGCCGGCTGACGCTCAGTCGTCAGGGTTTGGATCTGATTCTTTAGGCGGATGTTCTCGGTGGAGAGGCGGTAGCTGTCGGCCGTGAGCCGCTCCACGCAAGCTTCAAAGAAGCTTCTCTGATCGCTGATCTCCTTCTGGAATTCCGTCAGGCGGCGCCGGAATTCGGCCATCTCTTCCTCCTGGTTACGATTACTCGGCTCTCCTCGGTGCTCACCGTCGCCGGCAGCCGGAGGATCATCGATTGGATTCTCTGGATCAGCCATAGCTATCGTTGGGGGAAAGGGCGCCAAACTGTTGGAGCTAAAATTCGTACACAAGATTAAGACGAGATTTAGCCTAGATCGGGCAATTGATTCAAGAGTAATATTGCGATTACAGAGCGTTTTGTTTGCGTAGAATGATAGTAAAAAACTGCCTCCCCTTCTCTCAACAAAATACGCTCCCATCTAATATCTTTTTTCCCCTAGATTCTCGGCCCCCTCTCTCCATTTGTTCCAACTGATTCCTCCACTTCTTCCTCAACTGGCACGTTCTGCCTCTTGATTGGGCTTTCCCCTTGGGCTGCATCTTCTACCCATTATTAAGACCAGTCATGGGCCTTTTCTTCGTGGGCTTTCTCTTGGACCGTATCCAATTTGGGTCATTTCTTCATGGTCCAACAGTTACCATCTTCTTCTAACGAGTTCTTGATCTCATCTCTTACTTTGATAACTTCTAATTTTTAGCCTATATGTTCATTGGGTAAAAAAATATTAACTTCAATTATTTAATCAATTTTTATATATTTTCTAAGATTTAGATTTTCTGATTTTTATAACAGTTTAATTTCCCAATATATAACCTCTTTTCCTGTTAAGAACATAAATAATATAGGCTTCTGTACACGCTTCAACCTTATATAAGGCTCATACTTTTTTATAAATAAAAAAAGTTTTGGAAAAATAATATCTTTAAATAAATATATTAGTTTCCATTTTCCACCCTTTCTTAAAACAAAAGTTGTTTAAACAAAAACTTGCAACAAACGCTCAACAAAAAAAAAAACAACCTTACAACAAAAGAAAAAGTTCCATTTAAATTGTCCATCGAAGAATTTTAACCGTAAATACTTGCAACAAAAGAAAAGGTTCTTATTTAACTTGAAGATCGAAGAGTTCAACAAAATTCATGCGTAGATCAAAGACGACGACGACAATGGGTAGGCAAAGGTGCCTCGTCGGAGATGGTAAGACGTTGCCAAAGAAGAACCACGACTGTCCCTTCGAAGTTGACGCCAACTACGTTCCGAGCAAGGTTTTATATGAGAGCAAGTTCGGATTAGTATGTTCCTGCCTCAACCGAGAAACTGGAGAGCAAGTCGCCATAAAAAGGATCGGAGATGCCATGCGCAACCAATATATCTAGCATGATCACGACACTTCGAGAGATGTAGATCTTCCGTAAAGTCTGACACGAAAACGTCATAGGCTTGAAAGACGTTGTGATCTCATTTCCTTCCAAGTCCGATTTCCATGACGTTTATTTGGTCCAAGAGCTCATCGATTTTGACCCAAGACACGTCCTTAACTAAATGAAGCTCTTTAAACTACACTACAAGCACTTGTTGTTCTAGATCCTTCACGGAGTCGAATTCCCTAAATCATCTCTTTATGAAAACTGTTGAAACTATCTACACTTACGAGTAGAACCTTAATAGGTGTAGCATTTTAAACGATCAAAGGTCACTCATTCTAGTACCGCTCTCATCCAGTGCATTAATGCTAGTATGAACGCACCTCATTCTTATAATCTTGATATAAAGAGTATTTCACCCAAGTTTAATTCATGGATTTGTAGTTTTGTACCATTGAAGAATGAAGTAACGAAAATCTGATGTGTCAGATTGGCCTGACGAGTTTTATGACCACGCTTTCCGGTTGGGAAAACACAATACAACAATTTATATACTAAAATATTTGCCAAACAGAAAAAAAGAAAAGAAACGTATTTCTCTACAAAGTATAAACATAAGTGCCCAAGTAAACCAACCAGCCTTATACGTTATAAAGTCTTATCAACGAGAAAAACCAAAAAAGAGCCAACCTTGCATCTAAGCAATCAAATTTCGGAAATTACAAGCATTCAGGACGCTGCTGATGTATTTATAGTTCTATACTGTGATTTGAGACAAGAGCACACAGGCTGAGTACAACAATCTCAGAACAAATCTGGTTGACGAGCTGTTCAAACTGTACCAGCAACGAATACGAGCAAAAGTTGCTGATTAAATACCAGTAAGGAAAGGATCATTCCTATGCTTGGCATAGAGCGGAAGATCCAGGGCTCTCCTTGCAACATCACCGTCCTCATGGATCTTTGTTATGAGGCTTTCAAGCGATGGAAAGTTCGCCTGCTCCAATGAGAAAAACATATTCATGAATCACACATTTCAAGTTTCTTTCTACACACTGATATAGGCTACACCAAAGAGTTTGAACAAAATGTATAAAGCAGTGGAATGCATGGTTGTACCTCAGGACGGATATAGCCAACAACGACCAGACGCAACTCCTCACCATAGAAGTCCTCACCAAAATCATGAAGCAGCCATGGTTCCTTCAAAAATAAAGGGTAGGACATTCAAAGAGAGCAAGGAAGACAAGAGAAAGAGAAGGTTGATGGAGAAACTGAGTTCAACTCACTATAGTCTTCTCTGAATTATTAAAGAATGGGTTCCAGCCGATGCTCATAACCATCTTGTAAACGCCACGTTTTGGCAGTCCAGCCCAGCCAAAGAATACACCAGCTGGATGCTCTGAGAGGACCTCAGAGTAGCCTTCAGTCGACAAATTTGCTGTAATATACCAAATTGGTTAATTATATAAATAATACAAGACATTGAAATCCCTACTCACATTCATGAGGACAATGACAAGCATATGAAACATTGTAGTTACATACCCAAACAAGCTACTATGAAATATACAAAGACAATCCAATGTTGCTAGAGCTTATAACCTGCTCGCAATAGACAGTAGGAATGTTCATACCCTTTCGTATAAGCAATTACGAGAAAAATGAGGACAAAATACCTACTTGTATTTGCACAAAACTAACAAATGGAAATTTGCAGCTGTGATGAGAAATACTTGTTTGAACTTTACTCTCATTTTTCAAAACTCCAATCACCATGTACATGTATTTCAGGCGTGAAAATATGTCAAAATTTACAAATTGAAACCCCAAAGCCAGGCACATCGGAGATATTGTGCTAGCACAGTGGAGACCCGCAGAACAATCAAAAGATTTCCATCAGAAAGAGATAAATCCTGAGCAAGAGTAGCTAAACAAAACAAAAGGAAGAGCAGAAGATAAAACACAGACCTGTAGGAATTCCTAGCACCTTTGACCCACGCCCAAATCCTTTAATTACTGGACCACCCATATGCCAAGGTTCTAAAGGTAATGTGCCATCAACCCCTGTCAATACAAAAATTAAAAGGTAGTACAACCATTAGAATAAGGTTTGCTTGCAGGCAGCCGAAATAGAGGAAAAGGTTGATATGACTTACAATCTTCAAAAGGCGGTAATCCCCAAATCTCAGGACGCAAGTCATATAGAGAGCTTATAACTTCATCAGCAGATGTGTATAGATGTGCCTGCTTCGGAAGTGATGGCACAGCAACCACTGCCATTCCAGCAGCTTTCCCAGCAGCAATGCCAGAACTAACCTAGGTCAGATCACAGCATTCAAAAAGACTACCTTGAATATTCATATACATATCATATAAGCAAATTGAATGCCATCAGATAGTCATAAAACCAAAGCTTCAAGGTGAAAATGCAGCTAGGGAAAAAACGGAAAGTTTTGTTATATTTCATCAGTCGATTCAATAAACAAACTTTGATCTCTTGGGAAAGGCAAGGTAGAATAACAAACTTTCATCATATACCAAAAGTTGAAAGAATGTAGAGACACTTGAAGTTTCCGTACAGTATCAGAAAGTTAACAAGGATTTTATAAAAAAAAATCCATGTGATTGTGAAATTTTTCAGCTTATTTACATATAAGCCCACAACAAACAGCTTTCAGCAAAACCACAAATTGGCATCACCTGATTGACGGCAATGAATTACAAGGTCCAATAGGTTATGGTCATTCTTCACTAGCATTGACTTTACTGAAGGAGATCAACAACCAACCATATTTCTTAGGCTATTCCTCAAACACTATTAGGACAAGAACCATATGCCCCTTTCTACCAATGGATACAGTGCTTGACACATAATCAATGCAGGAAATATTGTTGATCAAGTTAACACAAGGATTCCCATCAGTGCACAGCATAACTTGGACAAAAGCCTAGGGCAGCATTGCACAGCATAATTTGAACAAAAGTATTGCACATATTAATGTTTATGTGAAACAAGAATGTGTTATGCGTTTAATAGAGCACACAAAGTCTTTCCATGGTAACCCTCCAACAAATATCATGTAAATACTTAACAGGCAAATTTTGGATCAAAAGGTACAAAATACTTCAATGCAAATGCAATCATACTTCACAAAACTATATGTTGATGCACTTACACAGAATCTTCAATGACAAGGCAATTAGGAGGCTCAACATTTAACCGTTTAGCAGCTTCCAGAAATCTAACATGAACAAGAGAAGAAAAAACAAGACAAACAACAAAGTAAGTGATTAGTAAACAGACAAGACAATTTTAGGCCATAAATGTTTATCAACTTTCACTGACATTTCAGGAGATGGTTTCCCATTTGTCACTTCATCCCCACCAACTACGACAGAGAAGAACTTTTTCCAGCCTATAAACCATGCAGTAGAGGGCTCGGATTAATGATATGCAAACAGTAGCCTATGCAAAACATTAACAGTCATTGATACGGTAGAAAGCATGACCTTCGTACTTTGACATTACCTTCATGAAAGGATATTTTAAGCTCGATATTTTCTTTGGAAGAATTCGAGGCCAATGCCATTGGTACACCATGTGAACTTAGGTGCTTTATCAGCCGGTTTGCCCCTGGGAGAGCTTTAATGTTGCGGCATCTACCACAAAACGTAATGACATTTAATAAACAGGGGAGCAGTATAAGAGATAAAAGATTAAAGCATCAACCAAATTACTACAAATTTTAGAAGTCATGAACAATGTTCGTACAGGCAGGTTTTCTAACAGGGGTGAGTCTGCCTTGAAGGCTTTGATTTTCATACATTCTAATGCAGATTTTGTTTAACAGAAATGTTTTATACTAAACCAACGCTGCTATCCTATAAGTTCATAAGACAAGCATGTATGTTAAATTTAAGGAGAAACAAATTCTGTAAATCAAAAGAATTAAACACAGCCAACACATTACTTCTGTAAATCAAAAGAAATATACAAGAACAACTTATCATCAGCTCATGTGTCAAAAAATCAATAAATTCTAGTTTGAAACTCCTAAACCTGTATTCTCCATGACATAAGTCTGAGATGGGATACCCTAAATTCAGCCGGCAATGTAGCAAAATTGCAGGTAACTAGGTAAGATCTATAAAAACAATGTTGAATAATGGTGCCAAACCACAAGTGTGACTATATACTACATGGCATGATATTACAGGAAAAAGTAAACACATAAACCTTGAAATTATTGCATTCAAGTAGCTAATGCAACATTATTGGAAAGAATGATTGTTTATGCATAGGAAATGTTATAACATAAAAAACAAAGCCATCAATACATAAATGCCAGCCAATACAAGGAGCACATGAGTAAGTGTACAGCGTTATTACTGATCAACGAACGCAGGGTTCATCTCCGACAACAACTCATCAGCTGTGCAAGGTAGATTGTAATCTTCCACAACAGCTGCAGAGGCCTCCCAAGGAGTTCTCCCCAAAACCTTACTAGCCTCTCGGCCATCCCACTGCCTCCCATACTTGGTCAAAAGAACTTTCAAAATGTCTCGTACCACACCATCTACAACAAAGTCAACACAAAAATAGCTCAGCATGTGAAACCAAAACAAACGCCTACAGACAGACAAACAAAGATTCAATGTGATTACTGACTACAATCACTTCCCAGGTCCAATATACTCACTCATTTAGCACAATTGGCTAGTATGCACTCTACACAATCCCTATATTGCACTGGAAAATTACTCGATTCGGTGAACACTCAAGACAATCATCTACAACACCATCTACAACAAAGTCAACAGCAAATAGCTCAGTATTTGAAACCAAAACCAAACACCTACAGACAAACAAAGATTCAATGTGCACTGACTACAATCACTTCCCAGGTCCAATATACACACTCGTTTAGCACAATAGGCTAGTATGCACTCTACACAATCCCTAAATTGCACTTGAAAACCACTCGATTCGATGAACACTCAAGACGATTAACGGTCCATTGACAAGAAATACAGAGAGCCAAATCAGGAATCAGAAACGCCTAAAGATCAAGACCTAAACAGGAAGCCAAGGGCCTCACCTGTGTTGAGAAGTGTACCGTCCAAATCAAGGACAACGGACGACAACTTCAGAGCCTTGGACATCGTCGAGCCAGTTTCGCTTTCCGCCGGCGGGGAGGCGGTGGCCGGCGACGGAGAGGAGAGGGAGAAGAAGTTTCGGGTTCGGCGGTGAGGGAATTCCGTTTGGTGTGTTGGTTTTCTGGTTGGGGCGAGGAAATTTGGTTTTGAGTTGAAAGTTTTGGTAATGGGGTTTTGGGTCAAGGTCAGGGTCAGGGTCAGTTTTAGGTGGATTAGCATGGTTCGTGTGTAGTCCAGTTTAGGATGGATTGAACTGATGAGGTGATTTTTCACAGACAAGGAATATTGATTCACTTTTGGTTGTGGGTCTTTGGGTGAGGGTCAGTTTGTCCTCTGCTAGAATTTTGTTCATAGCCCAATTTTGAACTCATTTCTTTTTTTTTTTTTTTTGGTCGAAAGGCGAGAGACTCGCAATTTTATAAATTAAGTGGGCTGAAAGATAAGTCTTGGGGATGCCCCTCCCCGAATATCATACAAGACACAATCATGGACATCAGCAAAAGGCAAAGAAATAGCATGGAAACCAGCAGTGAAGCTTGAGGCGTGCTTGGCCATGGCATCAGCCGCCTTGTTTGCTTCTCGAAGGGTGTGTCGGAATTGGAGATTCCAGTTCCTACAAAGGAAGCTTCGACACCGAAGTGCGAGGCTGGAGAGTGGGTGAGTTGGTGGGTAGTCGGAGCTAATGAGGGAGATGGTTTGTTAAGAGTCGGATTCAATGACGACTTTGCGGTGGCCTTGCTCCCAAGCAAACTGAATTCCGTAGAGGACTCCCCAGAGCTCAGCGGCGGCTGCCGAGCAGGATCCCAGGTTTGCGACGAAGCCTGAGAGCCATTGGCCACTACTGTCGCGGATGATTCCTCCCGCTAGGCCGAGATTGGGACCGGAGAGAGTGGCGCCGTCGGTGTTAACCTTCACCCAGTCCGGGTCGGGTTTAGTCCAGGTGACGGAGACTTGGATGTGGCGGGGGAGGTTGGCAGTGCGGCTGAGCACGCGGTGGAGGTCCTGGAGTTGGCGGAGGAGGAAGGTCTTCCTGAGGGTTGTGGTAGCCGGGACACCGTATCATTTCTTTTATTGCGTTTAAAATATTATACAAAATAATTATTTGTGTCGCGAGTCAACCCTTTACTTGAAATCATTTTATTAACATTTGATGTTTAAATGGAGATCTATCGATATATAAAAGCAATAAAAATTGGAGTCATGTCTAGGATTTTGTTACATGAAATGTTTATATTCAATTAGCTTATGTGTCATTTTGTGGTATTTTTGAATTTATATTTTTATCAATAATTTTGATCTCACTTTGTTTTATTTAATTGAGTTTTTAAACCACATCATCAATCCACCAATGTCCCACCAAAATTTTATAATTATTGATTAATTTATTAAACTTCAAATTTAAATCAACTAATACATTAATTTTAAATCATTTAAATTCTCTTAATTTTATTTCATATTTATTTTCATAATCTAACCAATTTAAACTATATATTAAAGTTGTATGTTTTCAAGACACCATATTTTATGTATATATACTATATATATCTATTTTAAGTCATATAATGTATGTATATATATATATATACTATCGAAACAATTTTTATTTATCCAAACTCTTTCTATAGAATAATTTTATTAATAATTCTTATTCAACTCATGTTAATATATTACACATAGAGCTGTCGAAACCCGACTTGAAAAACTGACCCGAACAGACCAAAAATTTCAGGGTTGAAACCCCACCCATATAGTAGCGAGCAAAGTAAAAACCGAACCTGATTAACCTAAAACTGATTGGGTTGAAACCTGAACCCGACCCGACCCACCCGAATTTTTATATATAAAGAATAAATATATTTTCTTTTAAATATTAGATTTTATTAAACTGATGTTATAATAAAATCTATTTAACCGATTGGAGTTTAATATATTTTATTATAAAAAACTATTTAAAATAGTATTTTGTAATTTAATATAATTATTTAATCATAATATTATTTTAATAATCATTGAAAATTCAATTTCTTGACTTATTAGGTCGACCTGAACCCGCACAATAACCTATCAAGACCCGACCCGACTTGACTTGTAACCCGATTGACCCAAACCCGCACTCAACCCGAACCCAAAAAAACCGAACCCGAACTCATCCGAACCGACCACTTTGACACCTCTAATTATACATAATATCAATTTACATTTATTGTTTACTTCAAATCACGATCTCAGATTAAAAACATTATTAATGTCAAAATACTAATAACATTATCATGCAATATTTTATAAATTGAACTCTACGTTAAAAAATTAATCTCAATTGTGTCCCATATAGAAAAGGGTACGAGAATCTTACCTACACGTAAACTTGGAATTTTTTGGCATTAATTGTCCTTCACTCCAATTAAATTGTATTATATTCAATATAATATGCTATTATTATTATTATTATTAATATTAATATTAATATTATTATTATTATTATTATTATTATTATTATTATAGTAATAGTACTATATATTATTTCAATAAATTTATACTTGATTATATTTTTAGTATTGAATATTTTATGTTATTACTTTATATTGTATATATATAATACTTTATCTTATTAAAATCTTTTCTGATTAAAGTGGAATTATTAATTAAATTTTCATTATGAAATGTAATATATTACTCTTATTGATAACTACCTTGTTGAAGCTCGAAAACACGAAGTGTCGTGAGCGCGATTCAAGTGATGAGAGATAAGATTAACCGAGTCAACAACAAGGAGATAAAATGAAACTTTATTGTCAGTCAACGTGATGAGTATGAAAGGGTGATGTATTTCATGTTGGTGATTTTAGTGTTATCACCTACTGTTATCTAGGGGTAATAGTGCCATTTTGTGTGGTCAGGATTCATACGACACTATGAAGGACTCACTTCGCTATGTCACGGGTTTGGGGGTGCGGAGTGCACACTCGTGTAAGCTTAGATGAGATCTAGAGGGAGATATTAAGGAATTATGATGTTACCTATAGGGTAACAGGATGTTACTATAGGGTAACAGTGGAACGGTGTCTCTAAGACATGAGTTAGACATGATGTTCAAGCTGATCTATAAGTGTTGTTACCTGGTATGGAACAACGACTTTGATGTCTAAGATGATTGACAAGTGTTGTTACCTGAGAGGTAACAATGACTTTATTGTCTTAGAAGGAACAAAGATGTGTCTGACAGATTGTTCTATTTGATGGAACAATGACTGTTTCCCTGTGGGTCAGATGGTGTAACCGTCATGTAACTGACGTGAAACCACTTTGTAACTTCCTTAATATGTTGTTAATTAATGGTGACGTGGATATTAATATGTCTTCCATGTGTGGCTGTTGGTAACCACCGATAACCACAAGTAACTGCCGGTAACGGCTAGTAACTGCCATTAACCGTTCCCTGTAACTGCTCCTTTGCCTCTATATAAAGGCTTTCAGGACGATAGTGTTGGGGTTGGTTCGAATGGTTCTTTTGCCATGATTGAACTTCAATGAAGAGTCTAAGTCCATTTTACATGAACTCTAAGGTTCGATCCATTACAAGAGCCTAGTATGGATTGGAGGGTTTGTCTTATCTCACTTCAAATTTCGTGGATTCCCTAAGGCTCGAAAGGGGCGAAATATTTGATTTCGGAAAGTGACTACACGATTCAAACCTATATCGGTACAGGTACATATGATTGATCTACTGAAGAAAGTTCGTCTTCAACAACTTCCACGAAGAGGCGTTCTACAACAACAACAGAGCACTGTTCCCTGGTTCGACAGAGTTGCTGTTACATGGGGAACAACGCCAGGCACCAGCAGATTGAAGATCTTCGGTGGGAACAACTGTTGTAGAGAGCCCAACGCCTACAAACGAAATCAATAATCCAACATTTCAGGTAGAATAAAAGGTTACAAATGTGGTATGACTCTCTTGGCGCGCTTTGTGTATCGGGTTACAACAAGGATCTTTGCTCGAGACTTAGTGCTAGTTCACGAGCTTTCGGATCCATTGCTTAGTGTGCGGAGCTCGCTATTTATAGCCGAGCCCAAGGCTAGGATCCGGCTAAATGTCGATGTGAGATGATTGCCGCCCAGGTTTGTGTCGCGCCCTTATTGGCTTGTTGGGGCGACAGTCGCGGTGCCGCCCATCCACTTACTTGGATGGGACGTTGCCGCCCATCCACTTGCTTGGATGGGACGTTGCCGCCCATCCACTTGCCTGGATGGGACGTTGCCGCCCATCCACTTGCCTGGATGGGACGTTGCCGCACATCCACTTGCCTGGATGGGACGTCGCCCACTTGCGCATGCTTCCAGTGCGATCACGATGCCACCGAAGGGCCTTGATACTTGGTAGATTTTGTTTTTAGAGGGGGCCTACCTTCATACCGTCTACGCGGTGAATGTATATGGTATCAACATGCCTATATATAGGCTTAAAACATATCAAGACCCATGAACTTGCGACTTTTGATCACTTAAACACCCCACCTTTAAAACGGACCTTTTGAGTACCTAAACTTGTTAATTCCTAATAATCAAACGCTTACATGCTGACAAAATGTAAATGTTTAATGTCGTGCTTTACACGCGCATGTTGACAAGGACAATAGCACTGCCACATAGGAGACACGTAGGAAAAGATGGGGCCAAAGTAATCTGATTGGCATATTAGATATTTAATTAATTAAACTTGATTCTAATGAGAGATTTGCACTTGTACACCGTCTTCTTCCTCGACCTGCATTTTTTCCACTTTTCTTCTACAAGTTTTTTACATTTTTAAGATGTCTACTGATTGGCACGAAGGGGCACGATAACAATGGCGGCCGTAGGGCCACAACTCGTTGACAATGACGCTTCCGGTGGCACAACGACGATGTAGGCGGTGTCAGTTTTGGCGTATTCCGGTGAGCCTGGCAAAAGGAGCTCGTGACAGGCCTAGAAATGGCGTCTACCAGCCCTCGGGTATCTTTTCGGTGATGGGGACGAGTCTTGATGGCGGTATGGGGTGCCATTGTGGCAGCAACGTTGTTGCCATTGTGGCAACAATGTTTAGAGACAAGTTCGGTTGGGGATGAGGATCTTAGATCTATTATCAATTTGACGAATGTATTGATGATTTAGGAGAAATTTGTGAATTAGGGCTTGAAATCGAAAAAGGAAATGAGAGGTTGAGAAAGACTTGTTTATGGCAGAGGCTGAAAGAGGAACACATTTATGACGAAAACATACAGTTGAACGTCCATGACAGTTCAAAGGTGGACCGACGGCAAGAAGCCCCTTCTCCTTCGTGATCTTTCTTCTTCATTCATTAATGGTGATTTAGGAGTATAACTAGTATCAGTTCCCATGCTTTCAAGGTACGATTTGATTTAACTAAAAAATTGCTTAAATTTCATATAAAATTATTCAAAAGAATAGTTTAATCTATAATCTTAAATTATTGTATATAGTTTGTTTCTTTTTGGATTTATTTTAATGATACATTGGTTATGTTATAATACATTTTTTATTTGAACAAAGATTTGTAGTATTATAATTTTGTTATATAAGAACCGGATACTTGTTTTTATCAATAACTTTCTTTATTTTATATTTATTTTGGAAAAAAATAAATTTATATCACATGTATATATATAATTTATTATATGTAGAATCTACAATAAAATTTTTAACTAATAAAAAATAAGTCAATTAGCTGTCAACAAATCAAATTGATTTGATAAAATGGTTATGTGGTTGGACTATTTGGAGATTAAGAACTCTACAAAAATTGTGTATAAAATCTGAAGTTTAATTATTTTTGGACAAAATCAAAATGGAAATTAGTAGATAAGAAGATTTATAGAAAAATTATGTATAAAATTTAAAGTTTATTTTTTTTATTTGAAAAAATAACTAAAATAAAAATCAATCGATCGGAAAATTTCAAATGTGAGGTCGATAATAAAATTTTAATCAATTAAATTGTTTTATTAAAGATGAATGATGCAATTCAATGAAGAGTTGACATGTGTCATGATAATTATTATTTTTAACCTTCACTTTAGTATATGGTTATGATGATGATGATAAATGGTAAACAAAAATATATCTATAAACGGAAATTTCTATTGAAAATTAAATAAACGGAAAGTAATATGATATTTATTCATACCGTGAAAATAATTTTGACTCCTTTTTTCTAATTATTCAAATGTCATTGTTGTGCTGTGTGTAATATGATATTTATTCAGTGATTTTTATGATACTTTTTGGTGTATGTATCCATAAAATGACATATTATGAAAGCAATTGGGATGTATTTATTTTAAAAATCAAAAAGATATCTTTATGGACATATATACTATATTTTGGTTTCCTTTATTTCAAAGTAGTTATATTTTTTAAAAATTACCAAGTTAGTAAGAGGCTTGGTCCAAGCCTCACACTCGCACAGTCGCACATCGACCACAAAAACATACTTTTGTATCAATTACTATAAATAATGCTCCATCCGATCAAGTAGTTAAATGTGATCTTTGATCAATGTAATATTTACGTAAGTGGTTAACTATGATCTCGATCAATGGGTTAAGATCTTTGATCAATAGATTATACTTCTCTTTGATTTTCAGTAGATAATTAAGATGTATATTTAAAATGAAAATTAGTAAATAAGAAGAAATCTAATGTGGGGTATATAATGAGATTTCAACCCATTAAACAAATTGAATTGTTTTATTAAAGATAGGTGATGCGGTCCAATGAAAAGGTGACACGTGTCGGGCTAAATATTATTTCTAACCTCCGCTTTAGTATATAGTTATGATCTTTTCCATTATTTCATTTTATTTTCAAAATTTCTTCAAAGAAAAAAGGGTAAAAATGGAGGATTTGTATTTTAGATAGAAAAACCTGGAGCAATAAGTCCTGAAGGTTTTATACTTGCCACATAAGCGCGTGAATGACAAACACATTGCCACATCATACATGAAGTATTCAATAGATCGAGTTTAACAAGTTCAGGTATTTAATAGGTCCGTTTTAAAGGTGAGGTGTCTAAAGGACTACAAGGCACAACTTGAGTGTTTAAATATGTTTTAAGCCTATATAAATATATATATTATTTATATCAAATATTATCTTATTTAATACATTGTTTATTAAATGATGCGGGTTTAAAATGAAAGATTTTATCTGCTTATTTTTAATCATTCTTTTTCTTATTATTAGTTTAGACTATATATGTTATTGAATTATATTATGTCTATATGCATCATAAATTTTTATTTTATAGTAGTCAACTCCATAATAATGATTTATATCTCGATTTTTCTTATTAATAAACTAAATTTTATTTCATAGAACCGTTATAAGATTCTCCAATAAGTTTTGTATCACAACTCCATAATAGGGAATTCTAAACCCTTTTCCCTACATCAAGAAAATTCTCTAAAAAGATTCAGGCATAAAATGTAAGGAAAAAAACACCGAATGCACAAACATTATCTCCTAAATTTCAATTGACCAAATATTCGATCAAACATTTCCACAACTGGGCAAATTTACTGTCTCTCAAAAGATAATCCTACCAAAACATCACAACCTAAAATTTATTATTTTCCGAGAGATAAGCCATACAGCCTAAAATTTACTCCTAATAGATCAAACTTTTCCACAACTGTAAAGCAAACAGTAATGCAACCAATAACGCTATCAAAACCAAACTCCACAATCTCTTCCCAAGCATACCTAATTTCATTGTCCTTGACAGAGTTTGTGACGTAGTTCGTTTAGTTCAGTTTCTCTGTATTATTGAAAAGTGTGAATTTGGAAAATATAGTGTAAGAGTATCTTCAATAGTTTTGTAAAAAAATTCTCTAAAATGGGAAAGCAAAAGTCATATTTCTCCAAAAAATACTTCTTCAATATAGTGTAGGATCATCTTCAACAAGTTCTTTATCGCAATCTCCATATTAGGGAATTCCGAGTCAATTTCCCTACATCTAGAATCCTTCAAAAGATTTGGGGAATGTATTAATTACGAGTACTACCATAGCAACTTACACTAGAATTTGTTAATACTTTGGAATGAATTGTGAAATGTTGCTTTATTAATTAGCTTCCAACAAGATTACATCAAGCAGTTCAGCAAAACTAAAACAGGGGAATTCTGGGGTTTTGCTTGACTCTTGATCTCAAGCTTTTGTTCCTTCCTTTGATTCCTTTTCCTCCACTTCTTTGGACTCTTCTGGTAGAAGTCACCTATTTGCTTTGCGGTTTTGCTTGGAAGGTAGTTTAGAGATATCAACTTCCAGTTCCCGGGGTTGTGTGCAGCAATCCCCTCTGCAAGCACATCCATGTCATCGTCAGTCCACCTATCAGCCTTCGGCTTCCCCTTCGGCCGAACCGTCTCAGCCTCCTCTGTTTTCTTCCCAACAACATTCTCATTTTCATCCTTCCTCGTCCCTTTCCCCTTCCCCTTAGCGTTGGTATAGCGTAGATAATCCGAGATCTGATCCACGGTCTCACTACTACAAAATGATTTAAATACCCCGGGCGTTTCACCCCAAATACACCGGATGATGCCCGGGGCAAAGGTTGCTGAGGTATTTGATTAGTGACCTAATACACCGGGTCTAGTCTGAGGTAATTGCTTCTCTTGAAAATTCTCTCTAGTATTTTAGTCCGGTGTATTAGCAATTCAAATACACCGGGTAGATCCTTATCCGGGGTATATTTGAGTTGTGTTTGGTCCGGGGTATTAGTAATGTAAATACACCGGTTATGGATATCCGAGGTATAAAGTTTAGAGTATATACACCGGATATCAAAGTCCGAGGTATAAAGTTAATGGAATTTAACCCGGTTATTGAAGCCCGTAGTATATTTATTAAGTTATATACACCGGAGATTAATGTCCGAGGTATAAACCCAATTAGTAATGTCTGAGTTAATTGCTCTAGGTAATGTTAAAAATCACAATTGGATCCATGTTATATATAGAAGTATACTAAATATTATTGGATGAAGTCAAAAATCAAATCAAATAAAGATGTTCATCAATATTGATACTACTCAATATTATATCTATCCAAAAGTACAAACCAACCAAAAATATAAACTTAGAGAACGATTATCAAAGTCGCCCACTAACATTTTCTAACATGAATACATAAAGACTGCAAAATACCATAAATCAAGAAAATTAAATTGGATCTACTTCGGCGGGCTGCGATGTTTGAGATGGTGGAGCAGCTTCAGATGCTTGAGGTTGGAGCTTGCACTTTCTTAGACGAGGCATCTTTACAAAAAAATCTGTTTAAAGTGAAAAAATCTGGACTAATCAGCCATTTGAAAGAGATTTAATGCAAGTAATGCTATAAATTATCTAGGAAAATGTGTGAAACAATATAATCTATATTACAAAATGTATGATATAAAAGGGATTTCTTAAAGAGGTAGCACCTTGAAGTTACCGATCTAGTTGGGTTCAAGGAGGCTGAACCAACAGGTGGAGGGGCAGAGCTGTTTTTTTTCTCATTAGCCGCTCTTGCTCTTAAAGTTACCAATGGCTTCTTCAATGGCTCTTTCGAACCTCCTAAATTTTTTGTTGTTGCAAATGCCTCTTCCCGTGACACCCTCTTACCTACATTACAAATTGACATGCAAATCATGTACTTGACTAATAGCAGACAATGGAATTTTTAGCCATTTACTATGTTGAATAACGATTAAGCTTGTATTTCACCTAGAATGTCAGAATAATAGAAGCCGGAATTAGGATCGTAGTGTAGCCTGAGCTGCTATCAAGCTCCCAGCCTATGGTCCCCTCAAAGTGGCAGAATAATGAATTCTTAACTTAGGGCCAAAGTTCCAATCCTCCGAATATCAACCATTTGGTAGATGGACAAGAGAATGGGAAACAATTGCATTCTACACACAGGTATACAGCATGTGCATACATATCTACAACTTTCAAACCGGAAATACTACATCCAACTATCCAAGTATAGAAGTTAACTATAATCATCTTTTCCTAATGAATGACCATCAAACAACCAAGGACCTAATTCTAAATAGCTCAATAATTAAGGACATCATTGAAAAGTAACCGTGGTTGTGAAGAAGACTTAACAAAATGAGATAAGATAGTAGTGGTGTATCTCACAAGTAAGCTTAATTATCCAAAGATTGACCCATTGATAGCCTGTTTTTTTTCCTATAATTAAGGAAGGCAGTGTTGGTCCTCTACACAATTGCATTGTTGCATTGACACATAGTGAAAAGTAGTGGTGACTTTAGGCATTTGTGGACCAAACTATTCAAGGTAAACATGAAGCCAAGCATTATTTGGAACCACACAACAGGTTGAGTGAAAAACAAGGGCACATGAGGCAGAAAAAAGGGAAAGAAACAACTTGCCTGATCCACCAAGAAATCAAAATAACACCTAAAGTGGCCCAATACATTTTGCTTTCCAGTGGTGAGTTGATAAACCAGACTGTAGCCTTGTATCCCAGAATGTGCAAACCCAATTACATTCACAGACATACTATACCTGGGGTCACACATAATCACAAGCTTCAGCTTTAAACTCTACCGACTGAAACTCATTGCAAATATTAATCGGACTCAGGAAGATCAGAAATCATGACAGTTTTCATTATATATAACTAATAGCTGCAAATTTTGCCCAAATTATCAATAGATATCCATGAAATTCGAGATGAATAATGAGGAAAACAAATATCTGACCTGAACTCCTTGTACCCGATCAAACGAGTCAAGAGCCCAACCACCACGGTTCCTATCAGCAGCCAAGAGCCCAACCACGGTTCCTATTAGCAGCCATCACGGAGAAAGAAATCAAGCAGAACACAAATTCACAAACCCTAAGCCCTAGCGCCACCTTCCTCAGCGTAGCAACTCTCCTCGGCCTCCGTAGAGCCGATAACGAGGGAAAACAACATAGTGAAAGTTATGGAAATAAATTATGGTCGATGAATTGATCAATTATGGAGAAATTGATTCGGGGAATAGTAATACTTATTGTTAGTTGCAAATGGTGTTCGAGCAGGGTATTCGAGGCACTTACCAGGACCACCAGGCCGATAGCAGGGGCGGAAGAGAGGCGTGGAGAGGCGGCCATGGACGTCTGAACGATAGACGAGAATTAGGAGAAGGAGGACAGAGAGACGAAGACACGATGAACGCGAATTAGGAGAAGGAGGGCAGAGAGACGGACGATGAACGAGAGTGGGTAAGTTAGGGTTTTTGTTTTTGTAAGGATTTTCGTAAATTTTAATTTTTCACTATTCCCGCCAAACATATTTTCGTTTCCACCAACATATATAATATAATGTACTCCATTAATTTTATCTATTTGCATTTATTTCGATTTTCAAAAGTTATGAATTTTTATTGGTTAAATTTATGATTAATCAAAGTTAAAAAAGTATATATTTTTAATCAATTAATTAAACTACATAAACTAATGAACTACATAATTGGTTAATCAAAATCGATATCCAATAAACTATATACTACTTAGACTAATGAACTACATAATTGGTTAAATTTAGTTCAATCTAACCTTAATGAACTATAAAGTTCTGGACTATGAATAAATCATATATCATGAACTATTCATATAGCATAAATTATGAGTAAATTGTCATAACCCTAAACCCTTAAACCCTAAACCCTAGACCCTAGACACTCCTTTAGAATTTAGATGTCTTAACAATAGATGAAGTAAGGTATTATTAATCAAAGGTCTTGATAGTAACTATGTACAATGCCTTCCCATCGCCTAGACCAACGGGACGAGCCACGACGAGCCCAGATGCAAGGATGACTCAAAAATGGGACGTTCCTAGCCACTTTGGGACACTCCAACCCGGTTTTGAGGACTTAAACGGAGTTTTTGTGAAAACCCCCCAACATACAAGCCCTGCGGACCTGCCTATAGCCCCATCTTGTCGAGACCTTCGAAACAACATAAAATACGCCTCAATCTGACTCCTGAGCGCAAAGTTACACCCCTTTTCTAGTCGGGCACTTGAATGGAAGTCTACTTCCCCTGAATTTGAGATGTACACCAAAACATAAACCCCGAACTAACAACTTCATGTTGTAGCTTAGGTCGAGATCTTCAAAACGATTACTCACATGGCTCGAACGAATCACCGAGTCGAAAGTTATCGCATTTCTCACCGATGTCTCAACCCTTACACCTTAACCCAACGGTGGACTGCAATGACCGGTTGATGTGAGACTCTTACGGTTTACTAATATATGGTTTCCCTTATATTCACAATGCAAGCTGTGTCCCAGTGGTTGATATCCTTTTCTAGTTTATCACTAATAAACATCAATTCGGGTTCAAGTCCCAACCCCTCCGTAATGGAGGTTTTATTTTATTTCATATTTTTTTAAAATTTGATTGTAAGACTTACATGATTATGGATCACGGCCGAATTAATTACAATGACTATATTTGCGTTTTAGGGTTAAGAAAATAACTACATTAATTCGGTATTAAAAGCCTCAAGTACACCGGATCACAAACGCTCGGAATATTTATTAGACATTTTAACCAAATACACCGGACGTGTAAGATCCGGTGTATTTATATCATACAAATACCCCGGATCCTTGACCATCCGGTGTATATAGTCGTCGTTCAGTATAAATACACCGGGCGTTTGCGATCCGGTGTATTAGGCCTTATACGTTTTTAAAGTGAGACAATATACCCGGTAATATAAACGCCCGGGGTATATGCTACGAGGTATTAGACAAATATTGTAGTAGTGTCTTGCTGCCGTTCAGGATTTCCTTAGACTTCTCCAGATCTAGGGGATCGGTTCTCTTTCCCAAATTGGACATCACATCCTTCTCAAAGTCGGTCCACTTTGCCTCCTCAACCATGTTGTTACTATAATGAATATAGTGTGACCACTTGTCCTAGATGTAGGACAAATTAGCCTTGAAGGAAATTTTACTCTAAGAAATGTGTTGATACTTTGATAGGCCAGGATTCCACCAGAATTTTATTTGTCGATGCAACTGGATTGATTGTTAACTTTTATGTGGACTCATGTTATTTTAAGATTCTAAAAGTGTTCACACCTTGTTTATTGAAAAGAGAGTTGGAGGTCTATAGGCATTTCTCTAGAGCTTCAAATTCAAGTTCAAACGCTCACATTTCTTTAGGATTTGTTGACTGTTGGAATAAATTGTGCAATGCTGTTACTACCCATGAGAGTAAAAAATGGAGACCTTTGGGTATTACCTAAAGGCTTAACCGATTGATTAAATGTTGGAACATAGTCCATTAACAACATTAATCTAGTGAAATTATATATGCTTAAACAAAATTTAGAGGATCAATTTCAAGATGAGGACACCGCAATCCTATACATATCAAAATAACGTATCAAGGTATAGACAAGTATATTTAAGTCCTTTATTTATATATAAAAGCTACAAGAATTAAAGCCATTGTATTGCACCACCAAAACATTATATTTGGTCACATGTCATCCTTACATCCGCCACCTAGAATTTGGTCACGTGTCATCTTTGTATTCAATTCGTTTATGTGTCCTTTTTCAGTTTAAGAATAAATTAGGCCCCATTTTGTTTTAATAAATTAGCTTTAATATTAATAAATCCATGTCATCAATTTATTATTAGTTTTACATTGTTTAATCTTTTCTTAATTTTACTTTATGTTTATTTTCACACTCTAAAAATACACATTAAAATTTACTCCTAGATTATTGACATAAATTCTTTAAAATTATAATTATATATTACTGTTTATTTAAACCAACCCATACAAGGTACATGTACTTATGTTAGTATTTTACAATACTTTCGACATTGAAAATCTATACTATATATTAAAGTTGTCGGTTTTTTTAGTGTACATATTAACTTTGATCTTACTTTATGTTCAAGTGTAATTACATTTGAAATATTAAAATATTCTTATCTATTATATAATAAAAAAATTAAACAATTGTATTTGATTTTAAAAAATGTTACCAATACTGAAGTAGTGACAACCAAATTTTACGTCATATACAAACATTGTAAATCATGCCGAGTGCGAGGCATGGAAAATC
This sequence comes from Polygonum maritimum, assembly GCA_963924305.1. NCBI lineage: Eukaryota > Viridiplantae > Streptophyta > Magnoliopsida > Caryophyllales > Polygonaceae > Polygonum > Polygonum maritimum. The sequence continues at coordinate 44,562,316 of OZ002729.1, read as the reverse complement.
AACGGGTTCTTAAACTATTTTGATAAATTGTTAAAAGCTACACATGTGTTGTATGTGAACTCCTAAAGCAAACCAACGCGGATCTTCTGGTCCCTTCACATGGTCCATCTTCATGGTCCCTTTCTTCTAATTGGTTTACATCACTTTCTAAATAAAACTAGTATTAGCACCGTGCCTTAAAGGCACGAACTTGATTTAACTAAAAACTTAGTTTAAATTTTTGTATAAAGTTATTAAAAAAATAGTATGATATAAAATCTTATAGCGTTTTATTTAATTTGTTTCTTATGAGATTTCTTTTAATGATACAATATTTTTACTATAATATATTCTTATAATCAAAGAAAGATTTGTAGAATTGTGGTTTTTGTATAAGGATTGAATACTCTTAAGATCTATAGGGTTTATTTTAATGTTTATGGATTATAATTTTATTTATATATTTAATTGGAATGGAGATATGTTTTTCTAAATTATTATTTTAATTTCCAATTGAGTATATAGTAAGATTAAATAATTATATATTTACAGAAAACTTATAAATACAATTTCAGTTATATATATATTCTTTCATAATTTACATACATGTGGGGTCTACATTTAAAATTAACCAATTAAATTGTTTTAATGAAAATGAGTGATGCGGTCCAATGAGAAATTGACACGTGCCGTGCTAAATATTATTTCTAATCTCCGTTTTAGTATATAGTTAGACGAAAAACGGTAACTGGGCTGTGGGGAAAAAACAATGAAGCGGATGGGCCGTCCAAAAAAACAATGTAGCAACTAGTCGATTTTCCAGAAATAGCCCTGACCCATAAACAAAATTACGGGACACTGGCACTCTCCTATCCTCTCCCCCACGAAACATAACAGCTCCCGGGAAGGCGATTTTCCGCGAAAAGAGGCCGCCATAGCTGTCGTCTGCGATCGCCATTACAGACGAAACGGAGGGAGAAGATTTGGAGAGAAGATCAATCGAGGTAATCCAGCGAATTCGTGTCGATCTTATAGAGCTTTTGAACATAAAAAATCGCAAAGCATGCGTGATAGTGAAGAATTAGGTTTTTGCCAACTCTCTCTTTCAACTCAGATCTAACAAGCTCTAGATCTGTGACAGCGATTAGGATGTCAAGAAACAAATCATGAAGAACAACACGAGAATTAGCAATGCAAATTAATTTGAAATCTGAATTCTAAAAATCTGGGTTTGATCGGTGACAATAATTCATGTCACCAATAATTCGAACTTGTTTGTGCAGATGAAAATACTCACTGTTACATTCGGAGGATAGTGAAACGCTGAATGCGAGTACGTAGGTGACGTATCATCAAAGGCGGTTGTACTGAAGGATCAGATCAACTTGGAGGACTTGAAAACCACGATCAAGCAAAGATGCAACATGAAGCCATCGTCCAAGGAGATGGTCCTGTCACACCTAAACCCCTTCCAAGCAATTCGGAATCCCTACATTGTTGAAAACGATGAGGATTTGATGTCGTTCATGGATATCAATGATTTCCCATGCGTGGAATGGAAAATGCCATTGTATGTCACATTTGCTAATGGTAATGAGAAGACTGATGATAGCTCTGTACAAGATGCAACCGTGTCAACTAATAACTCATCAGGAGCAACATGTAGGAGCTGTTGATGATGACTACTTACCAATAGATGTGGATGAATTACAACCAATTGCTGCTGCAATTGGTTGTAATTCAAAGAAGGGGAAGGAGATAATGGTGACAGACATAGAAAGTGAAGAAGATAATGATCACATGACAGACATGACACTGGGCCACATTGATTTCATAGAGGTTGGGATGATATACCCTTCAAAGAAAGAACTGAAGTATGCAGTGGAAAAGCTGGCTGTCACAAGCAAATTTGGCTACCGAGTCACCAAGTCAAATAAATCAACATACAAGCTGAAGTGTGTAGATGATTCTTGCCAATGGCATATGATGGCTGCAAGAGTTTCAGAGACAGACAACTTTGAGATTAGGAAGCTGGCATACAAGCATACTTGCTCGTTCGACCTCAGGTTTACAAAACATCGTAAACCATCCTATAAAAGCATTGCTGACCCCATAAGAACAAGGTCATATCTCTTTTGTTGTCATATATGTTTTGGATTGACATGTTGCTTACAATCTGACAATGACAGCTTGTTGAACTGTTGTATTACAGGTTTGAAGGTGTGAAAAAGGGGCCGGATGCAAAACAAATTCAAAATGATGTACAAAAGGAGTACCATGAAGCAATCAGCATATGGAAGGCTAGGAAAGCAATAGAAAGAGCCAAAAATTTGAGTAGGGGAACACCAGAAGAAAACTATGCTCTACTCCCATCATATTGCCACATGATGAGTGTTGTGAATGAGGGAACATATACAAAGCTGATTATAGACGAATCAAATAGATTCAAGTACGTTTTCCTCGCATTTGGAGTGTCAATAAGAGGTTTCCAACATCTCCGAAAGGTAAAACCCTGTCACCAATCATGATGCAAAATTTACTTGATTCTTCTAAGATCTGATGACAAGATCCTGTCATCGGTATCATGTCATCTTATAATACCCGTGGCAATAACCCTATCATCCTGTGATTTTGAAGGTTATATCAGTTGATGGCACGTTTCTTCATGGGAAATATAATGGGAATTTGATGAGTGTTGTGGGTTCTGATGCAAATCAACAAGTATATCCTCTTGGATTTGCAATGGTCGATTCAGAAAATGATAAGTCATGGAGATGGTTCTTTGAACAGCTACTACATGTCGTTCCATGCTCACCAGACTTGGTGATTGTCTCAGACAGGCATAAGAGCATTAAAAATGCAGTGAGAAAGGTATATCCAACAGCTAAGCATGTGTATTGCATCAGACATGTGGAAGCAAATTTGAGGACACGATTCCATGATGCTGGAGCAATCAGCTTCTTCCCAAAGGCCACAAAGGCATACACTAAATCAAAGTTTAATGCGCACTTCAATGATATATGCAAAGCTAATGCGGAAATGGGGAAATACCTTGTAGATGCTGGTTTAGACAAGTGGAGCAGGGCTAATTGTGAAGGTGACAGGTTCAACATGATGACATCTAACAACTCAGAGTGTGTCAATTCAGCTCTAAAAATTGCAAGGTCATACCAGCTGGTGTCACTCTTTGAGTTCATTAGAGACATGGTGACATATTGGTTTCGGAGAAGGAGGATTGTAGCATCAAAGCTCCAGAATCAACCACCATTGAAGCTGAGGAAAGTTTTGATCGAAAGACACAAGATATCAAATAGGTATGACATAAAGCCTTTGAATGATGCACAGTTTGAAGTATGTGGAGGCAACTTTTCTGGAATTGTTGATCTTGCAAGGAAGACATGTAGTTGTAGAGTTTTTGATTTGGATCACATACCTTGTGCACATGCCATTCGTGCAATTGAACATATGCAGTTGAAGGTATCTGATTTCTTAGGTGTTTACTACACAAGCAAAGCATGGTTAAAGGCTTATGAGGAGACAATCTATCCAGTGCCATATAGGACTGAATGGATTGTGCCAGAGGAAATTCGTCAAATAACTTGTCATCCACCATTTGTGCGCAAGAAATGTGGGAGACCAAGGGTAAACAGATTGCCTTCTGTGGGAGAATTTACAGCCATAGTGAAAACAAAGAGAAAGACAACCACATACAAATGCAGCATATGCGGAGCTGCTGGTCACAACAAGAAGACATGCTGAAGAAAAGAAAGTTCAAGTTCTTCTCACACACAAGAGGTAGCTGCAATTCCCTGGAATGTATCACCTGTCACCTTTCTTAGTTTTGATTCTCTAAATTCACTATTTGATGAGACGTTGTCACCGAAGTTTGAATCTCATTTTGTTCGTATGCTTGCTAGATGTTTTTCTATGAGGGAATGATGAAACAGTTTTGTCGTGCTTAAAACCATATGTGGTAGTGTTTGATTTGATTTTACAATAATGACAGATTAACTTTTGAGAATATGCTTTGTCACCTACATACGGTCACACCTGTCATCTATAACCTTGTCGCCTACATATAGTCACACTTACATATAAGCATGTGTGTCCTACATATAATCACACTAGTTAATAGTAACCCCTACACCCAAAAAAACTAAAACCCTACACCCAAAAAAGGTAAACCCTAAAACCCTAAACGCAAAAACCACATGTTAAGTACCTGTCATCTCAACCCTTGTCACCTACATACGGTCACACTGGTTAAAAGTAACCCATAAAAACTAAACCCCTACACCCCAAAAAGGTAAAACCCTAAACCCCCTTTAAAGTAAACCCTAAAACCCTACAACAATTAGACCTGTAATGCACAATGTATATAACATCATAGTATTCATAACTGCCATACAAAAACATACATTGTTCAAAAGCTGTCATACAAAACAAATATTGTTCACAAACCTAGACATTGTTCATACATGTCAGCAATTAGTCTTAACTTCTAAACAACAATACATACAAAAGGACATTTCATGTCTTAACATTGTTCACAACCTACTACAACCACCTACAAAGATAGAAATTCACTAGAAGTCATCATCACAAACCTAGACGTTGTTGGACAGTTCTATAGCCATCTTTTCCCTGTGTGCTTGGATATTGTTTTCATCCACCTTGAATTCAGCACTGAAAGCAAGTGACTCGATGAACTTGATTGTAAACAGACCACAGTTACCACTACAAAAACATAATAACAACATATCAATACACAAAGTTATATGTAAACTTACAAAAAGGGAAAGATAATGAGACAAGACTTTACCCTATACATCCACTACGACATCTGGCACTCGATTAAAGTTGAATGGGTCTCCGTATCAACTAGGTGAGACATTTTGTCATAGCAATTGATGAAGTAAGGAAGCATGACACATAGAGGGTAAAGACGTTCTTCCAACTGTGCATCAGTATATAAATCTGGGCGACAGTCGTACACATTCACTTGATTTTCAAGCACCAGAATCTGTAGAGCAACCCAATGCTTGTCATCTATGGTGAAGGGAGAGTACACCCTATTTGCATCAAACCATGGCTTCCCAAATGAAATAGGCAACAGTCCATCCAGATAATCAGTCCAGCTCTTAGTGAAATAGAAGGATCCATCAAACAGTTTATCCATCACTCCAGTAGTGAAGCGCGATATGAAGAGCATGTCAACGATGACAACTTCTGCCCATCATTCAGGATCTGAATGAACCTTCTTCCTCAGATGGAATAAAGCTTGTGTGATATGCTGGAATAGAAAAATGAAGGCATGAGAAGACAATAAACATGAAAACATATAGAACATCTTGTCAGAATGTAACATACCTCATCACCCAACCAACTCTTCCTTGTCACAATGTCCCTAAAGAACTTCTTCGTCAGAGTTGTCTCAAAGCCACACACACCAATATTATTGGTTCTGAAAGTACAAAATACAAAAGCAACATGATAAGACACAAGAGAAGGCAGAGAAGCCAGAGAAGGCAGCAGTAATACATGATAGACATAGCTGTCATCCTTGTACCAGGCAAAGAAGGCAGCTCGTTCTTCATCTCCATAAAAGGAATTCTTCGGTTTCCTTGGAGGCTTCTTCTTTCCAACAGTGTATGGAGTAACCAACTTGTCACTTGGCTTAACATTCCTGGAAGACCTTCTCAAAGCAAGTGCCTCATTCTTGTCATCAGGATCTGTATCAGAGTCATCTTCCTCCACCTTTACAACTTTGCCTTTGCCTTTAACATCAGGTTTGATCATTTCTTCCTTGATCACAGACTTCTCCTCAACAACTGCTTCTTCTTTCACTTTAACACTTGCTTCCTCTTGTTTTACACCAACTTCTTCTGGTTTTGCAACAACTTCTTCAACTTTTTCCTCCATCACTACCTTGTCTTCAGGTTCTTTAACAGCTTCTTCAGCTTCTTCTTTGAATGGAACTTTGTCATCCACCTTGTCTTCAGATTTCTCATCAACCACCACCTTGTCAGACACCTTATCTTCAGCCTCTGCCTCTACAGCCACCTTGTCATCGACCTTATCTTCAGCCTCTACCTCTACATTCACCTTGTCACCGCCATTTACTTGAGTAGTTTCTTCCTCCACATCGACCTTGTCATCTACCTGTACAACAACCTCTTCCTTCTCATCTACCTTAACAGCATCCACAGAATCTTCATCCAAACACACCTTGTCACCGTCATTCTCCTCTTCAATTTCAGAAACAACAACCTTGTCATCTACTTCCATGTTATCACCTTCATCCTTAGCATGATCAGACTTGACAGCTTCATCATTCTCTCCTTAAGACTTCACAACAGCACCACATCTTCATCCTGCACAATTTCCACCTCAACATCTTCATTCTGACTATGAAATAAAGAAATAAGCTAGCATTTTCATCAAACTGAGAACAACCAACTTTAATGTCTTCCAATACCTGAGCATACTCCTCCTTTATTGATTTTTGCTCTATTGCAGCTTGTTGGGTGCTGGTTTCACCACCATTTGCAGACCTTCCAACAAATTGCCTCAAGTCATAGAGTTGAGTGTGCATATCAACTTGTCTATCATTCATCAACATAACCTCGTGGATAAATCTTGAACCTTCCATTGCACAGATTTCAGAGAATGAGCCACAATCCTCAAGTCATCTCTTAATAATTTGGCCCACTTAGGCTCATCAGTGTCATCTACACTTGTCTTGGGAACAGCCTGAGGCTTGCCATCTCCCTTTGCACTTTTACTCTTCTTTTGTGGTTGGGGCTGCACATTCTCACTCCTGACTGGCTTACCACTTCTAAGCCTGGAGGAAACACCAGCATCAACCTTGGTTTCCAGCACAACAACAGACTCCTTTGGCTTCTTCTTTTGCTTCTTTTCCTCCTTACCATCCTTCTTTCCACTAGCATCCTTCTTTTCCACCTTGTCATCCTTCACAAGCTTACCATCCTTCTGTTGTTGGGGCTGGTCACCTGCCTCCTCTTGTTTCTCATCACCCTCCTTCTCATCTGGTACCATGTCATCTGGCACCTTGTCATCGGGCACCTTGTCATCGGGTACCTTGTCATCATCCTCCTTGTCACCATCTCCATCTACAGGTTTCACAGACTTGGAACCCTTCACAACAAATGTAATTTTCTTCTTCTTCTTTCCAGATTTGCTAGCTACATGTTTTTGATGACGAGGGGCCTTGTACTTCTCCCCAAAAAGATGCTTCCCAATTGAAACCAGACTCTTATTATCATCATCTTCATCATCTTCATCCTCAGAAGATGTTTCCCTTAATCTTTTCCTAGAAATTGATTTGTCATCAGACTTCTCATCGCTGTCTTCATCTGAATCCTGGGGTTTCATAGAAGAACCACACGCATGAGTCTGCACAGCATACTGCAATCTCAACCTCATGGCCTTGTTTTGTACAACATTCTCCAATTTTGCAGGCACAACTGCTTGAGAACACCTCCATGCAACATAAGCACCAACAACAACGTGCTTCTTCTCATCAGGCCAAGAAAAATCACCAAAATTTACAGAGTCATACCTGCACACAGTGCCCTACAAAACAAAAACAAAAAAACAGAATATATTGAGCAAGATTACATGACATAAGCAATCAAATGGTTTCAAACATCCAAAAACATAAACACATACCAAACCATGTTGCATAATAGTTTCCTCAATTTTGGCATAGGTCAGTTGATAATCAGAAGAATTTGTGTACCAGATAGGGCCACAGGGAATAGCCTTATTAAATGTGAAGCTAACATTACAAATTGAAGACAAAGATGGGAAAGTCTCAAAGATCCATATCTGTGAACACAAAATGTTATAGATATAGTGAGAACAATGTTGTAATCAAGAAACAAAACAAATACACAATTGTAAACATCACATCATTTACCTGAAAGGCTAAAGGATAACCACACAGATTAAAACCTCTCCTCTCACACCCAGGATTGTCAGTCTCACAGATCTTTGAAAGCTTGTCAATAGTGGTTGCGTATACCTTCCTCCCCGAAGGATATTGAAAAAACTGTTTCATGTCAGAGACCATAGCCACAGACACAGAACTGATTAAACCACCAGGCTTACGGGGAAGCAAGACACCCTCTAGCATTAACAAATGTGCCAACATCATCTTCCTCTTGGACCTTTTCTCATTGTAGAACAACTGAAGCAGATCATGCAGTTTGCATTTGTGCACTCCTAACACATCATGCATCTCAACCACTGGAACCTCATAATCAGATTCTTTACAATTGAGTCCAGTGATTGCAGCAAATTCCAGAAGAGAAAACCTGACATACTCTTTCTTCAGTTTGAACCACATCTCATAATTCTTCTTTGTTTTCACTTGATTCATCATGAGCGTGTGAACCAGGACTCCAAGAAAATCCAACTGATCACCAATTTGGAATATAGTCCCAAAACAACCTCTACACAACCCCTCCCACTGTTTTTGAGTGACATTGCGTTTGATTTTATCTATGATAGAAACATCTGAATAGACATTGTATCTCCCTTTGAACCACTTACTAGAAGGGAAATGGTATTTCAAAGATTTCAAAGATTCAATATCAAAGGGAGGACTGCTTGAACCAGAAGCTGGACCAGACTCCGTACTTGACATGTTTACACCTGTCATAGACATAAAACAACATGACAGCATTGTCATACAATATCATGTCACCGAATACCTGTCACACATATACTGTCACCTAAAACCTTGTCATACAAAAGAATGGAATCCCCACCTTACGTTAGCGGATGAGTTTAAATGGAAAAACAGTTTGCGAGGGAAGCAACCAGAGAAAATAGAAATACATGCAAGAGTTTCCCTCGCAAAACAGTTGTCACCGATTAAAACCTGGACTCAAATCTACAAGCATCGTTGAAGTACCAAAGTTGATAACTGCTTCATATTCAAATGTAAAGACATGCGAACAACCAAAAACACTCAAAAGCAAGTTTTTCGTCTCAAAATTACTTCAAAATCAAAAACAGAAGAAAGGAAGATATAGAAACAAAAACGATACTTGTTCTCTGACCAGAAACCATAAATCAACAACAAAATGGAGAAGAGAACAACGATCAAACTCGAAAACGAAAACGAAAACCGTATCTCATGAACAATTTCAAAAACGAAACCCTAGAACTGTAGAAATCTCAACAAAAAAGGAGAAGAGATCGACTAACCTCTAGATTTGTAGAGGATATGGAGCGGAAAAACTTCGAAAGCAGGAGTAGGACGCCGATGAAGCCTTCTTTGGATCTACAATGGCGGATTTGGGGTTCGTCGGCGAGAATGGAGCGAGAGCGCGAGAAGAGGGAGAGAGAGAGAGAGGAGAGAGAGCGCGTTCGGGAAAAGTGGGCCGAAAAGTGGGCTTTTGGAGGTATTTAAACCACCTAGATTGTACATTTAATTTTTGGACGGGCTAATTACTTCCCACAATTTATTAAAGGGCAATTTGCGAAAATGCCCCACCCAGAAAAACGGTTTGCAAAAACGTACCTTAAAACAAAAAAATAGCGAAGCATGCTGTTTTGAGTGTTTTTGCAATAAAATTTACATTATTTTGTATTTTCTTTTAAATAGAAGTTTATTAAAAAATCATTATAATTCCAATAAAAATATTTATCCATAAATTATGGAAATTCTTTTTAAATACAAAATTAAAAAATAGAAAAATAAAAAGAAAATATAAAATAAGAAAATAGTTTTAGAACATTAAGATTTTTTGAAAACAATGAGATATTGTAGAATATATGGTGGAAGATATTGTTGAAGATATTTTTTTTAAATATAAAACGTAAATAAACGTGGAAAATTTATTTGTTGAAGATTATCTACGTTTCAACCTTCTTCGTGATTATCTTCGTTATTATCTTCGTTTCATTACAAATTAGGGTAAAATTTATCCTGTCACCCTGAGTAAACATCTTGTCATACACAACGAAATATCTTGTCACAATAAAAAGATTTTTTTCGGCGAGCGAGAGAAATTTGGTTGATTTTGTTTTTTGTTTGCTTTTTCTGTTTTTTAGGTAAGATTTTCTTCTTTAGGTAAGATTTTTTATTCGGCCCACCGAGAGGATTTCAGTAAGATTTTTAATTTTCCTTTAATTTTTAAAAAAGGATAGACAAAAATGAAATCTTTTTTAACATTAAAATATTTATAAAATCTTTTTATTTATATATTTTTTCAAATTTGGATAAAAAATAAAGTTGGTTAAAATATTTTATTTCTCAAATAAATATTAATAAAAATAATAATTTTCGATTTTTTTAAAAATATTTCGTTTTTTTATTTTATTTGATAAAAGTTGGTCATTTTGGGCATGAATGTAATATTTTTAGGCATAATTGCAATATTTTTAAGCATTTTTGCAAATCGAAAAAAAAGGTCATATTTGCAAACGGATTATTAAATAGGGCCATCTATACTACCTATAGTATAAAGCGAAGACAATCTCTTCACAAAAAATTGCGCCACGTGTCATTTTGATAATAGAATAATCAGCCAGGCCCTCCTTTATACAGATTAGGTAGTTGGAATCTTATATAATCTTATTCCGTAAAAATTACTTAAAATTACCAAAAATCCCGAAAATTATGACTTCTATCCTACCAAGAATTAGTTGTAATCTTTTCATAAATATTATTATTTAATAAAACGTGATATTTATCGTAAAGTATTTTTTGAACAAATCCAACTTATTTATATTATGAGTTGATTTACTATTGGTAAAAAAACACTAATCACAATACGAACATAAATATATAATATTCTATAATTTTAACGTGATCATTGACATTACATGTCTATATTAAATTAGGTTTATAATCACGTTACCCGTACATGGTACGGGGGTTAAACTAGTTTGGTACTAATTCCCCTTTATTAAACCGCCCTCCCCACCCCCTTCCCTCTATATAGTATGATAAAGTAAAATAAAGGATTTATTGCTTAACTAGTTGTACCCGTCGTGTCGTGCACGACTCGTGTTTTGTACTTTTTTGAATATATTAAAAATTGAATATTAGTGTGAAAACGTATAATAAAAAATTTGACATAATTTGATTTCATCGAATATTAAAAGTCTTTAATTTTTCTATAAATAATTAAGAATATATTGTTATGCATATCACATACTTATATTTTATATTTTATAGTCAATAACTTACATTATATTGCCAATTACATTTACTTATATTTTAGTATGCAAATTGCCAACTTGGTATAACCAAATTAAATGTGTATTTGTTTTAATTATAATATTTAATGAATATGTTTTTACCTATATATGTGTGTGAATATACCCAAAAAAAATCTTAAAATATAATATAATTCAAAAATCATGATATTCTGAATTTAAAAAATAATTTTTAAAATTTAATGAGTTCCAAAATTGATTAAATAAATGTTAGTTATATGAAAGTAAATCATATAACACTAATTGTACGACTCGTATAAATGTTAAAAATTTAATGTTAGTTAAGCGAGCATCTAATTATATTATAATCCAAAATTATTTGTACGTATGATCAACTTCAAATTATCGATGATCGGGGTAGAGATGAAGAAAGTCAGGACGTTGAGGTGCCAGAGAAGCTTTTTATGATCAATTCTAGCTAGTACCATACACGACAATTGGTACGTATCATATAATATTAATTGTACGTGTGAATGTTAGAAAATACGTACGTTAAATCATATAACATACCTTAACCTTCAGCTTCAAGTTGAACTCTATGATCAATTCTTGTGAGTGACGTACCTGAATGCATATTGAGTATCTTTTATAAAAGAAAATTAAAGAAAAAAAAATTAAAGATACAAGATATGACTTTAAAGATAAAATTAATAATTAGATAATTAAGAAAAATAAAATTTTAAAATATAGAAATTAGTTATGCCCGTCGTAAGAACGAAGTGCCGTGCACTACTATCAAATTTTAGCATGCATGCGCATACACCATGGTACGCTATCATATACCATTTTCTCTATATGTACCCGGTCGTGCCATGTACGACTCGTGTTTTGTAATTTTTTTGAATATATCATAAATAGAATCGTAGTGTGAAAATGTATAATAAAAAATTTGACATAATTTAATTTCATCGAATGTTAGAAGTCTTTAATTGTTGTATAATCGATTAAGAATATACTGTTATGCGAATCATGTACTTATATTTTATAGTCAATAACAAAAATTATTTTACAAATTATATTTATTTTTATTTTAGTATGCTAATCACCAACTTAAAGATTTTATATTCAACGAAACGTCAAGTGCGTGCATAATATATTAGTATGGGTTTATTTAAGGAAAATAAAATTAAAGATAGATAGTATGACTTTAAAGATAAATTTGTGAATTAGATAATTAAGAAAAATAAAAGATATAAAGTTTTTTTTATCTATTTGAGTTGGAAAAAAAAATTAAAATCATGCGGGGCCAGAATCAACGTGGTGACTCGAAAACGGTCGGCTTTTATAATATATATATATTGATTGATATTGATTTTAAGATCACTTCAACAAATTAAAAAAAAAAAAAAAAAAAGACCATGAGAATAGACCATAAAATGACCAGAAGATCCCTTCAACCCAAATCATGCGTGCCGTCATAAAATTTTCTTGAAAAAAATTCGTCCCGCCTACGCCTAGGGACTAGGGTTCTTTGATATTTCCGTGTCCGGCACCTCACCCCATGGATGCTGTTGATGGATCTGGGAAAGCCAACGCTGATGTTGTTATTCCAAATCATGCAAACGGAGTTCAAACGCACGCTGCTCGGTGCTCATTTCCAAGCAGTTCCGTCTCTTTCCTGATTAACCAGAGAGACGATCTATATGACACTGATGATGACACCATCCCCGAGATTAACGATCCATTATGCCCTGTCATCACTCTCACCGCCGAAGAAAAGAGGCGTATCCGAAGGCCATGGGCCGACGCCCTCATTGTGAACATGCTTGAGCTTGATAAAGACCCCGGTTACTACAAGATGAAGAAGAAGCTGGAACAGAAATGGCAGCCGAAGGGGCAACTCAAGTTACCCGACGTCGGTAATGGTCATTATGTGGCCAAGTTCTCGAATCCCGACGACCGTAACCGTGTCTTGACGGAGGGGCCCTGGATGATTGACGACAACTACCTTATGGTCCGTCGTTGGGTGGCTAACTTTGATCCCTTTGTGGGGAAGAATGCGCAAGTGCTGACTGCTTGGATACGGGTTTTGGGGCTGAGCATGGAAGGGTTTGACGAGGGCTTCCTTCGTCGGGTTGGTAGATTGGTGGGAACGGTTGTGAAAGTGGATGAAAGGATAATGGATGCGAACGGAGGCCGGTTTGTTAGGCTTGCGGTGGAGGTCGGTTTGGGGGGCTCGCTCCCGGGTAAACTCCGGTTCCGAGGCAAGGAATGGAAGATTCAATACGAGGCTGTTCGTGAGATGTGTTATGAATGTGGCAAGATTGGTCAAGTTAGGAAGAAGTGCCAGAAGATTGGATCAGTGCACAAGAAGACTTCAGCTGCATACTGATTCCCTTGTTTGCTGCATTCTGATCAATGCTGTTGATGCTCTTGCCAATCACTCTTCTACTATTTCTACTACTTTATTAGAATTCTTATATATTCCGGACTTTGTTATTCAGTTGTTGAACGATTATGTTACCCCTCGTGGGGATGTTCTTGCTTAATTTCTAATAAAACTTACCACAGGGCTATTGTCCCATTTTTTTGATTGAGGGCGATGTTCATAATAGGTAAACCGATAACCTCTAGGTAAACCGATAACCTCTAGGTACTACCCGTAGAGGCTTAACAACCGGTTGACTAGATGTCCGAATGCATTGCCCCATTTTTTGACCAAGAAAGAGACCTACCCAAACTCTTTCAGAGCTCAATATAACAACCTTTATAAATCACATCCCTAAAAGCCAATTCCAACCAAGATAAGCAAAAATGCCAGATACTGACAAAGGCTAAAACTTTCGGATACAACAAAATCAAAGGGACTGTGACACATAATCACACAGTCACCAGCTAGTTTGATACATATAAAACCTAACACTTTCAGGGCTCCTCAATATAACAACCTCTACAGGTCTGTGACATCATAAATCACATCCCTCTACAATGAGCTTCTAATGAAGATAAATTACGATTGTTCCTCTGCCTTCTTAATGTATCTATACGTGATTTACATGACCGATTTGTAAGTTTGTAACATGTGAAAGATGCTTAGTTAGCAAGACAGTGCGTGCAGTCGCGAAATGCTTACGGGATAGCTCTTTGTCTCATCCATTTGGTAGCTGACCACTTCTCTCCTGATACAACTTCACATCCTCCATGAACACTTCTTGGATCCGATTCTCCATCTAGCCCCTGGAAACATTGTAAGATATGATGACTTTATCAACAATGTGAAATGAAGAGAGATTGAACCACATAGGAAGAAAGTGAGTTTAACAGAAACTCAGAAAGCAGGAGCTCCTGTGTTCAGTTTAGTAAGAGTAACTTGATTTTCTGTTACATGAAGCTTCTGTTGTCGAGCAACCAATGCAATTTATTGTGATCTAGATAAAAGAAATCTTTTATCTGATATGATATCATAGCACATCTGAAATGGTTTGTAACCCTTACTTTATTAGACAATCAAACAGTTGAAGATTGCTGAAGAGACAATTATTAGACAATCAAACACTTGATTTTCTGTTACATGAAGCTCCTGTGTTCAGTTTAGTAGGAGTAACTTGATTTTATATTCTCAGCTTTTCTTATTTTTTGGGGGTTAAATTACCTTCCTTGGCATATTATTGTCCTGAGTTTTCTCTGGTTTGATTACCCACACTATTCTACATCATAAGAACTCCGGCAAATCTGATGCCTTTTCTATTTACATGGACTAAGAAGGAATGCTGACAGAGAATCAGACTACACTCATCCTCGTGAACTTCCCAGACCATGATTACAAGAATAAGATTGAATACCACTTGCTAACTACCATGATACTAGAAAGCCCATTATTAAATAGATGGAACAGAGCTAAAATATATATCAAACTATATCACAGGTATATTAAGAGGACCAAGGAAACTTCCCCTAACTAATCACCACTTACTAGCTTGGGCTGACAAAAAATCACATTAAAAATCGAGGAAATGGCATACATTATTTGGTTCATGTTCCTCTCTAGAGAACAAACCATTTAAAGCCACATTCTAAGTTATTAACCACATCACTACCTAGAGGCTAGAGCAATATTTTGAAATCTATTTCATGATGAATAAAGATGGTTAAGGTGCATACCATGCTCCAAAATAGCACTGCATCTCCTTTATTAGGTTTTACACATGTTCCTGTAACAGTCTTGCCACCACAGCTACACTCAGCTGAACCAGCCTGAGAAAATTTCATGACTTGGTTTAATACATGACATATCAGGAAACAATCTATTTACTATAAAAATCAAAGCCTCAGTATATATATAGTCCAGAAACTATTGCCACAGATACATAAAGAAAACGTGCAAAGTTTCAGGAAACAATTACCAAGGGAAAATATGTCTCTCCTCCCTCAACATTATCAGTTAAATACATCAGCATCGTAGCTATCCTTTGGCCACCACGTTTCACATTGAACTATTGAGAAATAAAAAAATCCATCTTCAAATGGTCAATAAAAGTAAAGCGCAACAAAACTTGAGGATGTTGAAGAAATTGAATTGTTTTTATGGTAAGTTTGAATATAGAAAACTCACTGAATCAGAGAAATAGTCATGATGAGGACGGTAATACTGATTTGGTTCATACCTGTGCATCTGCAGGCGTTAGCTTTATTATAAAGCAGATAACCTCACTACATCCGAACAAAGGTCTTTTTACTGAAAAATCTCACAAACCTACCTCAAAACTTGAAGAAGCTCACCATTTTCAATTGGAATTTGAGCATAGACAGAAATTCTCTTTTCAATTGCCTGTTAGGAATAACAAGAGGGTATATTAAGCATCAAGGTCGAATGGTGTGGTGTCAGTCACAATAGAGGGTGTTATTATAAGGGGAAAAAAGGAGTTTAGACAGAAAATTCTAGCAACTTCTCTATGAGATTTTACGTCTTTATGTAATATGAATCTTAACAACAAGCATCACTTAATATTTTGGTACATTTATACCAACATTGGACAGTTCATGCCATGGTTAAAGGCTTAGAGGGCACTTGAATTTGACCATGGCAACATTTTCATACATCTAAAACAGTTTGGATGCATTTTCTAAGTGCAAAAGATGCACAGTACTAATCAATAATCAATGTGAAGAGCCCGATCAATAGCTTCTAAGTGGTTCAGCATGAAGTAAATGCAACAGCAAGCATCATTCAGTAATGGGTTGCAAAAAAAAAGTACAAACTTCAATTAAATGAAACGGTGAAGAAAGATGTTGTCTGAAATCAAGATAAACCACAACTATATGAGATATAGGATGTCAAAGAAAGTAACAAAGGATATGGAGCACCACAGATGGTTCATCCATTCTAGCAGCACACTACTCTTTCTTTATTAATCATAAGTCCATGTCGAAAAATATACTATAGCATTTTGTTGAAAGGTAATACTCAATACGAAGACAATTATATATATCTCCACAAAGATGGAAGAACAAATGTTAATGAGCAGTGAAGGGGGCATGAATTAACAAGTCATGTGTTCCAAATGTTTGTGTAACTGGGCTCATAATCTAAAGCATGCATATGCAATTTAAAGTTTCGTATTAGGGAACTGTGGCATAGAAGATGAGTTTCGTATTAGGGAACTGTGGCATAGAAGATGAGTGATGAACAGAAACTAACCTGTATCATGGGGTACTTCCTCTCTTGTGAATTTAAAAACATGCCAGAGCTTGTCCTAACTTCGCTTTTAACTCCCTTCATGCCAAACACAAACCATAATATATGAGAAGGTAAACTTTATAAAAGGTATATATCATGAAATTTTACACACTGCACATATATGGCAAAACATTACCCAGTCAAAATATATATGTGTATGTGCGTGTATGCATATTGCAAAACAAAAACTTATCAAAATTAATGAAATAACCCTTATTTTGATCATATGTCGAGAAAAAATGGACCACTCATTTTGCTCCTCCCGTCCATTTTATAAAACTGGAAATAGGATTCAAGGGTTTCACTTTCTTCTGGATTTTTTCTTGCTGTAGATCAACTATAGATTATGGGATATTAATTATGTGTCAAACAATTTTAAATTGGGAATTGACTGAACATAGCTTTCCAATAAGTCTATAATTTCTCGTACTCAGTCATGCTTTGCTTAATGCAACTGATACAAAAGAGCTTGAACTTGAAATATATTTGTAGTAATGTAAACCTTGTCCCCAAGTACATGAACAAAGAAAGCACCTCCTTCAATCAAAACACAATGAGACGTGCACAAAAGGGGACGGAGAAAAATGCAAACCTTTCCCGTTTTTGTATCAACTACAGTAGAAACTTGAAGACGAGGCAAAGCAATTGCACGAAGGTAATCACATTCCTGCAAAATCAGTTTTATATCAAACTGGGTGGAAAAGATGTGCAAGAGCTGATAACAAGTTCAAGCAAAGTCAATACAAATCTTCATTTATAGGTTAAGCTTTTGCAAAGAACAGTTGTATTCTATAAGGCGCATCTTAACAAATGCAAGACATAACAGAAGAAAGGTTATTGCTTACATTTTTCAGCACCTGTTAGGTCAAGAACATAATAAACAAGATCAAACTGTGACTGTCCACAATTTGCTCACTGATTACAGCTGATACCATACCCACTAATGACACTACAAAGTATGGAGATAGACCTAATCCCTTTATTATATCATACTGCTTCAATCCTTGAGCAACCTAAACTTAATTGAACGAATCTGTATTCTAGTACCCATTAAATATTGACCACTGATAGGGTAATTCTTGTTAAAGTTCTCCAATTAGACATCTATCCACAACATGTGCATCTCTATTAGATGGAAAGTTTTCAGTCTAATAAGCACAAAGCCTGTATATGATTATGGACTTGAGATCATCTCTATTAGATGGAAAGTTTTCAGCTCAAATATAACATAAGTCAGATCACAGCTATACTGGCCCTATAAAAATGCAAGCCATGTCAATATTTTGGCACAAGCGTCTGAAATATAATGAGTTGAAAAGTAGGAAAATATGGATACAGCACATGTACCTCATTGCTCAAAAAGTTATGGAGAACGATAATTCGAGGTTCCCAGCTAACAATTTCAGGCTTAACCTGCATTAACAAAATGCAAAGATGAATGCACTACACAGCTGAAGGCAACAAAGCTTTATCACCTCATAAACCAGTATGCCTAAATGAAAGAATAGTATGCACAAACAAGTAATTCAGCAAGATGATTGAAAGACATAAAAATCAATCTGATACTTTTACGTGGGGGTTAGAATGGAGAATCACATCCTGAACTATATGCAATAAGAATATATGGCTAAGCTATTGCAAAAAATGTAACAACTTACAAATCCGATTCTTAAAATGGCTGCTTCCTTGTCATTTGTCCAGCTAGATAAACCTAACATGAAACCAAACAAAAATGATTATAAAAGCTGGGTAAAAATAACAAAATTTAAGTGGATTGTTAGATAATTAATAAATATGCAAACAATAATAAACAACTCAACCATGATACATTAGGCTCAACAGAATCAGAAGAGAAAGCGATACCATAAAAGACAGTGACAAAAGTGTAAAGACGAGAAATCGGCATGGATAAATGTAGACACATACAAGAAATTTAGAATTTACATAGAACATTGTTGCAAGATACTGACCCCCAGACCTCTGAAGATAGCTGCTGGAATGAGTATGCTGCAATGTTCTCAAGGATGGAAGACCAGTACCTATAAGCAAGTAACACATAAATTAGTTGGAGATCTTGCAAAAAGTGGCATTCATTGCTAATGCTAAAACATAAGTCTAAGCTGAATCACTACCCCTAGCCTATAGCATTTTCATCGATTCATCTAAAAGACAAGAAATATCCAAAATCTGAAGGAATAACATTGACATACGGCAAGAAGTGCACTATTGTTACTTCAATATGACATTAAGCACTTGAGTCTAATCCTCAAACTGACTTCACTTTCAATTAGCTGTATGATATTTACATCTTTCAAAACTACATTAAATGAAATTTAATCCTCCCTTTGTATAAATCGAAACACATTGACAACTTTTCTTTAGGATATATGATACAATTTGCAAAACACTGAATATTAAAGAAGTGCTAGCATGTACCATAAGAGTCTTCAAGCCTGTTTATGAACGCTAACTGAAATAGAGCACCTGCAAATTTCCAGAAACAGAAAATCAACACAGCTATGCAATTCAATCAGGACTACCATTAACAGCTCCATCCGATATCAATTTGATAAATTCAATCAGGATTAACACGGAAACGAAGCTATGACGTCCTCTCCACAAATCGATCACGAACACAAAAATAGGATCGCCGCTAAACTTGCGAGCAATCTAGATCCACGGAGCTAAGAAAACATGACTAGTAACAAACAAGATCAGCTTCAATTTACCGATAATCATGCCGACGGTGACGAACGTAAGAAGACCGAAAATGATGCTCATAGGCGCCGCCATAGGAGGAAGAGGACGGAGGATTCGGATTCGCGGAGGGATCTGAGGGAGATTTGAGAGGAGTTTTGAGTCCTCTCTCGAGCGGGGGGATTTGGGAGGTGGGATTGAAATGGCGGATTTCGTGAAACCGCTTATTCTAGTTAGCAGTGCCCATCGAATTACCGAAATAATAATAAGTTCGTCGCTCGTTTGCTGTTGCTTTTGAATTGGTATTGATTTTTCAATATTACAAGTTGGGAGAAGACTTTCGGGAGCCGAGAAAAAATGGATCGATGTTTTGGGGTGAGAGTCACGTCAGGTCGACGTCTTGCCCAAACTGAAATTTGTGCTATTTTGTTTTAATTTGGTAGTTTTTAATGAATTAAAAGATAGAAATCTACTATTTTGTTTTATTTTATTTGTCTTATAAATAAAAATTAATTGTATATACGTGTATACACATGTAGGTATTAGCTTTAGTTGATATATACTGCAAGTGTGTACACTTGTAGATAGTGCATTGGAAATTGAGAAGCGTAGCTATTAGTTTTGTCTTATATATACTGAGTACGTGTTCTTTGAGATTGAATGGTGAATTGGTATTGTATATACATGTGTACACATGCAGGTATTAGCTATAGTTGATATGTAGTGCAAGTGTGTACACGTGTAGATAGTGCAGATGAAATTGAGAAGTGTAGGTATCCGTTTTGTCTTATATATAGTGTAATTGTATATATATATATACTTGTATTAGTTATATAGCATGGGAAATTGGTTATCTTGTTTTTTGAGCGTTTCACATGTAAAATAAAAGGAATGATATTAGATTGTAGCATTTTAATTAGCATGTTATAATCTAATACGTGTTCCTTTTAGTTTTGTATGAGGAAACGGAGTGGTGTACATCTCTCACTTCCACCTGAAAAATAGAGTACGTGGTTCTTAACGCTTAAAGCATTATTCTCCCTCCTCAAGAAAGCAATCTCCTCGTCGCTCTCCATCTTTCTATCACTCGTTAATAGGTTCTGAGGCCTCCCTAAAGCGCTTTCCTTATCGTTGGAATTCACTTCTATTTCCTTCTCATTCGATGATGTACGTGGTTGTAACTCTTAATTCTTTTCCAATTGATCAGTCTTTAGGAATTATAGCTCTGTTAACTCGCTTTTAAGTAATTGATTCTTATGATCAACTTCTTCATGTTCAAAATACCCCTTCTCCACTTCCACATGATCAATATTCTCCATCGTTACACAGCTTGCTATTTCTGAAATTATGGCCGACGTAGAGAAAAGCCTTGAATGTTACAACAAGTGACGATCAGTTCCTTATTGACAGAACAACAAGGATTTAACACTGTCAGAAACCGTTAAACTACACCGCTACTAAACCCTGGTCGCTAAAAGCATACCAACTCTATGTTCATCAAAGTATACAGCAAGGAAATGCCATGCAACAATGAAATCAAATACAGGAAAGCCATAAAACAAAAGGGGTTTTGGAACATGAAGAAGTTGATCATAAGAATGAATTGCTTAAAAGCGAGTTAACAGAGCTAGAATTCCTAAAGACTGATCAATTGGAAAAGAATGAAGAGTTAGAACCACGTACATCATCGATTGAGAAGGAAATAGAAGTGAATTCCGACGATAAGGAAAGTGTTTTAGGGAGGCCTCGGAACCCGTTAACGAGCGATAGAAAGATGGAGAGCGACGAGGAGATTGTTTTATTGAAGAGGGAAAATAATGCTTTAAGCGTTAAGAATCAGAAGACTGAAAGAGAAGTTCAAAGATTGAAGAAGAGGTGCAAGAAATTGGACCTGCCTGATAAAGCCACGTAGGATGAAGGTAACCACAAGATTTCAAACTTAAAATGCCTTGAATATTTGTAGTGGTATTTCTGATCAAGTGGGTTTCAATAATGAATTCTGATGATTGGAAAATTCCATGTGGTCATGTATGCATAACGTAATGCATACTTGATTCATTTCTTGTCATTGAAATTTCTTAACAACTATGTTGACGAACATAATGTCAAAACGTTAAGGAAACGAGCTGCAATAATGAAAACATGGTAAGTCAACATACAGAGAAATCGTAATTCCTTTTTATATATGCAGTATCCTAAACTTTCATACTTCGACGGTTGGACTACCAATTGCAGGTGCGAGCAACAATTTGAAAGATTCTGCGATCTGCCAAAAGACATTTGCAATGTCCGTGATCCACCTTCAGAAGCCGGATAAAATCATAACTTTTGTCAAAAGGACCAGATCGAAGGCAGTGATATTATCAATTAAGCAGTATTTAGACATATATTTTTTTAGGCTTTTTCCTCATGTATTCATGGTTGGAAAATACCATGTTGTCATGTATGCATAACGTAATGCAAACTTGATAACGGCGGAAAACCCAATGTTAAAGCTTGCATATGTGAAGATGGTGGGAAAAAACCAATTTTCTATGCACTATGACTAATACACGTGTACACAATTTCACTACACATTCATCTACCTCGAACATGTATAGGATATCCAACTGTCATGTGTATGTCCCTACAAAGAACTTAGTGTGCACATGTCAAAGGGTTATTATAGTAGCATTTCATAGTTATCATCTTATACATTAGCTACCCGACTCAAAACAACCGAACTTTTATATCTACATTGGAGTATTATATAAACAAATTGTTTTTTTTTCCCTTTACGTTCACGTCTAACTTCTTATGAACTTGTTATAACAAAGTCACTTGTATATTTGTAAAATCTTTTGGGTTGTTTGTTTGTGCAAGGGGAAAAAACCTTTTTAAAGTAACACATACGAATACATATAGATAAGTAAGGAAGATGAGATAAGGAACATAAAAAATAAGCAATAGGTGTAGAGCTAATTTGAGATGTTGAGCAGCGAGAGAATGAAGATGAAGATACACATTTATCAACCTCAAACAACACATATAGGATACTCAACCGGCACGTGTATTTCTCTACAAAAAAATACTACACACATATCAAAACGATATTACAGTATTGTGTCATATATATCATCTTATACATCAGTTACTCAAATCCAAACAACATAAATTATAGATATAGATTGGAATTTCGTATAAACAAATCGTTTTTTTATTTTGTCTTACCTGCATGTCTAATTTCTTAACAACCTACTCTCATAAAATCACTTCTATATTTTTTGTTTTTGGTGAAAGGTGCAAAAAACATATTTGTACGTAACACATACGTACACATGGAGATAAGTAAGAAAGGTGACATAATAAGGAAGGGGAAAAAAGAAGAAGAGATCAGCTAATATACATTGGATTCCTTTAAAGCTCCACATACTTTAGGTGCAGACAAAAATACCGCCTATTTTATCCACAAACGAATATATGAAAGCGGCGTATGCCACCGAGTCATTCTCTCGTCATTTACTTCACTTCAAAGTTCAAACAGTATTACCATTTGCGATGAAACCAAGAACGATACACAAAAAAACTATTGCGTTGTTATGTCATCATGCTTTGTTTTGGACTTTGACACGAGTCAACAACTGTGCTCACGAACTTAAAAATAACATACAGAGCCGACACGTGTGTTTTCATACAAAAACATAATGCACACTTGTCAAATGACTATTATATTAATACGTCACAGGCATCATCTTTCCTCTTATCTACCCAACTTCAAACAACATAAGTTATAGATAGAGATTGAAGTATTATAAAACCAAATTGTTCTTTGTTTTTTTAGCTTTTACCTTGAGGTAGAACTTCTTAGCAATCTACTATAAGAAAGACACTTTTATATTTTTAGAGTGTACATAATTTTTTTTTTTTACAGTTTAGAAAAAAACGGTTTGTAATTAACGCATATATACCCATAGGGATAAGTACGAAGGATGAGATAAGGAAGATAAAAACGGTTTAAAATCTTTTCCGTATCGTTGTATAATTATAGCACTACTGTTTTTGTCATAACTAATGTACACTATTATGTGTGGTATTATATGTACGTTTTGGTTTTTTTTTTGGTATGCTATCTTCATTCTGCTTGTGTTAGCTTCTTCTTCATTATGCAATAACAGTAATTTGTCTATTTTGCTTACCAAATAGTACACCTCTATAAATAAGACCCCATATATAACTTTATACTAATGAAACATACAACAAAGTCTGCATTTTTTTATGTAAAAGAAAGACCTCTTGACTTGCTTAATATATATTCGTCCAACCCGTCATCTGAGCTCTCGTCTCCGTGTTCCATATGATCATCTTCTATGAGCTTTTCTTCACTGTACAGTCGAATTTCGCGAACGATATTCCAGGACGAAATATATGTACATCTTAGCTCTGTTGAAGACGCATAGATACAAACTTTAGCATATTTTGCCATTTCTTTTATCCTTTCAATATCACTGTTCTCATGTAATTGCATATACTTATGTGGGATATAACGATATGGACCAACATAATACATGAAAACAGAAGAGCCTATACACAAACTTCTGACATATGGTAATGTAAAATCACTCTTACGAATACAGTAACATGATTTAAAACCGCCAACATAAGTCCACATCCCATCTTGAAACGATCCTTCCCTCCATCAAAAAAAGTTAAAACTCTCGACCTCAGACATCTGATTTGTTTGTATTTATCATCAAACTACTCAACTGGGCTATTTATGAAGTATTATACATAGTCTATCGCATTAAAAAAAAACAATTTTCTATGCACTATGACTAATACATTTCACTACACATTCATCGACCTCAAACAACATGTATAGGATATCCAACTGCCATGTGTATGTCCCTACAAAGAACATAGTGTACACATGTCAAAGGGTTATTATAGTAGCATTTCATAGTTATCATCTTATACATTAGCTAGCCGACTCAAAACAACAGAACTTTTATATCTACATTGGAGTATTATATAAACAAATTGTTTTTTTTCCCTTTACGTTCACGTCTAACTTCTTATGAACTTGTTATAACAAAGTCACTTGTATATCTATAAAATCTTTTGGGCTGTTTGTTTGTGCAAGGGAGGAAAACTTTTTTAAAGTAACACATACGAATACATATAGATAAGTAAGGAAGATGAGATAAGGAACATAAAAAACAAACAATAGGTGTAGAGCTAATTTAAGATGTTGAGCAGCGAGAGAATGAAGATGAAGATACACATTTATCAACCTCAAACAACACATATAGGATACTCAACCAGCACGTGTATTTCTCTACAAAAAAATACTACACACGTATCAAAACGACATTACAGTATTGTGTCATATATATCATCTTATACATCAGCTACTCAAATCCAAACAACATAAATTATAGATATAGATTGGAATTTCGTTTAAACAAATCGTTTTTTTATTTTGTCTTACCTGCATGTCTAATTTCTTAACAACCTACTCTCATAAAATCACTTCTATATTTTTTGTTTTTGGTGAAAGGTGCAAAAAACATATTTGTACGTAACACATACGTACACATGGAGATAAGTAAGGAAGGTGACATAAGTAAGGGTGGGGGGAAAAAAGATGTACAGCTAATATACATTGGATTCCTTTAAAGCTCCACATACTTTAGGTGCAGACAAAAATACCGCCTATTTTATCCACAAACGAATATATGAAAGCGGCATATGCCACCGAGTCATTCTCTCGTCATTTACTTCACTTCAAACATTATTACCATTTGCAATGAGACCAAGAAAGATCCACAAAAAAACTATTGCGTTGTTATGTCATCATGCTTTGTTTTGGACTTTGACACGAGTCAACAACTGGGCTCTCGAACTTAAAAATAACATACAGAGCCGACACGTGTGTTTTCATACAAAAACATAATGCACACTTGTCAAATGACTATTGTATTAATACGTGACAGGCGTCATCTTTCCTCTTATCTACCCAACTTCAAACAACATGAGTTATAGATAGAGATTGAAGATATAATATAACCAAATTGTTCTTTGTTTTTTTAGCTTTTACCTTGAGGTAGAACTTCTTAGCAATCTACTATAACAAAGACACTTTTATATTTTTAGAGTGTACATAATTTTTTTTTACAGTTTAGAAAAAAACGGTTTGTAATTAACGCATACATACCCATGTCATTTCACAACTTCCAGGCGTTCGACAGAATTCGTGCATGATTTACTAACTATCCCCTTCAACCTCTCCCTCCCCGGCAACGACTTCGACCTCATCGTCGGCGACTCGGCAGCCCCTTCTTCCCCGTCGTATTCGGCCCGTAGGGCTCCCTTTTTGGGGTTTTTTTTGTCCATCTCCTTTTTTTGTCCATGCAATTTCCTTTTGGATTTATTTTTTTTGTCCCTTTTTGTAAGCAGTTTTTTAGAATTGTGAGTAAATTTATGAATTGGGCTACGGAACAATAAATTTGCAAAATAGAGGGGTACCAAAAGAAAATGAAATTTATTTTGCGTACCAAAAAGAATTGTCAATACCTCAAATGCTACCGGAAGGTGAAATCCCCTTTTTTTTAACATAGAAGATGAAGTTGGAAGATTTCACGCAAAGAAAATTAAATTTTTTTTTCTTAATGTTCCTCGCTGTCTTTGACATTTCTCTAACATCGTATATCGTATTCCTTCATTGATTTAAAAAATCTCAAAGAAATATCTCCGAAAGTTAGTAACATGACATCTTAGGTCCTATACAGAAAAGTCACACAATAAAAATTGAGCAAAAGGGGCATACACAACAAATTACGTTAAACTGTTTTGACAATCTCACACACCAAATTAACAAACGTACAAACTTCTCACTAAGACAAAATACAGCACCATAATGGTATTATTGACAATGATTAAGCTAACGACTTGATAGAAGAGAGAAATTTGCCACGTCTAAACTATTAAAGCCAGTAAAGCTATTTCTCCATGACACCAGAATCATAGTACAAGACTCTCACTTACCAAGGTGAGTACAAATCCTACTGATTAGGTTTTCCTTTTTCCCTGTGACAGGAAGTCCATGAGCTGCCAAGTAGTACTTCAGCTCCACCACTGTCAGGTTCTTCAACTGTCATGTTGGGTTTACATAGGATTTAATTAGATCATTGTGAGATCAACAAGTAAATGGATTTATGGGTCAAATGTAGTCGATTTGACCGATATGAATTTTAAAACAGGCAGCAGCTGAAACTTTCTTGACCATCTTGGGTTATGGTAATCTCTCCACACAATGCATTATCTTGCATCATGAATCATAATGCACTATAGTACATTAAATCATCTAGCTGCATTAATTTAATGTAGGATTCTATAGCAACGGTGAACATGGCCAGCCGGATTCATCATACTTTATCATAACATGACAAAAAGACCTTTCAGATTTTAGGGTTGGAAAAAAAACATCATTTTCAAAGTGGGGGCAAGATATTTTTCTTGTTGTAATCTTCTATCAACTTCAAGAGATAAGGAGCAGAGAATACAAAGTGGCAATATGCAAGTGGCTCACGTATTCAAGATGTTGTTTTCAAGCTTCATCTATAATTCTTTCCTCAAACTATAAGTTAATCAATAGCTAAAACATACCTTTCCTGTATCCACAAGTTTATGCCAATCATACTTTGCAGATTCCTTAGTAGCATCCTCTGCAACTGCTTTCCTTTTTTGACCAGTAGCAGCTGCATTTGTCTCCATTTCATAAGCGTCGCCATAAACGACTTGCTTAAACTCTTCCAATATGTTCACAATTCCTGGTCTGCAGCAAATACATATCAACACATATCAGAGGAGGTTACGCTAAGACTGCGCAAAACTGTCTTCATGTATATAGTAGAACTATCAGAGTACGATTACACACACAGCGCAGCGAAGTGGTCTTTGAGAATTACAGATACAGAAGCAAAAAGAAGTAAATCCCAAATCTAAGTTTACTTTTGATCACCTGGCCAATCCTTCTTCATCAGGAAGAGTCTCATCTTTGACTTCTGGAAGATCTTCTTCTTCCAGAGCAAGAGCCTGTACCACAGCATAATGTTTCTGCAAAGCTGCAAAAGTAAAGTTACCTTTAGAACATTGTTCCACTAAAGATGAATCAGTAAGTAGTCAAAAGAAACAAAATATGATAGCAGAATATACATGAAGCATCAAGAGTGTGTCAAAGATGATCCAGCACCAATAAGGCATCATTGGAGCTGTACACATAAAGTGCAAGTCTCTCATAGTCTGATGAAATTTTGTACAACTCCCGTAGAATTAAATCAACAACAAAAGGAGAGGCTTGCAGTTGGTCCATGCTAAAAAGACAAAATGGGAAATATATACATCTATGAGAATTCACATCATGCCATCATATCAACCATGGATCTTTCCCTAAGGGTGTGAACAATGGTTTACTACCATCATGACACTAGTTCACACAACATACAGCAATTAGTGTGCATTTCTAGATTCTAGAAGTATAAGAAAAATGGTTTATTACCATCCTGTATGAATCATGTATATAACCTATCATGCCCATAGAGTCATAGACATGTATAGGTAAAAGAGTGTGTCAATATATCTGACGATGGATAGTCAACAATCTTGTGACTTAATAATTAAACAATTTTACATATTGAACCTATCAATTGATAGAGTGCTATCACCAAAGAAATAAAATAAAAGGTAAGAAAAAGATCCATGAAAAAAACATTGCAAAATATGAAACTTCAAAACAAAGCATTTCAGAACACAGTGGTTTACCAGGATTTGAAAATTGGCATACTGAAAAATCCTTCAGGTCAATACGTTTCAGCAAGGCTTTTGCCTTTATAATTTGTTCATCGGATGCACAAGGAGCTGTTGTATTTGGATCCATATGATGCTGCCAAGATTCAATTTTCTTTCCCAATCAATTGACATGTGATAGTACAGATATAGATAGAAACTAAAGAGTGTAGAAGCTCATGCCTCCTCAGGCCATCGGATATCATCAGAATATGGGAGGGGTATCATATGCATTCCTGGAGGTTCAATCTGGCCACCTGCACTAACTATCTCATCCTGCATTTTGACAAGATTATAAATTATTCTGAGGGGGGGTTTATCAACGGTGAAAAATTAACCTAAAGGATATATTACAAGGTCTATCAACAACAGAAGGGGTGTTTATATACTAAAAATTGTACATTAGAGATTTATAGTACATGCTTCTGCCACACATTATTATGTGAATAAGCAGCAGGACAAGGAAGTAGAAGGCTTACTTGGGCAATCAAGGCAACCAGTTGAGGGTTACTTGCTACTCCATAAAATGCAAGGGCAAAACTGCATCAAGTAAACAGAGTTTCAAGAGCAAAAAATAAGTCTTCTAACAGACAAGTAGTTTGTGAAGTTACAAAATAACCAGGTTGACATTATGAGGGATTTATAAACAGACAAGTAGCTTGTGAAGTACACTATGAAGGGCGAAAAACTCAAGAAAAGCAAATCATCCGTGCAAGGCTGACATTATAATACCCTCCGTAGGACAAATAACCGGTTTTTCCATCATAGAGGTCACTAACCGTTTATAACGTAACATGGCCCTATGTAGAGAAACAAAGATCTGTGTGCTTCCAATGACTTCCTGCAACAAGGTAGCCATATCTTCATTACTAATGCAAGATTCATTATCTACAAGAATGGCAAGATTATCCAGATATACACTAACAAGCAATAAGAGTCAAATTCTGGTGTATGAATATTTTTAGGGAAAACGAAACTGCTAATAGTGTCATACTCCAAATAAGAAGCTGGGCCTTTTTTAATATTAAACTGCGCATGAGTTTCAATAAATCATTACAAGATGAATAACATATTAACACCTTTTTATTTTTCCTGCTTATAATTATAGGGAATGAGAAGGAAAATAGAGTATGAGAGAAGATGCCTTTACATTAGAAACAACATACATGATATAACTTAACAAATTTAATCAGTGAAATTTGAGCAACCTCATCAGTTGGAAATAAGAATGTGGTCGGCTGTAGATTGTGATAATCTTCTAATGAACTCAGTAGCTTGAATCCTAGGAGTCGAAGTGGCCCAGCAGCAGCTGTTTTTATTTTTGATAGGTCCTCCATTTTGATCTTTATATCTTGACTGAAGGGATAAAAGAATAATAAATATTCAAATCATTTTGGGACAAAATTTTAGACTATCTTGTATAGTTGAGAAAAGTAATAAATCTATTAAACAAAGGGCATTATTTGGACACTTGAACTCCCTTAAACCAAGTACACAGCATCAAAGCAAATAAAAAAGGAATCTAACTTTTTAGGTTGTAGATACGTTTTTGTATACTCCATTGTAACCATCAGCCATAATCCACAAAGTACTCGTCTTACATCAGAAATTTTCAAAACCTTCTCACATCCAAACGACTTACGAAATTACCAGATACACAAGTAACATTGTCAAGGAACACCACCAGATTGAGTGATCATGATATAAGCAACAACAATCTGCATCACAGGATCGCTCATCCTGTTTCTAGCCACTTATTAAATGTTATTAAATACTGATACATCCTATAACGTGAAACTGCGAGAGATGGGTACATCTTCCTTCTAGAATTTAGCCATATACTAAATTCATCGAGTTAAAACTCAAATGACTAAGGGATCGTTTGGTTTTTTGGAGAGAAAGGAAATGGTTAAGTTATGTATCTAGACATTATTTAGTTTATGGTTCATTGATAAAAAGGATAATCATTACCCCTTTCTTCCACTTTTCATGCATAATTTTAGCAACTTCTCCCCACCCCTATCACTCATACTCCTGTAACCATTACCCCTCTCCTTCCATTTTTCATCCAAAAAAGAAAAGATCATCACCATTTTCTATACAAATTTGTTTCCTTTCCGTTTTGTTTCCATAGTTTTTATACCAAACGCCACCTAAATGTCATTCCAATTCCATAGGTAGATTTAGCACATACCAAATGAGTGTTAAAGAGATACTGTAAAGATGAAAATACATACGTCCCATAAGACTGAGAATACGTTGGAGTTTCATTGATTAGTGCTCCAGTGTCTGAGCATATTAAGGATCTCTCTGTCTGCACAATAGAACAAGACTTGTTAGATTGTAATAGTGCACAAGTTCTCAGAATGAAAGGAAACACATTTGACTTTGACCATCTATACTTGATCGTATATATCTAGTGTCAAAACAAGTGCACCACATTGCTAATTAACATGTCTTTATTAAGGCTTTCTTCTTAATACCAAAGCAGCTGAGCGATAGCTCTTTGATCGCCAGATTCTTGAGATAGCAAAGGCATGGTTCATCCTCTAAGGGAGAGAGTAATTGTGAAGGTTCAGCCCCTACACCGTGGTGACTGCAAGGAAAGGCAAGGCTCAGGCTCAGGCTCAGGGGCCAGCCAGCCGATTGAACCAAATGCCAGTTGAGCGTCTCAAAGAAATAGAATCAATTTAAGTGCGTTCACAGAGCTACTATGAGATAGTCCGTGAGACTCTCAAGATCAGGATCCAGATTCATATCTCCCAGCATCAGTGGAACACTTTTTAAGAAAAAGTTTGGTTGGGATATTATCCATTCATCATGGTCAGAAATCAGAAAATAGATGTACAGTTTTTTGAAAAGGACCTTTTCCATTATTGAGATGTTATCAAATGCAGGTTTTAGAAAGGTTTTGCCTTGACAGAAATTTGTTGAAACATTGTGTAGCCGTCTCAACATTTTGTCTGCATTTCATCTCTAAAACTTTTAAAATATGTAAATGCAAGAAAGCAATTGATACCAAACATTGTTGATAGTATTCATTATTCTATCTACTTCTGTAAGATGTAAATGGGTTGGGATGAATTTGTTTTAGAAAGTGATACAGCAAGGAGAAAGGAATAGGGCAAAAGAACCTAACTGAAGACAATGCGCACTTGCACAGATACCAGACTAAGAGGTATAGAGGATGATCAAAAACCCTCTGGGTCAATCTCTATTAATTACAAACACAAAATCTATGGAACAATTTCTACTAAATACAAGCAGGAGGACAATGTTACCTGGAACAGAATTGCCAAAAACCAATTGCAGGTAAAGACAGTAGCACAACAATGTAAGTGACATTCGCACCTTTTTATACCTTGCCTCTACAGTCACCTACAACTCTACATGTGAGCTTGGCAACTTTTCTCTTACAGCCCATACGAGAAAACTACTACATATGATTCTAAATAAATCTATGGACCCTAGCCTCAACCTTTTACCGAGATAATACTCCCATAAATAACACCCCCGCTTATCCTAGTCCAAATGTGCAACAGAAAGCATTTTAGAGTTTATAAACCAAATAGGATTGGATTTATATTCTCATTTATCTCTTTGTATGATTTAGCAGAAATTTTATTTTGATGAGCATTCTTAGTTTAAATAGGTTCGTATTTCATCTTCAAGTAGGACTAGAATGTTCAGTTGTTAAGCAGTTTTGGCCTTATTGTTTAGCATGGTTGGTTATGAATCCCTCATGTCAGAATTGTTTCTTTCTTTCATCTCCCCCCTTCTCGTCCTCAATCTTCTCTCTCCCATTCCCCAAGACCTTTGTCAGGTTCGCTGGTAACAATTGAATGACCGACAGATCTGTTTATAAGCAGAAGTAAAACATCACAAACCATGACACTTACCTTTAAAGGAACATTAGTGGCAGAATCAAGCCAGATAACCTTATCTGTGGAGAATTATAAGGTGTGAAAACAAAACAAGTTAGACAACAGCAACTATTGCATATCATAATGCATTTAACTGCAACAATATGAAGGATAGCTGTACCAGGGACAGTTGGACGGATCAGAGCATATGAACCGAGTTCTATGGATAAACCACCAGCAATGGAAAAAGTAATTCTCCTATGTCTACGCTTCTTAAATATCCGCTTCTTCAGCTGCAACTTCATATCTTCAAACCTGCAAGCAGACTTTAAAATTAAACAGTGTAGACAAATCTTCCCCTGCTATTGCTGGTCCACCCGCATTAAGCCTTCTCTACAATATGAGAAGGGTCTCACAAAAAGTAATATTATAGCCCCTATCTAATATAAAATCTCCTTTCAAAATTACCCTACCTTGTGGGCACTACAATGATATGTGTGATAAAAGGAAAGGAAGATATAGGAAACACACAAGTCATTTCCCTTTTTTGCTTCCCTGTGGGCCACATTAATGCCTTTTCAGTTTTCACATAGGTAGATTATAAATAGCTTCTAAAAAACAGTAGGGTTTTAAACAAAATTTGTCTGACAGCTGGTCTTAATTGGAGAAAGTAAGTTGAAATACATTTTCTATACCCCATCCCTTATTATGATCCTACATAACTTTTGCGATTGTAATCACTTCTTTGTTCGATGCTAACAATTGCTCAGTGGCTTGTTTTCAGACTACAAAGCATAATCACATATTCACAAAGGCAAAAATCAGAAGAGGTATAACAATTGAAACATCAAAGAGTTGGTTGGAGAAGCATTGTCTTTCCATGTATATCATGATTGTTTTTCAAATTAAAAAATGTAAGCAGCTTTGAGAATTTTTTTTTTCAAAAATTATTAAGTTACAAGATCTCAAAAAATAATTTCTGATAATAATGTAAAATTACAAAAAAGACATCTTGACCCCCCAGACTCCGATTTGCATCGGGACCCATCAGCGTAGATGTTGTATAAAGAAAGAGTTTTAAGTTTCTAGCTTTATAATCAGGGGCTCAAATTAAATTCAAAACAGGCCCCAAAAATTATATGATGTGCTTGACTGCAGACATTAAACTGGGTAGCCCATTGCACATAGTCGAGCATTGATCAAAATAACAAAAATTATCACAAGACATCATCACAGCAGTAGCACAAACATGTAATATGCTTTGATAAAAAATGAAATGAGTGAAGTCAACTATTCAGAACACAATGAGGATAAACCAAGCAAAAGATGTAAGTTGCATACAAAGTCTCCGACATGTCAAATCAAAATAATGATTTGAAATATCACATTCCAAGTTGGAATTTTACTAAAGTGCTGTAGAGAAGAATAAACTGGGCATATATGTCAGACTACATGCATTTTGAAATACATACCTGTCTCCAACAAAGGACATGAACTCAGCAAGAGAATCTCCTTCCAAATCAAGCATATCCTAAACAAGGACCACTTTTAATGTAAGTTATAAAGCATAGAATAAAAGGAAAAAGGGAAATTTTGCAAAGAATATGGATCTACCGCATAGAAAGTAGACATGTTGAATTTAGTATTTGGATTGGATAAAGGGAGTAGTTCCAAGACAATGCCAAGATCTTGTGCATCCTGAAAGACAAAAGAAATGATATGAAAGATGAGCACCCAGTGGCCAGTAGAGATAAGTTTTTCGTAAGATGCAAAGTCGATATTACTTTGGCTCGTTGAATTGTAGTCCTCATCATATCCAGCTTTGTTACTCCTTTGATATTACCAAAAGGGTCATCCTCATTTGTGAATAGAAGTATTCGTTTCTCAGTTGTCTTTGCAGATCTGTAGTAAAACAATTGCACCCATCTCAGACTCACATAAGGTCATGGACTTAAAAAGCTTAAAGTCAAAAACATTTTTAAATGATCTCCTCTAGACCAGCATTACCCTTTACGCAATAGTGCTTGAGCAGCCCAGATGGCATTGTACAAGGAATTATCACGAGACCCAGGCATGATTCCGTACTGGCTGCCTATGTCCTTCTGGAATGTCTCTGCACAGCAGTAGAAGAAACGGAAGAACTTGCAAATTAAATCACCCAAAGAAAAATCTATGATAGCATCCTAACTTCAGACACACAAAGCAGAGCAAGGAAGGCTATGGTAGAATCAGCAGCAGTAGTTGGGTATGTACTCCTCAATATCACTATAATTAATAGAAAGAAAATGCGTAAATTAAATTTTTATCATATTAACGAGGAAAAGAGCAGCATGTCACACATATCAAGAATATGATATTTCAACTGAAGCCTAGGATGGGAAAAAAAAAAGCACAGCTTCCCATAAATCAACAGAGACATTATAGCAGGAAACTAACAACTAGGATGTTCAAGGTCTATTCTCATGATAAGGGAGGGGAGTGGGGCAGAAGGCCAGCCACTACCTAATTTCCGCAATCCTTATTTAAGGGGTTGAACTGGAAGATTATGTGTCATACTCTATCTAGGAACCTTTTTCACTTCTATCTAAAGAATCACACAATAAAAGAAAGTAGCATTTCTCCAAGAAAATATTAAAGAAATCTTAGAATAGAAAGAATAGGTCAGTTGATGACATAAAGAAAATGTTCTTTTGAAGTATCCTACTTAAGGGCGTTAAGACAAAACTAAAAATATTGTTTCCGAGTATCTGTTTCCTTTCAATAATAATATGCATGCAAATTACACAGTGGAAGTACAAAAGGGTTAAAACTAAAATGCACCAAACTTGATATCAAAGGCTAGATCCTACATACCAAAATGCAACAGAATGCAGAGGTGTAGCCTTTCTTAAATAAAATTTAGAGGCATGCTTGGCAAATAGTGTCTGTACTAGCCGCCAACATTGAACAATGCTCACCTTCCAAGGAATCAAACTCTTTAATTAACTTAGCTGTTGGCCTATCAAGGCATTCACGCTCAGCAACATCAAATACAAAAACATTATTTAATCCCTGCAAATTCTTCTTTTCCCTCTGCAAATCAAAGTTCAAGGAAATAAATACATATTTCAAATAATAGTGCAAAAATGGCACAAAACAAATGGGCATAACTAACAGATAAAATAAGCAGAAAGAAAGTAACATTCTTTTATACTATAACTTCTCTAAAACACCAAATGATTTTATAATAGCCCAAAACAATATTGAGCCAACTAGCACAAGTTCAAATGAAGCCTATACTAAACCCTAAGTACTATCACCACTATCATTGCCCACCAAATCATTAAATAACAAACAAAAAAAACTCAAATA
Source organism: Polygonum maritimum (assembly GCA_963924305.1). Lineage (NCBI taxonomy): Eukaryota > Viridiplantae > Streptophyta > Magnoliopsida > Caryophyllales > Polygonaceae > Polygonum > Polygonum maritimum. The sequence goes on along the minus strand of OZ002729.1, from coordinate 44,526,670 downwards.
AAAATTAGAAACAACTCTTCTAAAAATAAGAAAGGACCATCTTACTGAGTTGAAGAAGCATATGGCAACTTCATCATAAGACTTATTGATTATTTGATTCTTCAATGTTTGGGAGATACAGCTTGTAGCTACTTGAAAATGTGAGGCATTCTCTCCATTGTCCTGGAAAAGAGAAGGCAACAGAGATCAACTATTTAGAAGGATATGAAACTATGAGTAAATCATATTAATTCACTGAAAACCTAGAGCAGAAGTACATGACACTGCAACTTGTTCTTTGTATAAAGCAAAAATGTAATTTCAAGAGTCTAGATGCATTATGGAATTTTTCAAGACACAGGATCTGATGAGGGTAAGTGACTCAACCATGTATCCAGGGAACTCATTCTTGACGAACATAAGAATTTAATCAAAGAAAGGAATACAAGGACAAGAGTCCATTCTGAAAAAGAGGACCTAAACATCGAAAGAATGAAGGCAAGAAAATGGTGCAGGAACAAAAGAGAAGCCCTAATGATAAGAGACTATAGGAACAAAATTCACAAGATCACCCTTAGTTTTGGATGAAGCAAAACTGGAGTATTTCGCTTAAGACACAACTTCAGCTAACTTTCACCAATTGGAATGAACATTCAATGATTCACTATCGAGCACATAGGTCAGTCACAATTTTCATTTGACTAGCATTCATTTCAAGGAAGTAAGGTCAACCAAATCACTTGTGTGCCACTTGTAATCAGGGAATACAGATAAGACCTGTGGTTACGGGTACTGGACGAGTCTTTCTTACTCTTCAAGTTGCTGGCACTAATAACTTTCTATCCAGCTGGAAAATATGACCAATATTGTGCTTAAATCTTAAATGGTTATACTCTTGTTGTTATTAGCATTTTAGAGATCCCAAAAAGCATGATTTTGTTGTATGCATGTCTTTAAGAAGCTTCGCATGAATGATATCATCAGAATACTTTTGTTTTAGACCTAATAGTTCTAACTTTCCATAAGATCACCAAATAGAAATCCCCTCCAAAGCAGCCATGAAAAGTGATCATATCCACAAAGCATTTGGACATCAAACCCTTGAAATACATAGTACACTAGCCTGATACAAAGTTTAACCTTGAAATCGAAAACAAATTGATTCTACTGTTCATAGGAAAAGCACGAGCATAGGGGACTCACCCGAGGGCACGTAGAGCTGAACATTTTGGGGGAAGCGTCCACAAGATACACCACGAATTCCTTGCTCGCTTCTTTCTCCTACATAAGACCGCCATATCAGACCAGGCTCCAAACTGATTATCCTTCAGTACCACCGCCATTTTACAAAATTCGGAGGAATGGAGTTGAGAAGAAGAAAAAGAAGAAGAAGAAGAGGAGGAGGATACCCGTAAGAAATCGGCTTCATCGTCGTCTTCCTCGTCACGGAAGACTTCATCGGGGTCTAGGTCCATGGCGGGCGGGGAAGAGAAGATGCAAAATCTGCAGACGATTGCGAAGGAGACGACTGAAGACTGACGAAAGGACGAGACAGAGATGGAGGGAGAGGAGGGGGTTTGAAGCCGAATTAAAAGCTTCCCTTGCAAGACAAAACTCGACCTTTACCGTCGTTTCGCTTTTGGAAACTGTTTCTTTTTTTTTTTTTTTTTTTGATAAGGAAAGGAATTAGGCTAGGCCTTATACAAGATAAGAGACACTATCCTAGAGCATCCTTACGGATGAGGTCCAGAAGACCTGAATCGGAACAAACAGGCAGAGTCGAAACACAACGGAAGGAGTTGGCGATGAAGTCAGCAGCAGCATTCGCTTCTCTAGGAACATGAGAGATAGACCAACTCTGAAAATTCCTAAGCAAACCATGAATATCCGCCCGAATCATTTCCACCTCCCACGGGCAGCTCCAGCTCCCCAGCACCACATTGACGACTTGCAAATTGTCACCTTCAATAACCAATCGGGGAATGCCACGGTAGATGGCCTCCAAAATCCCCAGTCGGAGCGCGTATGTCTCCGAGAAAATCACAGAGCGATTCCCAAGGAACCCTCCGTCATGAAAAATGGGCGCTCCAGACTCATCCCTGAAAATAAATCCAAAGGAAGCAGCACCAAAAGAATTAACAGCCCCATCAAAATTGAGTTTGATGTGGTTAGGGGGAGGTTTGCTCCATTTCGACGTTTTTCTCCTTTTGTGGCATATGTTTTTTCCTCCGTGCTCTAAATTATTGGCTTGTCTCCATTCTGCTTTCTGTTTTTTGTTGAATTCATCTACAACCTTAGGGGTTATGTTCGAATGGTTATCTGAATCGAATGTTAGCTTGTTTCTGAAGAACCATATACTCCACCAGATTCCAACTAAATCTTCAAATTCTTTCGTCGTTGTCTTAGATTTTATTTCTTCTATTAGTTCTATTGGTTTTTTATTGTTTGGATTTAGATTTCCTATCACTCTGGTTGACTTACTGTTAACGGATTTGCTCAGAACTTCAGTTACCATCTGGCAATTCATAAAAAGGTGGTAAGAGTCTTCATGAGTGTTTGTACAGAAAACACAACCCTGTGGAACTCCAATGTGGTTTGCAGCTAGTCTAACTTTTGTGGGTAGGCCATTTCGGCAGATTTTCCATAGGAAGTTTTTCTGTTTTGGTGGAATTTTTAGTTTCCATATCCAGTCAAGGTCTTGAGAAGGATCATTTTTACTCTTATGGATCCAATCTACCGTTGCTTGAGTCGAGAACCATCCGTTCTTACTTGGTTTCCAGTATAATCGGTCTTGGACGAACGTTTGTGGGATGACTATTTGAGATATTAAGTCCACTTTATCTAGTTGGATGTTTCTTTTTAAAAGCGGGATATTCCATGTTTTGTCTTCTTTAATGTATTTACTAACCGTTTCCTCCATATCAGGTGGGTTTCTTATGTTTTCTCTTGGTGTTAGAGGATTGTCTCCAATCCAACAGTCTTTCCAAAACTTAATCGTTTTTCCATCTCCTACCTGCCAGTAAAGGCCGGATAGAAATTGTTTATGAAGGCTGATGAGCTTAGCCCATTGCCATGATGTGTTAGATTGTTTTTTATAGGTGAAAAAATTTTGGTTTCTAATATATTTTTCCTTTACTATTTGCACCCATATATTAGATGGTTCAGCGACTATTTTCCATAGGAGTTTTAATTGTAGTGCTTGGTTCAAATCATCTGCTTTAGTGATCCCCAAACCTCCTAACTTATGGGGTCTACAGATTGAATTCCAACTTATGAGAGGTTTGTGTCCATTTTCCGTGTTCCAGAAGAATTTTTTGTTTGTTTTGTCCAAGTCTTTATGAATTGATTTTGGTAGGTAGAATGATTGCATCATATAGTTCGGTTGTGCTGACAGATTAGCTTTTATTAAAATTGTCCGGCCTTCTTGGGATAGTGTGTCTGCTTTCCACTTTGATAATTGGTTCTTAGTTTTGCGAGTAATATCTTGGAATGTATTTTTGGTAACTCTTTCGTTGATAATGGGACAACCTAGGTATTTATCTAGTGCTGTAGTATTAGTTATGTGTAGCTTTTGGAAACTGTTGGGTACAAGGTTGGTGGAAAGTCTTTTTTTTTTTTTTTTTTTTGCAAAAGGTAAACCTTAGGTTCCCTTTCTAAAAAAGGGCCAACCTAGATCATCCTTAGGGATGATTGTACTAAACTCCTTCAGGAGGGGAACTAGGTCCGAAACTCTAATTTCCGGGGTTGGAGGAGTCACACTTCCTGGGCTCTGGGCAATGAAGTTGTTGTAGACGTCCAAAAAATGGGTTGGAATGTCTTTCTTGGACAGAAAATCTGCAGCTTGGTTGCATTCACGGAAACAATGGAATATCCTAACTTCAGAGAAGCGTCGAAGAATATGGGAGACGTCTTGGAGGATGGTTGCAATTTCCCAAGGAACCTTCCAGGTCTGTTTGAGACTGCTAGAGCTTCTGCTTGCAGCGCATTAAGCACTTGACAAGGTCGTCTATTCAGAGCAAGCACCCTACCATTCGCAGAACGGCAAACAAAGGAGGTGTGGGAGCTTCCATCTGACTTCATCGATGCATCAAAGTTTATTTTTATCCAACCATGATCAGGCTTGCGCCAGAATAGAGGTTTGTGGTTAGAGGATCCCTTCCTAGGACCGGGTTCTGGTGTCGCCATTTTCCAAGTAGTATATGTTGTGAAAATGATGTTAGGCAGCGAAGTGGGGTCCACACGAGCCTGGCTGCCGAAGATGGATGCATTTCGGAAAGTCCATACCTGCCACCAAAGGAAACACAGGAGTTCAAAGTGCTCATTTCCTTTACGGGTATGTTCTAGGTTTGTTGTGAAGTTATTGTGAAAGACAAGACAGATTGGGAGATGAAATTTTTGCTGTATTTGATACACAAGGGACGTAGTGAAGGGGCAATGAAAAAAAAGGTGGTTGGCATCTTCTTCTGCAGCATCACAAAGACAACAATAATTGTAAACCTTGTGAAAATGCCGGTTCAGCCTTTCCGTAGTTGGGAGCCCATCCGAGCAAGCTTTCCATAGGAAGGATTGTATTTTGGGTGGTATTTTGAGGCGCCAGATCCAGGAGCCGTCAAAGTGATTACGAGGGCCCTCTTGTCTTAACAGCTTGGAGGCCGTCTTAACAGAGAAGGCTCCATCTGGGGCAGGGGTCCATATGATACGATCCTCTATCTCAGTAGCCGGAATGTGGATTTTAACAATTTGCTCAACTAAATCCCTAGGGATGGTCTGGAGTAGTTTAGCAATGTCCCATTGCTTGTCAAGGGTGATGAAGTCCGAGACTAGAGCATGGATGTTTCGGCCATCAAAAAAAGGGGTTAGGGGAGTGTCGGTGGCCCAGGGGTCCGTCCAGAACCGGATTTTCCGTCCCGAACCAAGACGCCAGCGTAGGCCTTTACGGAATGTATCTCGTAGCAACGATAGACGACTAAACTGCCAAGAGAGATTCGGTTTTCTTTCATACTCAAAAATATTCGAAGATCCAATGTACTTTTCAGTTATGATCCGAACCCACATGTTATTTGGCTCGTTGAGAATTCTCCATAATAATTTTAGTTGTAACGAGATGTTGACTGATTCAGCTTTCCTGAAGTTTAGACCACCTTCCTCTTTAGGAGCACAAATTTTGTCCCAAGAGATGAGAGTGTGATAGCCTGGTGTGTATTTATTCCAGAAGAAATCCTTGTTGACCTTATCAATTTGGTCTAGTATTTTCTTAGGGAGTAAGAAGCTTTGCATTAAGAAGTTAGTTTTAGAGGTAAGGTTTGCTTGGATTAATATGCTACGCCCTGCTTGGGATAGGGAGCTAGCTTTCCATCGAGACAGTTGTTTTTTGAGGTTTGATATAGCTTCATCGAAGATCTGGTTCTTAACACGGCCACGAACAATCGGAATGCCGAGGTACTTTTCCAGGTTAGCTGTCAGAGGGATGTTTAAGAAGCTTGCAAGAGCAGCAGCTTTAGGGCGCGAAATATTACTATAGCATTGAAGGCTGCTCTTATGGAAATTTATGACAAGACCGGTCTTTTGGGCAAAATTATCTAAAGTTGTCTTAATGAATTTCATGCAGCTTTGTGTTGCATCTGCCAGAATCATAGTGTCATCTGCAAAACTCAAAAAGGGTAGACAAGTGTCGTTCTTAGTCAACTGGATTCCCACCCTTCGGGAGGGGCTATCAGCTTCTCTTGTGAGAGTCCTAGCAAGAAATTCCATGGCAATGATGAAAATATAGGGTGCTAGGGGATCACCCTGACGGATACCCCTCATTGGCTTAAAGATGGGTCCTGGCTCATCATTCACTAGCACAGAGAAGGATGTTGTGGTGATACATGTCATGGTCCAGTTGATCCATTTCTGGTGGAAACCAAATTTTGTTAGAATTTGTTTGATAAAATTCCACTCTAGCTTATCATATGCCTTTTCCATGTCAAGCTTAAGGGCCATCCAACCTTTTTTTCCTTTCTTTTTCCGGTGAAAAGAGTGGAAGATTTCATGAGCTAGAAGGATATTATCCTGAATTAACCGACCTTGAAGAAAAGCCCCTTGAAGAGGATGTATGATCTTGGGGAGAATGTTTCGAAGTCTGTTCGCCATTAATTTGGTGATAATTTTATAAATCGTATTGCATAAGCTTATGGGGCGGAAGTGATTAATGTTCATAGGATTGTCTGTTTTTGGTACAAGAGCAATGAAGGTGTGGTTAGTTTCTTTGAGAATTAGGCCTGAATGAAAGAAGGACTTCACTGCCAGGTTTACAAAGTTTCCAACCACATTCCAGTATTTCCGAAAAAAATCAGCAGGAAAACCATCCGGTCCCGGGGTTGTATCTTCAACAAGTTCAAAGATCGTCTTCTTAATTTCATTAGTGGTCGGGGGTTTACAGAGTAGCTCATTATCCTCATCAGACACAAGATGAGGGATTACTTCGAGGTCATGAGGAGCTATTGGAGAGGAGGCAACGCTAGAGAATCTCATTTAAAGTTCATTAGTAATTTCCTTTGTAATTTGCTTGGGGTCATGGATCGTAAGTCCTTGAGCATTTTGGAACGAGCGGATCTTCTGCTTGTAACTACGTATTTTGGCCATGTTTTGGAAATATGTAGTATTTCTGTCAGATAGTTGCGCATGTTTGACTTTTGCCCTTTGCTTCCAAAACATATGTTGGAAATCCAGGAGGCATTGGTATTTCTTGTTATGTTGTTGGAGTTTCTGCTGGATGGTAACATCATGAGGGGAGAGTAAAAGGTCTTTTTGGAGCTTGGCGAGGTGCTCTTCTGCCCTTTTTAATTGTTCAAAACTATGCGAGAGCTTCGCCCGGGCCCATCCTTTGGAATGTTTCTTCAACAGTCTTAATTTCTTACAAAGACGGAACATATAAGATCCTGTAATTTTATATTGCCATACTTTCCGGATTATTGGTTCATAGTCAGGTCTCGAGAACCAGGCCTTTTCAAAGCGAAAAGGAATATTGCGGTGAGGTCGGTCAATGTCAAGTGAGAAAGTGATGAGGCAATGGTCAGAGGTAGTAAACGGGTGATGATGCACTAAGAGATTGGGGGTCAAGGTGATTAGGTCGGGATGGATCAACACCCGATCTAATCTTTCATAGATATTGTCCGTGTGAGATGTTGATTTGCGCCATGTGTAGGGAAACCCTACAAACGCAGTATTTAAGAGGCCAAACTCCTCACGGAAATCTAGGAGACGCTTGAAACGGCCTTGGTTGGTGGAAAGTCTTGAAAATATTATGAGTATAAAATTTTGTCTTTTTTTTATTTTAGAATGTGTAATTTATTTTTTTACTAAATTTATCAATTTGGTAAGATTCATTTTCTCAACATTTTCTCTAAATTTTTTACAAATTTTCATCAAACCTTAGCTTAAACTTAAACATCTCATTTGTAGCAATTTATCAATTTAGACCCGCGCGATGCGCGGGTCTAGGTCACTATGTTTAATAAAAGGGTATTTTAAATAGGATTTTACTATTGTCGTCTAGGGGGCGATAAATAAGACCCTTGCAACACGAAGTTTTGATAAAGATTGAGTTATTTAATCTCACTCAATCTTTATCGAAACCTTCCTCCAAGAAATTTCTTAATAAAAATATAAATCAGTTGTGTATTAAATTATAGGAAAATTTATGATTTTAAATAGGTTTATGGCTTTTAGTTTGAAGCCATGTAAACATCTGATTAATGATTCAGTCGACTTCTGTGCTTGAGGTTTGGTTAAGCTTAAGTAGTTTCTATATACGGATTAGAATTTAGTAGGACTTGAGAAAATGCCATAGCATTGCTTGTATTCTTGCCTTGCATTTTGAAAGCCACTGTATGCTTCATAAAGAAAATATTCTTTTTTTTTTTGGAATCAGAATTTGTTCTCTTTTTTAGTCCACCTAATCAAACTTTGGCCAAGGGTACATGCAAGGTCATGAAATCAAAAGCATTTTCAAAGATCCAATCTAGGGTACACGCATAATTCTTTTTTCTTGGAATCAGAAAATGTTCATTCTGACTTCCAATCTAGAGAAAGCCACACATACAAAGTGCTATGGGGATGAAGAAGATCAAGAAATTGATCCTTCCTGGCATTGCCCAAGTCAAGTAAATGAAACCACCATGTACAATAAAATGCTTAAGGTACTATTGAAAAAGAATGCTTGATCAAGAAGTTGGGGTGTTTCTGAAGTTGTATGGTATTTTGTAGCCGAAGATTTAGGAGTTTCCATGACTTGGGAATCAGGTTAAAACAGTATTACTGGGCATCAGCAAGTTGGCAACTCATAAACAACATTCTGTATCCAAACCTCTCTCTTCCAAAATCCATGCAGCTCAAAACCCACCATCATCCTATAATGTTTCTGCATCAGAGAATGAGAGAGAAATTACTTAAAAATTTAATTCATACAATCTATTATAGTGACATTTTTTTATGTATTTCAAGACAAATTCAAATTTAATCCGTTTAAATTTCATGCCTAGATTTTTCCTCTTCAAGTTCACAACTGACAGCTTCATGTTGATGTAATAAGCTCTCTTTTATATAAAGGACATATAGGTACTATAACAGAATATCTCAGCCTCCGAGTAATCCTGCAAAGGATTCATGTAGTTTCTTCAATTTCAAACTAAACTACAAACCAAATAGAAGATGGGACAATGCTGACAGAAAGTCAATTGAACATATTAACTGAGACATGATTCCACAAAAAGATCTTAAGTGAGATCTCCATCTTTGAAGTCCATGGTTCACAGAACTGTTAACTCCTAGAAGTGATACGAACTGGAGCCTAAAAATCAGCAACATAGCCCATAAAAGATAATTCTGACCTGCAACTTCTTCCTAATTGCAACAAATGGTTGCACATCTCCTCGAGTTCCAACTATTAGCATTACAATTTGTAATGGTGGAATGTAGTGAAGGTCATTGGCGTCAATATTTTCCTCACTTCCAGCTTCAGCATATGAATCCTCAGATTTGACACCAAATCCCTGAGCTTCAATATTTGTTGGGACTTGAAGCTCAATGGTTCCATCATCTTTGACAGTTGCTATTCTGTTCAACAATTTAAGCTGCAAAACTTTCAGTTTAACTATAGGCTATCTAATACTTGTCACTAAAATCAAAACCATGTAAGCAAGGAATTCAATCTGGAAGCTAAATATAAAATACATAATCTAAACCACAGCGATACCAAAACTCAGTACGGTTATGAAATATGAATTTAGATTTCAAAATATGAAAAAAAACCTTGCTCTTATCTTTTGATCTGCATTTTTTTTCCAATCTTCATCCTATGTCATAAGGGAAAAAGTAAGATGTGCAATTCCAAGTAAATATTGAGCAAAATAGAGAATGAAAAAGCTATACAAACCAATCGGTTTTCAACTCCATCCAATTCTTCAAGATCCCTGCCAGAATACAATAAAGGGAAAAAAAACAATCAAAGGTAATAAACTCCCTCTATTATTGGTTGCAAACAATGACAACCTCAAATATCCAGTAGCATCAAGTTATTCAGAGAGTGCAAGTGAGATCTCCCAAATCAAAAGATGCCTAATGCATTATACATTATTACTAAAATTTCCAATTCGAATCATATACACCTCATCCAGTAAACCTTCACATGTCAGCTGAGTCAGCAAAGGAATAACCATATCACCTCTACTAAAGGCATCCTAGCAACAATTGAAAGAGAATATAATTAAGAAAAAACAATTACCTTATAATAATTCTATAGGTTGGATTAAGCTCGTATTCTGGAACCTATTTGGGGTTCGTTAGTGTCATTGGAGTTCTCCTCATTTTCTGATTTCAAGTTAACATTCAATACATCACAACTCATAAAGATTAAAATAAGGAGTACCCAAAAACATAGCCAGGTTTTATATCTACCGGAGCTTTGGCTTCTCTGGCCTTCAAAATCTCATAAACATCCATGTTCCTATAGAATTTAGCATGAACACCAACCTGAGTCATCACAATCAAATTCTTCCTTAGCAATCCAACAGATACATGGTAAATCACAAACCGATTTTAAAACACGTTTAATTTCTAATTTTCCAATACTATCAACTCATATCTAAATGCACTTCCACATAAGAGATGCTTTAGTTTAAATTTAACAAATAGGATAATGCTCACAGCCTAGTTCTGTATATGATTTAAAAGTTAATTACAGTTTCTCTAACCTCGAACACTTCCACTAAAATCATGTTTCATCCTCGTCAATTCATGATGTCCCCATTGTTGTTCAGATCTTTTACAATTTTGTACCTACGCCCTAGACCCATGATCAAAGCAAACCCATCTCGTGTTCTCATTACCAAGTGTACCTCACATGAAAGTTTAAGCCTACATATTTTAAGCAAAACAGTAATAGTTGGTATATACTTCTCAAATTATAATAAAGCAAAAAATCACATAGCATTCAGGTTCCTATTTTAGATGCCGCCAAGAATATGACAAATCAAAAGTCTTGATTGTATCAAATAACCAACCAACCAAGGCAAATCAATTTAGCCTATAAAGTGGAAGATATCACCAAGTAGTGTTCAATTTATAGACTTTTTAGTGCTCAACTTTGAAACCTCAACAAATATCAACTTTCAAGCAACTATTCCAACTGAGCACATATCATCAAGCAGAGTTAAATTTCAGATAAAGTTCTACTCTTTCGTGCTCAAGGTTCAAATTTGAGCAAAGACCAACTTTCATGTAGTTATTCCATTTTGCAGAGCTCACCAATTCGTCATAACCATACCTTCAGATACGAAGTAAGCCATGAAAAGAGGACGGAGAAACCAACACCAACTCCAATCCAGAAAGGCGGAGAGCCACTGAAGAATCACATTCACACGCAATCAAACATAAGCCATATCACGACACAGAGATCAGTAACATTCAAACTCAACAGATAAGTACAGGAAAACCTACAATTGAGTAGACGGGGTTTGGACGGCGATCTGAAGATTGACGCCTACAGACGAACCCCGTCGACGGCGGATTTCAAATACAAAGAGGAATTGAGGAGAATTGGTGTACCTTGACGGTGACTTGGGCTTCTAAGGGCGAGCGGCACCTTGGGCTTGTTGCGGTCGTTATCTAGGGCGAGGGAGGCGAGTTCATTGGCGGCCTCGATTCGGTCGCTGAGCTGGCCAATCTGGACGACGGAGATGAAGGACCAGACCCAGGCGAGGATGGGGTCGTTGCTGGCAATAGGAGGGAGCGAGATGACGATGCCCCCGGCGGCGTCGCGGTCGGGATGGTGAGGAGCCAGCGGAGGTCAGCGGCGGAGGTGTCGAGGAGCGAGAACAGCTTGCGGAAGTCGGTGGCGGTCACGATGTCGACGACACGGCGGAGGAAGCTGCGGCGCCGGCACTTGCGGGCTAGGGTTAGGGCGCGGTGGAGGTTGAGGGAGACATCGGCGGCGATGCAACGGATGGGGCGGTCGTAGGCGTAGGAGGTTGGTACGGCGGCGGCGGAGGAGGCCGAGAGGCAGACGGCGGAGCGGAGCATGTGGGAGATGCGGTCGACGTTCTTGGAGAGCTCCGAGCAGTCGAGTTTGAAGATGGTAGCCTCTGGCCTCGGCGAGCGGAAGGAAAGAAGAACGTAATTAACGTTTTAACGGAGCTGGTAGGCCAAAGGGCTTACATTCTACATATTTTAACATTTTAACGTTTGCCATTATTACACGCTTTATTGAATGTGACAGGCCAAAGGGCGCTGTTATTCGATTCCTCCCTAAACAACATTAATAGAAATGTAATTTCCACATAAATAATGGGGCAAACCACATGAAAACATTGGGATAGTGATAAAATGATGAGCATTCATTGCAGATTCCGACTGTAGTTTATAGTATTATAGATTCTACTGCGAGTACAGACACCGTCGCCGGTCAATAACGTCAATTAAAAAAATCATTCAGAATAAAATTATAAAATTATAAAAAAAATTAAAGGTTTAGGTAAGAACTGTGGAGAACAAATAGATTATAAGAAATAGTTGATCTTTTTTAAATAAATGAGTTGCTTTGACAAATGGGTTAGCTGTGTAATGATAAAGTATATCATTATATCAAATTTTCCCTTCCGGATAACAAGACATCGAAGAAGTTTGTTTCTTTGCATGTAAAATATGCTATTCTTAACTAACAAATTATCATGTTTTTTTCTTATATAGATAAGAAAGAATGATAGATCATATTTGTAATAGTCGGGATTTTTCCGAACAAATAACTGATAACCTCGACAATAGTTAAAAAATAATAACAATAATAAATAAATAAACAAAATTTCCCCAAGTATTTTTTTCTGAGTAAATTTTGGATCGGATAAACACCCGGTAACCTTTTCCTCCGTGCCATTTTTAATTTTTTGTTTTTGCTGTTTTCTGCCAACCTCATCCTTTGCATGACAACCTGGCTCCCACTTGCCTTTCCTCCTTATCCTTTTCCACTTTATCCTTCTTCTAGCCTCTTGTTACTTAAGCTTCCATTTTCTAACCTCTTTATCCGTCTAGGAAAACGTCGTTGGACCATGTCCTGGACCTCGTTCAAACGGGATATTGTGAAGAACGTCCAGATCCGGGTCTTGATTTGGCTAAAATTAATGGAATTCTGAGAGGGAAAGTGATGGGTATTACTTTACTTATCCAAAGGATTGTTGAACCACCAGAGTTTTCCCGAAGAACGCTCTGAAAGAAACCGAAATCAATCTCGGAACTCCTAGCTGCTCTGTTTTATGTTAATTTCGACAACTAGATTCAAAATTCTATATCTCTCTCGTTTCATACTCAAAACTCACGAAACAAGTCTCTAAATTCAGTTTAGAGGATTCTCTTCAAGTTTTGTGCTGTGAGTTTGGCCTAAAACCAGCTCGAAGTGGGATAATTTTACCATTGAAAGTCGCGGACCTAATTGTGCACAGAATCTCCGATAACTCTAGGTAATTCAGCTGGATCTCTCTCGTTTCTTGTTTAAAAATTCCGAAATCACTTCCTGAATTTAAGTTAGGAAGTCTTCTACAAGATTCATGTTATCAGTTTTCCCAAAAGCTCAACCTAAATGGGTCGAATTAATTGTTAAAGTTGGATGAACACTTCGTTCGGTTTTCCTGCGACTTGGTGATTCAGTTGATTGGGCCACGATTTGAGCTTGGTAATGCTCCAAACTATTCTTGAGGTAGGTGAGGGGTTAATATACTTGGATATTCAATCAACTTTGTGAAAAAACCCATAATTGATGGGGATTTTTCTAGCAAAAACGAACTCATCGGAGACTCGCCGGAGTCCTGTCGGAGGTTCACCAGAGCATCAGCAGCCACCCCTGCACCACCAGTGGACTCTAACTGAGCCAAGAATTCCATATCCGACCTTCTCCAGTAATTTGAAGGTGATCCTAGCCACCTCAGTTTGCGTGTATTGACTTGTCTCGGTTTTCGTGCTAGGTTATGCCTCGGGCTCGAGCCTCGGTGACACCTCGATATCCATGTCATCTCATGGCTAAAAGGCTTGTAAGGATTGGACATCAACTGTTTCGTTTCCAATAGTTCTTCAAACGTTGAGGCAAGTGTTCCCTTGTCCCATTAAGGGGGCGTTTGGTATGCGGGTATGAAGGTATGAGGTATTGGGTTGGGGAATGAAAACTCCATACCTTATATTTTTTGTATGTTTTTTTGTATGTTTTTTGGGTTTCATACCCATACCTCATACCAGATAGGTATGGGTTTTTGATACCTTACTACCTCCTTGGGTATGCGTGGGAATGAAGAAAAAAGAAGTAAATCTCCCTTAAAAACACCTCTCCCAAACACCTTTTATTATGTATGGGTTTCCAACCCCATAACTCCCCAACCCCATGCCCGGATTCTAATCAAACGCCCTCTAAATGAGTTATCCCATTTCCGTTTAATATTACGTGTTGGGAACGATTTATGTGAAAAATAAAAAGAACTAGGTTGTTACAATTAATGACCTTGTTGTTATCTTCAGTATTGCGATAGATCTGAATTTTAGGTTCGCTATGTGAGACCTTGTGTGTAAATAACTAAATATGTCTCGGTGTTATGGATTAGAATAGTTTGTAAGTAGATATGTCTCGATTGAGACATTGTTATGTATTAGAATAGTTCAGGGATGGGAGTTGAGCCGTTGATAACATCTCTTTAAAAGATTGTATTGGGATGTCCCTATACCTCAGTACTCGAGTCATGACAATGCCCACTCTGCTCTTTAGGGGTGATGCACTCTAGCTAAGTGCATTAGCGCTACGCGCTCGAAAAATTGATCAAGGATTCAATATCCTTGTGATCTCGAGAATGGTCCGAGTCGATTAAAAGCTATCAAACTGAATGCATTGGCTGAAAGTAATGCAAATTAGGCGCGTGATGCATGTAATTAAAATACCGGGTTGGTGAGTTTGAGTTGATTGCTCGGTTGATGATTTCTTTCAATGTATTGATGTGAGTAAAGAATCTCAACAAATTCTCTTACGTCTTTCTCCAGCCGCTCAATGAAATTCTGTCATTGAGTTTATCTATCTTATCTAATCTATTGAGAAGAGGTTCTAAGAAGTGAAGTATCGGTGAAGTTCGATACCAAATTGTTTTCGGTTATAACCTTATGGACCCTATCTATCTTCCACTTGCTTAGTCTTTCATTAGACTAACACGTCCGCTTTTTTTTTCTTTTCACAAATCGGTTGCGGCTAGCAGGATTCCAAGGAGTTGAGCTAAACGACTAACTTGCTAGAAGACGAAGATAAATCTCATTTTGGGAAGCAGACCATATAAGAAGTACTTCTGAGAAGAGAGGTTTGTACAAACTCTAAAAGAAGTCTGATCTGCCTGTCTTTTTGATGACTGTAGTAGTCTAGATTTCCTTTCCTTAAAAAGTCCTCTTCGAGGCACTGGTCTATATATATTTCTTTTCTGTCGTCGCCTTCTAAGTTAAACCATTTCTATGTGCTCGTAAAAGTAACGTCTTGAGTTTCCTTGATTGTGCGATTTCGTTTTTAAAAGCATGAGTAGTTTTGGATTAGGTTAATCTGAGATCATTGGTGGTAATGCTCTTGTAGTAGGTAGAGGGTGATACAATATTGATAAGAGATGATGCAAAATTTTCGTTTTAGTATACATATTCAATTGTAGGCCTATGCAATATTAGGCTAGATTGGTTCAGAAAAATCCGGACTAGACTCGGACTGGATTCTGGGTTCTGGTCCGATCCAAACATGATTTTTTTCCGGTCCAGACCGAAATATATTATTATTTATAAATAAATATTTAAATTAATATGATTATTGATTATTTTTAACAAATTTAATTTATAAAATGTATTTAAATTACATATAAACCTTTTGAAAAAATAAAATCTATTAATAAAATAAATTTTGTTAATATAAAAATCGAAAAAATAATTTTAAATTAAATATATTATATTAAAGAAATGAAACCGATCTGACTTGGTCCAAACCCGGACCGGGTTGGAACTAGAATTTTGGGTTCGATCCGGTCCCTAGTCCATGTTTGTGAAAATTCCCTACCCACCGGATCGGAAATTTTTGGACCAGATGCACACCCCTATTGAAATGCCAAAACATCGCGAACTGTGTAGATGTTAATGATATAAATTTTGGCTTTCAATTCTATCGATACTTCTATAAATGCCTAATTTCCAAGTTATTTGTCGTGTGAAAGCAGGTCATTCCATATACCATATGTATATTATGTATAAGATATTTCTTTACGTCCATGAGAGTGAGACTCTAGAAAAGATTTATTCGCTTTCCTCCAAAATAATAGCAAAGGTGAGTTTGCTGTCATGATAATTTTTCAAACTCTAAACTTGCCTACAGATTGGAGCAAGGACGATGAAGAGGTTGGAGAAAGTGGAAAAGTGATCTGATTTAGGTTGTTTCTTTTATTGAAAGTCAGGTTTAGCTTTTAGCTCCTCAAGAATTGAGTGTCTAATTACCCCTCAGTCTGTTATTTAATTATAGAGATTTTTCTTTTGGTGCCTTTTATGTATTGACAATTCCTTTTGGTACTCAAAATAAATTTCGTTTCTTTTTCGTACCCCTCTGTTTTCTAAATTTACTTCTCCATAACCAAATTATACCATTTACTCAAACTTTCGAACATTTGTTCACAAAAAAAAGGACAAAAAAATTAAAATAAAATAACCTCAAATTTGAAACAAACCTACGTCATGTACAAAATCTGCATCTTGCCCAATTAACAAAATAAAATAAAATAAGAACTTTCTAACTTCTTATAAGCAGAGCAAGGCCGGCGACGAGCGAGTCTAGCGACGGTGAGGTAACGGCTCGTCCGGCGACAGTTAATATTTAATGAACTCTCTTCAATCAACCTAAATTTGAGGGTTTTTTTAATCGAAGGAATAAGTTCGCCGGCCTCGGTATTGCCGGTGCAACTTTAGTCGCCGGTCGTGCCGTCCTTGGTGTCCGCCTCCCGTTACCGGCCTCACCCGTCGTCCGTCGTCGGCCTCTCTCTGATTATCCTATTTTTATTTTGTTTGTTAATTGGGCAAGATGCAGATTTGGCACGTGAGGTAGATTAGTTTCAATTTTGGGTTTTTTTCATTTCTTTTTTTTTTTGTCTTTTTTTGTTAACAGAAGTGTGAAAGTTTGAGTAAATTTTTTAATTTGGGCACGGAGGATTAAATTGGCAAAACATAGGGGTATCAAGAGGAAACAATTTTTTTTTGGGTACCAAAAAGAATTGTCAATACCTCGAGATTACCAAAAGGAAAATCTTTTCATTATATTAGTGTGCTTTCTAAAATAAGTTTCCCGCCTTATAAATTTCATGACTCACCGGGTTTGACCCGATCCTAACCCAATTTTTTTTGGGTTTCCTGGGTCTGTTTCAAGATGGGTTTCAGGTTCAAATTTCTGGGTTGAGATCTTAAAATTTTCGGGTGGGTCGGGTCGGGTTTGCGGGTCAAACTATAAGTCTAGTGTAAGTTGCAAATAGTTTATCCTCAAATACTACTTTTATGATATTATTCGTCCAATCAGACGCTCTAGGACGTCCCCCTTGAGGACATCTCCTAAATTTTACCGATTAAAAAAAAATTAACTTTTTAAAAGTATAGACAATGGAAGTTAGCTAATTTTTTTTTCAAAAAATTAATAAAAAAATATTTTATTTAAATCGTATCATATTTTTTTACAGAGAAATGTACATCAAAATATTTTACAAAAGAAATAAAGTAGATAGAAGGAGACATATTTTTCTGTTTTTCTTGACAAATCCCTCTAATGTATTTAATTTATCATGGATTTTCTAAGGTGTCATTTGGTTCGAGGATCATCAACAACAACAACATATACTCAAGGACTCCCATAAAAGCAGGATCTAGGGGGTCAGAGCGGGGGCATTTCAAACTTGGATGACATGCGCCCAAAACGACCCAAAGGACACAGACCGGACCACTCAACAACCTACTCCGAAAAGTCTAAGAACCAACAACTAACCAATTAAAACTACTACTAAGGCTAAAATAAAGAAGAAAGAAAACGAGTAATGAAATAAAAAGACTAAGCTATAAAAATGTTATGCATAAGCAAGTCCACAACGAGAGAAACTGACAACCACACAAGTTGACTAGCTGTCTACCACGCTGATCTTCTCCCTCCACCTCTTCCTCCATTACGCCAACTCCTCTAAAATCCCTAAAAGCCTGAAATCCTGTCTTATATTGTCCATCCAGCGGTTCGGACGACATCTATATGGTTCGAGGATGAGGAATGAATATAAAGAATAATTGATTCCAATATAATGGTTGATAAAAAAATATATGAAATTTATTTCATTATCAGGATGACTCAATCCGTATTCTTCAAGTAAATTTGATTCCAGTCGAAAATTTTACTATCATCCATTACAATATTCTATTTTTGCATCTTAAATAATAAAATTCCTAAATTCTAAAAACTATATCTCCTTAAGATCATAATTAAGAACTCTAAATTTTAAGAACTTTAAACCAATTATTTTGAATGATAATTCATTTCAATAGCATACCAAATAATATATCTTTAGAATGGTCCATTTCAATTTTTGATTCCATTCCAATTCTTAGGCCTTGTTACACTTGTTTGAAGAAAGTAGTTTTTGAGAAAAAATAGTGTTTTTTTGTTTTGAAAAACGTAAAAAGTATAAAGATTGCACGTATTTTAAACTTATTTTAAGAATTTTAAAAATAGTTTTTGGAGAAAAATATACTCTTGAGGCAAAGTGTAGCGAGGTCTAAGGCTCCGTTTGGCACAAGTAGTGTAAGCTGGGACTGGGGAGTACTGAGTAGTGTAAGCTGGAACTGGCAGCTGGATTTTTCTGTCTAGCTGGGACTGAATTAGGTAGCGGAATCAGTA
This sequence comes from Polygonum maritimum, assembly GCA_963924305.1. Classification (NCBI taxonomy): domain Eukaryota; kingdom Viridiplantae; phylum Streptophyta; class Magnoliopsida; order Caryophyllales; family Polygonaceae; genus Polygonum; species Polygonum maritimum. Next base: position 44,508,252 of record OZ002729.1, on the reverse strand, counting down.
AAAAATAGAAATGAGTGTTCGGGAATGGTAGTAGCGGGTTGAATGAAATGGGTAGTGTTATGACCAAAATGCCCCCAATTTTATCAATTTGTTGCCCTGCTCGTGCAGGTCACGTGATCGAAGAATGCCCAAAATCGGATGTTAGGTCAAAATGCCACACTATCCACATCCCTGCCTCCTTCTGCTCACAGCTCTTGAGGGAAGCTAGCTCTCGAAGGTCGCCGCTCTTCACTGGAGCAGCGAACGAACGTCACCGCCAAGGACGAGCAAGGGAGGTAAGGTAGCTTGCGTATTTTCCGGCTTGAATGTCGTCTGCGTCGTTCGCGACGAGAACGAACTGACAAAAAATGGTTATGTGTTTTTCACTCCTGTTGCACGCTTGGTGTCGCCGGAGCCCAGATCCGAAGCCGTGAGCATATTTTGCGCGCTCGTCGGAGACAAGGTACGCGAGTTGTGTAACCCTAAAACCTAATGCATTGCCTTCGCTGTCTTTGTTGGAAAGTCTTTGTTGGAACGAATTCATGAACTTGCTTCCACTACTGTCACAAATCTTGAAAGTTGAATTGCATATATTTGCTTGAATAGGATGTGTGATGCTTGTATGAGGTTTGGAACTCTGTTGTCTGCAACTCACAAATTTCGAAACTGACTATGTTGTATGGATGATTATTTGTCCATGATTGAATGTGAATGTTTGTTTGCGGTTTGTTATGCTCTGAATTAGTAATTGTTATGCTGTGAATTTCCTTTTTTGTTGGAATGGATGTGTGTTGATTTGGATTGGGTTGGAGAAAGTGGAATGTCGTCCCAGGGAACCGACAACATCGAGGAAGAGGGTATTGAGAAGACTGGTGCTTGGACTCCGGAAGAGGCCAAGGCACTTCTCAGTATATGCCAGGAGTATCACAAACAGAATGGGGTGGATACGCATTTCAATTGGAGTGAAATAGCGAAGAAGCTAGGGAAGGAATTTAAGAAGAAATTCAAAGGTCCAATTTGTAAAAATAAGTTCGATTACATGAAGAAGACTTGGAGGACTTGGAGTAAATTGCGTATGGATGAGACTGGTTTGGGTTGGGATCCTACTTTAGGAACGACAACAGCATCTGACGAGTGGTGGGTGAAGAAATTTAAGGTAAGGCAACGACCTCTTTTCTTTGATAGCAGTTATGTGGGAATGGTGCTAATTGATGCCTCATATGTGAATGCGTGCAGGAAGATAAGGCTTATAGGCGATTCAAGTCTAATCCACCTGACCCCGAGCTCAGCGAACTTTGGGACACCGTTTATGGGAGCATCGTGGCGACCGGTGTGCATTGTGTCTCTCCATGTATGGTTGTGCCAGAGGTGACCCAAACCAGCCACGTCGCAACCAGTGAAGCACCGTGTTTTACACTGGAGGAACTCGTGGGCATGAATGACACCTTGGACGAGAATGAGTTGCTTATGGATTTCAATGCGTCTTCTCAGCAGCTGATTCCTGATTACGCTTCACAGGAGACCATGACTGTCACCCGAAAGGACAGCCATAGTGAGACGAGCCACCGACCACAGAAAAGGAAGAAGAAGGGAGCCGCCTTCCTTGAAGAGAAGCTGATCAACTGTGAGCTCAATACCGCACGTGCCCTCAGTCTCGCGGAAGCTGATTCGAAGAGCAACACAACAGTGGCGACGGATTCCAGTTTGAAAGATGCCATGGATGTTATTGAGAGGATGGTGCAGGCTGGTTCCCTGAAAGAGTTGTCCAAACTGTGGTGCTATGCCGTAGATGCAGTGAATGATGAACAAAACCGTCGATTGTTCTTGGCCTTCAAGAGTGATGATTGTAGGCTTACATGGTTGCGTTACAGATTCAGGAAGGTGGATGGGAATGCCGGTGCCGATGAAGAGACGACCCTTGTTTGATTTTCTGACGTCTCGGTTGTTTATGATGATGTGTTCTCTCTAGGAAATTGCATGTGCTGGTTAACTCTGATGTTGAACTTATGTTTAGGACCTTGTCTGTACTTTTGTTTAACTCTGCTATTGAACCCTTGTTTGATTGTCTTATGTTTGACTCTACTCGTGAACTTATGTTTTGGACCCTATATGTATTTGCAGGCGTTATATTATATGATGGTATTAGTGTTACCTATTTGTTGCATATTCCAGTTGTTGTTGTTGTAGGAAGTAACCTATTACTTGTGTGTTGTGATTGGGTTGGAGACAACAAACTGCCTTGTAAATAACGTCTTTTATGATGCACAGGTTAGGGAAGATGAGCAGGGGGCCACTCACTCGAAGGAGCCGGCGTCAACGGCTACTAGCTCTAATCACAGTTCTCCTGCAAACACAAGCCACTATAATATACAGCTACTACCTGAAATACATGAGGAAGATCCCGTGTTACACGTCGCCGATGACCGGTTACGTATGGATGATAGAAATCATGGAATCCCAATCCGAAGTTAGGTGCATCAATGCCTTCAGGATGGAGAGACATGTGCTTCGCCGTCTATGTGATGAGCTTCAATCCAAGTATGGCCTTCGACCATCAAAGCATATGAGTGTCCTTGAAAAGGTTGGGCTATTTCTGTACACCATTTCCCAAGGGGTCTCGAATAGGGCCATATGCGAGCGCTTCCAACGGTCAGGGGACACAGTTAGTCGTGCCTTTCATGACGTCCTCGATGCAATAACGGGTCGAAAGAGTGGGTTCAACGGACTCGCCGGAGCCCTCTTAAGGCCGCGGGATCCTAACTTCACTGCGGTTCCCGACAGGGTATCTAAAGACCAACGATATACATTGTTCAAGGTATGTTCAACTCACACGTTATCCACTGTTTCGAATATAAATCTTGTAGCAGCTTCACCAAGTAATGAAGCTGTTGTTGTTGGTTTTGTTACGATTCAGGATGCGATTGGATGCATAGATGGGACTCACATCACGTGTACCATTCCCCGAGCCGAGCAATTGCCATACCGAAATAGGAAAGGGGTGACTTCGTTCAACGTAATGGCGGTATGCGACTTCGAAATGCAGTTCATATTCATTTCAGCAGGCTGGGAGGGAAGCGCACATGATGCTCGCGTTTTTGACCATGCCCTTAAAACGCCGGCTATGAACTTTCCCCATCCTCTACCTGGTAACTTATTTCAATATGTCGTGGCAATTCATTTCGGTCGTATACTTTCATAAACGCATAGATTACCAACTGCTTCATCCGATCATAGGACGTTACTATCTCGTCGACAAGGGATACCCAGATAGGTTGGGGTACATGGTCCCATACAGTAGGGTTAAGTACCACCAATCTCAATTTCAGAACGCGGTTCCGAAGGACGCCAAACAAGCCTTCAACAAGGTCCACTCATCGCTGAGGGGTTGCATTGAAAGGTGCTTCGGAGTCCTTAAGAAACGGTTCCGGTCCCTCACACATATGGCCAGCTATGACATTCCGACCCAGATCGATATCATTATGACATGCTTTGCTATCCACAACTTCATTGTATGCTACAGGATCGAGGACAACTACCTCGAGGATGAGTACGATGACCCGGACTTGCCACCCCCTCGACGTCCGGAGCGTGCCCAAGACAACGCATCTGGCGGGATGAAGCACGTTAGGGATGCCATTGCTAATGAGATATGGACTTCAAGGAGGTATTGGTAATGGGACTTCATTGCTTGGAAGAAGACAATTTTTAGTTGGTGTGTTTGCTTGGAATAAAACAATTTGTAGTTGGTGTGTTTGCTTGGAAGAGGACAATTTGAAGTTTGTGTGTTTGCTTGGAGGAAGACTTTTTTTCTTGATGTGTAAACGTTGTACCACAACAATTGAGAACTGTTTGGATATTGTGCAATTCATCGTGTACTCTAATGTTGTTGATGGTTGTTTGCTTACTGTCACGTTCGGAACACACCTATGTGAAGAACTTATAATCAAACCGAGCACAAATGTGGCCGCTGAAGTTAACAACATAATAATAGCATTGAACTTGACCATATGTTTAACAGGCATTACATTACTTGACCATAAACTTCAAACGTCCTTACCTATCTTCAAACGACCATTACATAACTTCAGACAGATATTTCACTACCCATAATAAACTTGCATACATGTCACAAACGAGAACCCATTTATTTAAAACTTCCATAATTAGTGCACACCGATGCTTGTCTCCTTGGCTAAGCCTTGGTAGTCTCCCCCTTGCTAGTCCCCCCCTTGCTAGTCTCCCCCTTGGCCTGACTTCCGCGTGTTCCGATGGTGGCCGCCTTGGCTTCTATCTCGTCACCGTTAACCATGCTCAGCTGCAAAAACACAAGATTAGTTGTAGAGGAATAAGGCAGGTCAGCTGAGATGTGCATGCCAATTTCAATGGGGCACTTACAGAACGCGGGGATACAAGGTCGCGGCGATGGGTGAGGCGCTGACCCTTGAAGTAGAAATCAATGGTTCCCTTCCTTATGCGATACTTCTTGTAAAACTTCTCGAACAGTTTGGTCAGCTTGACGTCCGGTAACATGCGGAAATAAGTCTTCCGCATATCCTACAACATGGTAATGTGTTCGTTAACACGCGGAAATAACCAGAGATGTGTATGTTTAATAAATTGAAAGTACAAGATCTAGGTACATGAAGATAACCTCTACCACAATAGCAATCTCGACGTGGTTCTCGACCTCGCTGCGACCGCTCCCCTGGCTGCCCTCGCTTCCGCTGCTGTCATTGTGTGGGTCCATTCCGGTTTCTTGATGCTTTGTTTTGTTTCCACTTAAGGCAATGACCGAAAGTATGGAAGAAGTGTTGGCATTTAAGGTGAGGAAGAGGAGCATGTGTTAATGCAGTCAACGAAACTTTCTAGGCCTCATCAATAAGGCCCAGAAAGTAACCACTGCAAGCAAAGAAATGCAGTCAAAGAAACGTGCCTCATCAATAAGTACATGTTTGAAATAAAACCTACAGCATCGATGGGACTCATCAATCAGACAAGCAAAAAAAAACCCATTAATAAGGCCTAGGAAAACCCTATATGGGTTAATGCAGCAGCTTTTGCAGCTCAAATGAACAGGAAAAATAAACTATAATATATGATATATTATAAAATATATTTTAACATATGGGAATCATTAATAAGGCTGGGAATGGGTGGTTGGCTGAGGCATGCATGCACAGATTCGGATTCCCTCACGCGTGAATAGTATTGCCATGCATTGGAGGTCAAAATCACAATCACAGCAAGCAAAGCATTGAATGACACCATTTAAAGCATAACAATGAACCATAAACAAAGCAAGCAACTGAATTGAGGACTCATATTTTTTTTGAACATCACCATTTCACCAGACAAGAATTTCTGGATCGATTTTTTATGAACATTTGAGGACTCAAATTTATATTAACATGAGGTATTGAATTGACAAGAACATCAGCAACAAAGCTATGCAGTCAAAGATATCAAAAATATGCAGTGAAATAATGACATATGAGCATGGATGGTATACAACAACTGGAAAGGGAAAGAAGCAAAACAGCATGGATATCGAAACCACGTGAAAGAATGGCACAAATAATACAACTGGAAAGAGAAAGAAACATCACCTGGAAAACAGCATAGGTGTTTATGGGGCCTTCAAAATCTCACAAACAACAATCTACACCTTCAAATGAAGCCAGAGAGATACATAGATCAGACAAGAATTTCTTGATCGAGAGGGCACAATATATGATGACAAAATGAAGCAAAAGAGGAGAGAAAATACTGGTTTTGCATTGGTTGCTGCGGCACATGATGGGTTGTCGAAGAAGACCTTGGCCGTGCACATACCACATATTGATGTTCCCTGTTTGATTAATACCACTACACAAGCTATCAAGTAGAGGTAAGTGCACATTAAAATTAAACAACACATCAAGCCAGTCATTACAGCATTTGGGATTACTACAACTGAAAAGGTACGAAAATAAAGGTTCCATGACAGACCAACATCATAGCAAATTAAACAGTCCGCTACATCAATCCAACTTTTAAACATATCACATGTTTAAGTTCTGCTCAGTCGGAGTCATCGTCTCCAACTGGCCCTGCATCATCGATCGTTGTAGCAAAGTAGTTGTTGGCCATACGGGAGAACTCATCTGGATGATCTCCAAACGCCTCCTGCCACAGGACAGTGGTATCCCGATCAACACCAGCCCCCTTCATTCTCTTCGCTTTATCCCCTACAGCCTAAACCCAAAAAAAGAAATGAGATACAACTTTGCAAATGACATAGAAGTTTGGGAATAATGTCATTACCTGCACAGCACGCCCCCACCACGCGGCATCAGCTACAAGTAATCCCGTGTTGTTGTCCCAACCAAACTCCAGGCCACTTCTCGTCATGGATTTGAAGGTACGCCACTGGAGTCTGTTATAGTCGATCCTGTTTTTTAGCATGTTCTTGTTCAACGCGTCCCCGGTCTGCAGCTGATAGGCGACAACCATCAACTCCCAGTTTGTATGAACATCAGGGTTGTAAAGCCTCCGTTGATCACGGTAAACTGTGGGCAACGCCTTGTTCCTCTCCAACGTCCATGGAATTGCAGCCATCTGAACGCAACAATTAAAATACAAAAACCTTAGTTCATTTTAAACAATTGTTAGTACTAGTATTAGACTACTCAAAGCAAACGAATATAACTACATTTACCTCAGTTATCGTGGATGTTTCACTTTGTGGAAATGGGTGACACTTTGCAGTGTTCGGCTGTGTGCTTTTATAGAGCAAAAGTGACCACAAACGAGAGGCCAACACATCATATAAACTAAGCCATTCATCATAGACTTTAATTCATCAAATAAATGTGTATTCAACAAAAATTCATATAAGGTAATCCATTCATCATAAACTTGCATTCATCAAATACATTATCATTCAACAACACATCATATAATGTAATCCATTCATCAAAAAGTTGCATAAACTTCCATACATAATTAATCATACAGCAATGTTCATAGTCAAATAGTTCACCAGAAAAGGTACATGAGCACATAATCCATCAAACAACATGACTTCAGCAGAACACATAATCTATGCAAAGAGCAATTAAAACAATTAAACAACAGGAGCACAAATACCACCTGTTTGCATCTTTCAGTGCAGCGTCTCGCTGGGCAACTAGTTCCCCATTGCGTTGAGATAACTCACGGATTGTGGAAGCACCTGCCTCGCTCACTTCCATACACCTCTCAGCAGCTCCCCTCGCGTCAATTAGTGCAAACTCCAGCCTTAGTCTCGCAGAACAGTTACTAGCCAGGGCTTCTTGCAGCTCTTGGACACGACGCTGCAAAACCATCACCTCATCCTCTTCAATCGGCTCCTCTATCTCTTCCTGTGAAGCCCAAAAAAGTTCACATGTTACAAACAAATCCACAAACAGTATACCAAATGCCAAAGTGATAGCTAGAGCAAATGAGTGGCCTTTATGAAGTGCCTGAACAGTAAATGAACTTGCTGAGTTACCTCAGTTGAGTATCTACAATAGCCAAGAACATCTGGACTTGGGATTCCATCCGAATCAGAGAAGGAATCTTGAGAGACCATTATACACCTACATAAGAGGAATGGAAATCATCAAACATAACATACTCTTCAACCAAGAACTTCATGATCATTAGAAAACAACAAAACAAGACAAATGAAATTAACTTATTACATGAGATCACAGATTTCAAAAGCATATCAGCAAATCAAAAATCATATCATGAAGTCAATTTCAAGTAAAACACAACTCAGAACTAACCAAAAATCATATCATAAAATCCATTTGAAGTAAACCAACACAGCTCATAACTAACCCAAAAACATATCACCAACATGGATATCACAGATTTCAAATGGGATGTGAGTTGCCGGCTGAGATCTAGCAAGTTACCACAACAATTGAGAGCTAACCACAAAGCATATCACCAAAAAGCATATCATCAAAATCTCATGAAATGAATTTGAAGAAAACCAACAGAAGCCCTTTCTGATTGACCAAACTCCACACCAGAAGCAAAACTCCAGCTCAACACCAGTAGCAAAAAACATTGTGCATATCATGAGCATATACAAAACAGTGTGCATATCATCAAATCAAACTTCAGCTCCAGAACATAAGCAAGAACATAAAATCCAACTCCAGAACAGATACAAAAACAAAACCCTAAACCAAAAATCCAACTACACACCAGAAACAAAAACAATGTCATCAAATTAGGGTTTGCAATCCCTCACACATAATGAATTCCACAGCAGGGTATCAAATTAGGGTTTGAAATTAGGAAGACTAATTGAAGACAAATCTGCAACAATGTCATCAAATTAGGGTTTGCAATCCCTCACACATAACTCGGTTCACAGCAACAAGCCCTAATTGAAGACAAATCTGCAACAATTAACAGATCGAAAGCCGTTTACGAAGCATGTTGTTACTCAATCGAAAGCCTAAACAAATCGACCATGAGAAGTGGATATACCTGAACCTTGATCCGAATCCAAAGCCAGAAGTGAATATAACCTAGACGAGCAGAAATCTGCAACAAAACCGTTTGGAAATGGAATGTGAGACGACAAGGACAACGAACCGATATATTAGAGCAACGAACCCTAATCGAAGTAACATATCGTACCTTTGAGCAAGGTTCTCCGCCGCTCGCCTCGCCTCGCCCAATTCGCCGTACTCAAACAAACCCTAACCAATCTGCAAGAAAACCGAAGGGAAATCGGTTGTGAGAAGAACTAGAACAGATACAGAAACAATGAAAAACGAATCGGAGCAACGAACCCTTACCTTGACCAAGAATCGCCGCCGTCGCCTCGCCTCGCACAGAAAATCACCGCTTGAGTACATGAGATAGGACCCGGGGGTATCGGGGGTATTGGGGGGGAATTCACGGGTTGGTAGCGTAGCCCGCGAGCGTAAAACGCTTGCCATCTGGGGGGGGAAGCGTACCAGATGGGAGCGTCTCACGCTCCACAAAACGCTCCCGCTAGGAAACCAGCTTTGAAGCCGAACACTCCTGAACCCTAGCGTCTTGCTTAATATTCCGCTCCAGCTAGTTCGGGACGCCAGTCCCGAACGGAGCCTAAGTTCCACCCCAATACCAAACGAGGCGTAAGAGGATCAACCGAGCACGCCCACTTGAATTAGGACACATCACCCAAAGACCGGCCGTATGCGGTCCACACGCCTCTACAGAATATATAATATAATAAATTTTTTTTAAAAAGGGGTGGACTAGACAAAAGCCGTTCTGGCGTGTTCTCTTCCCTTCTCCCGAAAGCCATCGGCAATTTCTAGAAACTTCCTATTTTCCCATTGAAATAGGCGAAAAGCCCTCTTTTTCGCCCAGCCTTTTGAAAGCTGAAACCCTAGACACAGAAACGACCTCAAAACCTTCCATCCATGGCGTCCTTCACCGAAGCACCCCCTGGCGACGCCAAGGTCGGAGAGAAGATCTTCAAGACCAAGTGTGCTCAATGTCATACCGTCGAGAAAGGAGCTGGTCACAAGCAAGGTCTTAATCTTTCTTCTTTTCTCTATCTATCTCCATCTCCTGTAGTAGTTGATGCAATTACTAGCTCTTCGTGTTGATTTGCTTTCGATCTGTGCTTCTGGTGACTTTCGAATCTGTTTCTGATCTGTACGTACTTGCCTTGCTTGATCTAGTTGTGTGCGTCCTCGAATGAGTAAGATCTGATTTGTTTGGAATTTCTGGTTCATTTGATGCTTTAATCTGCACCTTAATTAGCTTCTGAGGACTCCTATTTCGTTGTGGCTCTGCTTTGTGGTGCTATTGTGGTTCGTACCTTTGCACTTGTTGTTAGTTGTTTTGTATCAGATCTTGGATTGTGCATTTGATCAGAAATCGGTTCCTAGATTCGCTAGTTTCGCATCCGTCTTAAAGTTTTCTGCATATATAGTGATATGAAAGTTGATCTTTTACCATTTCAGGATTTTCTATATACATAATTAATCTTGACTGCTATGTCGATGATGTGAGATTTTTTTTATAGATGCTACTTATTGTACTAGTGATTATTATCACGTGTTTGCTAGATTGTTTTCAATAGGTAGACTTAAGAATTTACCGTAGTGGTCAGGCATGACAGAAAGATCTGGTCAGATCTAGTCCCTGATTTTAGGAGAATAACTATCAGATTAGTATATCTAGCTTCTGATAAAAAAAAAAGCACTTGGAATTGATAATATTGTTCTTGTCCTGGAGCGAGCTAATCAGCAAATAGTACCTCTTTGTGGAAGGCAGCTGTGTTATATGCTTATGATCACTCTGTATTGGTGTTCAGCTCTCATTTTTTTTCTTCATATTTTCAGGTCCTAATCTGAATGGCCTTTTTGGGAGGCAGTCAGGAACAACTGCTGGGTACTCCTACTCTGCTGCTAACAAGAACAAGGCTGTTGCATGGGGAGAAGATACCTTGTATGACTACTTGTTGAATCCTAAGAAGGTACAAGTCCTTTTTTTTTGCATCTTATTGTCTTTTGAAGATGTCAAAATTCATCATGTGAGGATTCTTCAGTTGCTTCCGTTTGCAAGTGTAGGCTGATTTGTTATATGGAGAGGTCTATGCTTTCTCATCCTTTTTACAGGCATCACTGGGGTAGGAATATCACTTGAATAGAGTATCAAAATTTTGTTGTTTAGTTAGGTTTAGAATTGGGTTTGTCTTAGTGCTGGAATTTGGATTGGTTAGGAATCAGTCTAATCCAATTTGAAGTATTGATGTGCCTAAAGCTGTTAACCGAACTCCAGTTGAAAGTTTTTGCTCTATATCTATGATAAGCAGATCTTCTTGTAATCGAACATTTGTATCCTAAGAATTTCTAGGGCCCTGAATTTGCTACAGAGGAGTTCTAGACTATAGGTTCGATTCCTAGATGATTGCAGATAATATGTAGTGGATGAATATGTGCATTTTCACTGAAAACTTAGTATTGAGAAATATTAGCCATGACTTGTGCTAGGCGTTTCATTTGTGTAAACAAGCGGCCTCCATTTTTTATCTTTTTGATGTTTATCTTGTACTTCCATTATTAATTACTAACATTTGTGTTTGATCACGGTTTATTGCAGTACATCCCTGGAACAAAGATGGTTTTCCCAGGATTGAAGAAGCCCAAGGATCGTGCAGACCTTATTGCATACCTGAAGGAATCAACACAGTAACTTCTATCTCTTCGACCAAGGACAGTGGCGCCATGTTTTCTTTAACTAGTCAAGATTTTGTCTCATAAGAGACTTGAGGAACCATATTTTTCTTCTGTGAAATAAGATCTACCCTGTGAAGGGTAGTAAAAACTCGGTGAAAATCATTTTGGGTAGTGATTCGTTATACTCTTGTCCGAGGCATTCCTCATTATACATGTTTTTTGTACTGTTCCTCTGCTGGTAATGATCCGCCAAGAGGCAATTCATTTATAATTGTTCTGCAATGCTAGGTCTCTTGAATTGCTTCATGAATATTTGTGTTATAAAGGATGATTAGCTTTCACAGACTCAGTAAATCACAGTAGATGTACATACATAGAGATATTTCAACACGAATAGAGAAACTAAGGTGTCAAAAGTTGGTTGCAAATAGGTGTATCGACATCTGCAGGTGGTGAAAATGGTTGCAAATGTTGATACCCATGGTGTCACGATAGATGATCTCATTGAAATTACTTCAAAAATTACTTCAAAAATCCATCGCTTTGAACCTTGTTTTCTAGTAGTCTTCCTATTAGATGGAAATAGTTCTTCTAACGTTTTGAACAAATAAATACAATATTCATTAATTAACATTACACGATCGATTAGTATCATTTTTAATCTTTAAATTAGACTATATATATACAAGATTTCCATTACATAACTCGGAAAATTTATTTTGTCACAAGACATTAGAAAACGTGATATCATTAGCGACATATAAGGACCAATAACAAAACTGTTGATAGAGATGCACCATAAGCACCAATCAACATCCATTGCAGGTGATATGAAGAATGAGATGCTTAATTATATGCTGCAAGGGACAGTAAGTTTGTAGTCAAGGAGATTGTAGATAGTAAGCAAACGAGTGATGGAGTCAGCTGCCGTTTGAGAATTCTCGCCCTTCGTCTTTGTCGCCTTGATGGCGTTGCAGAGGCAGATAATGCGTTCGCTTGCGTGGAGTTTGTGCAAGGTGGTATAGCAATCACGAGCGATTCGTTGGACGTAGCAGTCCTTGACTAGCGAGTCGATGCTCGGGAGAGGGCATGTGGTTGCGGGTGCAGATGCAACTCCGGCGAAGAGGACGAGGTTCGCTACCAGGAAGAGAGCCATGCCGGAAGCCATTGATTGAAGTAAGGTAAATTAAGTAGTGAGGAAGGTTGTTTTGTGTGGGGAAAGCATGAGTGGTTTGTTAAGATGTTTATAGGACTTCTAAGAATTGGCAACTATTGAGGTTGCTTTCATGAACAAACATGACATGTGACCTTCACGAATTAGGCCGAGTAAAGGTCGCTCGTTTGTTCTATAAAAGAGTAGGGGACAAGCTCACAAACCTAGTAAAATAATCGATGCATGTGATATATTTCGAGCATGGTGAGAGTAATTCACAAGCATAAAGCATAGCAATCTAACTATTTAGGGAACCTGATCGAGTTGTACAACCAATTTGCTAGAATTTAATGATTCATATTAGATTCGACCCAAAAAAAATTCATATTAGAAGTATTATTTCCATATATTTGTATAGCATATTTTATATGGACTTCTTTGTGCTATGCAAGTTTCAACATGGGTAATGTTTTATACCAATTTGAAAGTCATTATCCCAATCTTTGTATCCAAAAATATTTGTCATTTTTTATTGATCCACATGTTAATCGTCGACATTATCTAAAAGAATTATAACTAGTCAATCTCTCTTTCATCTTCGAATCATACTACGCGCATTGGATTGACCTAGAATTTTGTATCTATTTTGATCTCCTACCCTTCACACCAATATATCTCACATTATATTTTCATACACATATGTTCAATTAATTGATTAAACAATTACTGTACTTTTATAAAATTATAAAACTTTGCAAAAAACATATAAAGATCCCGTTACCGTTCTTGAAAAGATTCAAGAGAACTTACTAAAAAAAGAAAAGAATCTATTGTTTTTTAAAAAGAAATAAAAGCTACAGAATTTCCGATAGAGAATTGGAAACTTTCCTGCCCTGTTTCGATAAAGGATTCAAGATTAACTTAAAAAAAAAAACAACAAAAATTTCTATTTTTTATCAAAAAAAGAAAATAAAAATTGCAGAATTTCCGAGAGAGAATTTCTTTCTTGCCCGTTTTTAGACCCGCCTTTTTCTCATCCGTTCTCTCGTACGCCATAAGCAACTTTTCCATTTGAAAAAGCCCCATTCCTTCTCTAACCCCAGAGCACACACAGATCCACCTCAAACCTTCAATCCATCCATCCATGGCGACCTTCAGCGAAGCCCCCCCTGGCGACGCCAAATCTGGAGAGAAGATCTTCAAGACCAAATGCGCTCAATGCCATACCGTCGAGCAAGGAGGCGCTCACAAACAAGGTCTCTAATCCCTCTTTTCCCCCCTCCCTCTGCCTTTGATGCAATCGGACAATCTTAGTGATGATTTCGCTCCGATCTGCGCTCTCGTGACTCTCGAATGTGTCACATTGATGAATCTCAATTTGCGTTCGGATTGCTTTTGCGGTTTACTTCAGTTTCTGTCTCATCTATACGTTTGAACCTGTTGTTAGCTGATTGCGAGTTTTGATAATTAGGACTCAGTTGGTTTGGAACTCGCAGATTCACATATGCCTTCTTTACCTCGTCGTGTATATTGATTGGAATTCTGATTATTGTTCAATTCCTTGTCATTTGGTTGAAACATTTGTCCGTTGCCGTTTTTTGTATGAGACCAAGAACTGCTCTATTGGCTATGTTGGTGGACTTTGGAAAATGATTTAGGTTATCTGGCTCTTGTTTTCAAAGTTTCATACATTTCTTGCTTGTTGTTCTTCTCCTAGATTGGGGTAATCTGATCTGATAACACCGCCTTTTGTCTTTGTAATGATTGTGCAGAATTAAGGAAGCTGTGTTGTATTATCCTTATGCTTATGATCACCTTTGTCTTAGCGCGTTCGCTTCTCGTTGTTTCGTTTATACAGGTCCTAATCTAAGTGGCCTTTTCGGGAGGCAGTCTGGAACGACCGCTGGGTACTCGTTTTCTGTTGGTAACAAGAACAAGGCCGTTACATGGGGCGACGATACATTGTATGAGTACTTGCTCAATCCGAAGAAGGTGAGACTCCTTTTTGTTTTTTTTAAATGTTTCTTATACAAATCTGGTTAAACTGAAATGTTTGGTTTGTTCAAGAATTTGGTGAGGCTTAGGTATTGATTAGGAATCAGCCTAATCCAAGTAGAAGTATTGGATATACAATATGGATTTAGTGTTTGGATTTTGGTGTGTACAATGTAGGGCTTTGATTTTGTCTAGCTTGTGGTACATGAGTCTTAATTAACATTTGATTGTTTGATGCAGTACATCCCTGGAACAAAGATGGTTTTCCCAGGATTGAAGAAACCCCAGGAGCGTGCAGACCTTATTGCATACCTCAAGGGCTCTACAAAGTAATTTCCCTCTATTCAGGGCAAGTGGCCGAGCTCTTTTTCCTCCATTAGTCACAATTTTGTCTCGTATGAGACTTTTTTGAGGCAAGAATCTATAAATGTATATTTTTTTTTTCTCATTTTGTCAAATAAGATCTACCTTGACTTGGGTAGACAAACTCAAGCACATTATTTTTTGACCTTTGATTTATCATACAAAGGTACGAGGCATTTTTTCGGTGGTATACATGCATTTGAACTTTTGTTGTTGGTAAAGGTCTGTGAATTGCGATTGAGTAACACTTAAACGGAAAATGTCGATGGTGATCTTGCATAATATATCTTATTGAGTATGGTCAGATGAGATTTGGTGGTTACATGCTACTCTTTTAAGGTGAATTTGTCACAAAGATGTGTAACTTAGGGAATATACTGTATATGAGCCGTCTTCCGGGCCTAAAATGTTGTGGGTCGAGCCACGCCTAAACGGCCCATTTCACCCATGTTTGAGCACCATAAAATCACATTCCTTACTCTTGGACTGGGGCATCATTCCCAAAAAGTTAACATATCTGTAATGTAGAGACAATATCTTAAAATTTCCGAATGCTTTAATATAAGACTTCAAAAATTACTTTAATTTTTTTGGTAGAAACAAAAAAAACTTTAATACATTATAGCTTTATAGTTTTGGCAAATATAAGATAATATCATCAAATATTGATACTTTTCATGAGAGTTAAATGGAAAACCTCCAGATACTATTATAGAGACTTAACTTATTGACTAGATGACTACTCTTTGTATCTTATCTACCTATCTCTAATTTGTGAAGCAATTTCTTCCCAAAAGATTACGTCATGTGACGCGTTATGGAATCACCACGTGGAGCAATCAGTGCTAAGAAACGTGATATAACATTAACTGTTTGTATTTATCCGATTTATATTTTTGTGCTGAATAAGCCCAAGATAGAGGCAGTTTGATTACCACTAAGTGCACCGACAAACCCATCCAAAGCATATAATTCACAAAAATGAAATGATTCTATGTTTCATGAGAGAAATATGAGTTTCATCAAGTAGCCCACCCACATGATATTTAAGCATTTAAGAACTTCAAAACCTTAAATTAAAATGGTGTTGCATTGGCAAATATAGGTGTACTCCTTATGGAAGCTTCAAGTGGCTTTTTCTCCCTGTCAATCGGGTCGTGTCGGGTGGGTTCGGGTCGGGTTGTTCCGGGTTCGGGTTGATTTCGGGTTCGGGTCGGGTTGTTCCGGGTCGAACTGGGTCGGGTTGCTTCGGGTTTTCGGGTCGGGTCTGACCAACCCAACGGGTCAAGAATATCATTTTTTTACCAAAATTTAAATAAAATATTATTTAAACAATAAAATATAATAACAAAATATTATTTTTAAATATTTTAATAATAAAACTTATCATAATTCTCTAAAATAAACTTTATATATTGTAATATAATTAAAATATTTGGGTGTACAATTACCCGTCAATCTGACATTTCATTATATTAGAGTGTATTCTAAAATAAGTTTTCCGCCTTATAGATTTCTTTACCCAGCGGGTTTGACCTGACCCTAACCCAGAAATTTTCGGATTGAAACCCAGAAATTTCGGGTCGGGTCAGATTTACGGGTCGGGTCAGCTTTTAACAGGTCTAGGTGTACTCCTTATGGAAGCTTCAACTGGTTTTTTCTCCCTATTAATATTTGGGGTGAAATGGTAATTTTTGAGATTTAGCTTTTTTTTATTTGTAAAATGCTGGCTTTTTAATTAGGACCCATTTACACATCAACTGGCCTTTTCTCCCTTATTAATATTGGGGGTGCGACATAAATTGTTGCTCAAGAAAACAAAGAGCGAACACTGAGGCGAGCGCTTGTAGAAAGAAGATCACAGAGCAATTGTTCGCGAGCAATGAACATGGATCATCAACAAGGGAGCGAAGTTTTCAGCCACATCGAGCGCACTCAGTAACCTCTCTCGCTCTTTCCTCACTCTCTTTTTTCAATTGTGTTAGTTTTCCAGGAATTGATTCAGTTTTGTAGCGATATGGATTTTCAATTTGGTAAAAGCATGGATGATAGCCCTAATTTGTTTGAATCATAAGGTTGCCTCCATTTGAAACCCTAAGTTTTCATCGCCTTAAAGCTGCGGCTTGATATCTAGGGTTCCTCCAAATTTGGATCCAAAAAAGAAGGAAACAATCCTCTCGGTGCGATGGATCTGGAGAGGGAGAGACAATTACTTTTTTTGCTAATTGATAGGCTTTGATTATTCAAATAGCTGATTCTTTGCTGTTGGTGTGGAGGAGAATTCAGTATGAAACAACAGGCTTTTGGTTTATTCTGCTCTTAAGCTGAAGGCAAATGTGGATTTTGGTTGGAGTGGGTTTGGAAACGTTAGTCTGAAATAGAAACACTCGAATGCAGTAGGCTAAGGCGTACAAGACGATTGAGAATTTTCGTGTTGCTTTTTCCTTCTTTTCCCCCAAAGTTTGAACAAATAATGATGTGGGATGTTGATTTCAGGTATCCCTATGTGACCGGGACTTCTGTTATTGGCATCAAGTACAAAGATGGAGTTCTCTTGGCTGCTGATATGGGAGGTTAGATAGTGAAAAAGATCAAATTTTGCTTTCTTCATCCTTGTTCTTTATATCTGCATGTATGGTTAGCAAGTGTTATGTTGCTCACTGCTGATGGAGTTCTCTTGGCTTATTCTTTCTTGGGTTCTTGTACTATTTATTGGATACTTTCAGAAGGAGTTCAATGATTTAAACAAGTTAGAGAATTATTGTTTTTTATCTATTTGGATTGAACTTCTGTGATCTACCCCCTTGTCTTGGATTATTAGTAATACAATATGGTATTTGAGGGTAGAGTACATCACATTCTTTGGTCATTGGCATGTAGAACTCAATTATCAAGTTCACATTTGACGTTTCGTATAATACTGATTCTGAATGTTCGCCCCTTAATAATAACGAGTAGAGTCTTTTTTCTAGCTTTCACCCCTTGTAATAATGAAGTTATGAATCTTTATAATTCTCACTCATATATGTTGCAACCAACTCTTTATAATAATACAATGATGAAGTTATGAGTCTTTTTTACTGGCTGCTGTAGTTCAACAGAGTTTCATCATTCTTTGTCATCTTCAACAGACGCTCATATATGTTTAACTACACACTTTCTGTAGACGGTTTAGGTTCTTAGGTGTCTATGTTGTCTCCTTGAGTAAAAGAAGCTTCCCATATTTGCTTCATGTACAAACAATCCGTATACCTTCTCTGCAGCTGAGCACACTTCAGCGGATGTAAATCTACATTATTCATAGACTTGTTTACCTTGCTCATATTTCTTTCTTTTCATCAGCATGTAAAACTGACTGCTGATCTCATCATAATGGATTTAATATTGTCAAAAAGATTTAGCATTGGTACCAAAGCTCTTGCTGATTTGCTGCTACATTGATGATGTGCAGCTTCTTATGGTTCCACTCTACGTTACAAGAGCTTTGAGCGATTGAAGCCTATTGGCAAGCACTCTCTTCTTGGTGCCAGTGGAGAAATTAGTGACTTCCAAGAGATTCTAAAGTACTTGGACGAGCTCATGTAAGAATTTGATAGCTTGACAATTATTTTATGCACTTACATTACAAATGTTCAAACTGAAAATTTTTGAGCACACTTCAGCAGATGTAAATCTACATTATGTTATGCAATTATGTTATTCTTTCCTTGCAGCTCTTATAAATCCTTCCCAGGATTTACTAGTCCTGCTACCCTAACTTTTTTACCGCATAATTTGTGACACTGGGTGCATTCTCTTTCAGCTTGTATGACAACATGTGGGATGATGGAAATTCCTTGGGGCCTAAGGAGGTGCATACCTATCTGACCCGCGTTATGTACAATCGACGTAACAAATTCAACCCCCTATGGAATTCTCTTGTTCTGGGTGGAATTAAAAATGGACAGAAGTATCTTGGAACAGTAGGTGTCCCGTTTTTTAACCTTCAGTATTTCCATACTTGCATCTGGGTTTACTGTTTTTCTCTGTGCATGACATGAATGAATGTGATTTAGGTTAGCATGATTGGCGTGCACTATGAAGATGACCATGTTGCTACTGGCTTTGGTAATCACCTTGCAAAACCTATTCTGCGTGATGAATGGAATGAGAACATGAGTTTTGAAGAGGGTGTTAAGCTATTGGAGAAATGCATGCGTGTCCTCCTTTATCGTGATAGGTCTGCTGTCAACAAGCTTCAGGTTTGCTTCTTTACTCTTTCTGTTTAACGTAAGGCACTAAAAAACAACGTGAACTTAGCCTTCAAACTATACCTTTTCTTCTTTGCGAATATGTCTGAATTATAGAAGCCTTGAATGATTTTGCTATCTGAAAACAATATTTCTGTCAAGTCATCATTTCCGTTACAAAATGCTAATATTAATTCTTTTTATTTTGTTTTGTGTTTTGAAACATGTGATTTTCAGATTGCTAAGATCACTGAAGAAGGGGTAACTATCTCCCCACCTTACTCCTTGAAAACGTTCTGGGACTTCTCGGCTTTCAAGAATCCAACTGCTGGTGCTGAAGGTTCATGGTGAGCTCTGTTAGTTACCAGGTTTAATGGAGATCACAATGTTGAGACTGAAGAGCAGCGAACTTTGTTGGTTTGTTCAATTTGTGGTGCTCAAGGAATGTTGTGTTTTACTTCTTAGACGGTTTCCTGAACTATAGGTTTGTTGAATGCTTTTGCTATCTATCAGTGCCGAATTTCTCTTTATTATCCATTGTGGCTCTGTTATTGAATTATACTCTTGCCTGAAACCTTAGACGTCTATTGAAAACAGTTAAAAGACTTCTCAGACCACCAATTGGATGAAAGACAGAAATGAATAATTCCGCTTCAATTGAAAACCGGCAAAAAAAAAAGCCAATCAAAATTCGTCTCTTGAGAGTTGTACAAGATAAAAGAATAAATAATAGGAGAAAGTAGATTAGTTGTCAACATCCTTACCCAAAAACACATGAATATCCTACAATGATGAGAGAACAAAAATCATGGGAAATTAGAGTGGGACAACATGATGCCAAGCATGTGGTCAAGCGGGTTTGTATGTTAGAATTGTGACCAATTGTCATTCATAATGGATGCTCATGCTCAGACTAGTTAATGCTTTTTTGGATAGTCGAAGTGCTACTTGGTTCTAAAAAACTAAATTTAGGACTTTTTTTTTGCAGACGAGTATCGCTCACAAGGTTCAAACCGTTAGAATGGACTCCTCAGTCACTATCCTAAACAGGATTTGAAATAATATTAAACCTTACCGTAGCAAATAGTATATGCTATGTATACTCTATATACCATGACTGTTTAGAAAATAGAAATTACACTTTCAATGAAACATTCCTTGCCAAACAAGTGTGCCTTTATTGATATAGTAGGCAATAATAAGAGGACAATTGCTCCCGTGAAATGCACAATAATATGCTTATGCAAATTGACCAAAACTATGACCAAGTTTTGAAAACACCAGATGTTTTCTAGGCCAAAAAAATGACAAGCTGAGATCACGAGATCAGTTTCTTGCGCGTGTATTCATACACCGTTTGCAAAAGACTGCTGGTAGCGTCCTCCTCTGGCAGTTTCAGAAGGTTGGCAACTTTAGAAAACCCGATATGCTGTTGATTCACAGAATCCTGGGAGACGTCTCGTTTGGGCTCAGAAATCGAAGTCGTCGGCTTTGTCAATGCCCACTGCATTGCCCATATGGCCAATGGGCGCATGTAGCAAAGGGATCTGTACTGGTCATTTGTGTTCCAGCCTTCAGGTGTCTGGAATGAATAACTGCAAATGCACAGTTCAGAAACCTTCAAAATTTTGAACAATTTCCCAACGTTTCAAAATGTGTAGTATTTCTTTTTGAAATGAAAGCAGATTAAATTGTTCGTGTGGGAAAAAAAAAATTCCAGCTTACCCAAGTCCTTTGTGTGACCAAGCAGTTTCATAGACTCCTGATGCGGTCTGAAAAGCCATATCTAGCAAACCTTCTTGAATCATATTGGCTGCAACACCATAAGTGACTCCTGACCATATCTCTCTTGACTGCATTGATGACATGTCAACATTTCCATCAGGTAGCATCCCATTCACAGCTCCTCTTTGCCCATCCTTGACCATTGAAACATTGAAGTGAAATACTTTCTGCAGAGCAAGTTTTGCTTTCTCCTCATCGACAATTGGCTGTAGTCCACATGCTCGAGCATACCTACCACCGATCATCCAACAGATATAAAGACGATATTCTAAGACAACATATACATAGAGCTTCACATAGTTTTCGTTGGATGATATTTTATATCCGAGATTAGTGCCTAGAAGCTTGAGATACCACCTGTAGAGGTGATGTTAGTAGCATGGACTATATTCCAATTAACCAAAGCTGAAAACTTAACGCTAAATAATTCTTGTGACATTTTCCTTCCACTGAAGGTAAGATACGTAGTACAAAAATAAAGGTGAAAATTTTAGTATGGCTTAATTGTTCATATTGTTAGTGCTCTCTATCTCATATGTAGTCCTATTGAAGTATTGTTTGTCTAGTTTGAGTCCCTAACCTTATTTTTGCTAATGGAAGTCCACAACTCATTGACACTTTCATCAAAATTTGGGGACTCGAATAGACCAACCAGTAAAGCTTCCTAAAGGAAGTTCTGTCATAGTTCAACCAGTATTCTGAAGGTTGAAAATTAGCGCTCACTGTTGGTCAATGATATATCCCTTTCATGCAAGCACACTACAAAATAAAGGCTAGCATGCTTTTTTGAAGGAGGTTTGTCTATCACTTAACAATGTATTAAAATCACAAAGGCATAATTGATAGAAGGAAGTCTATGGACCAAAATCAGAGCATACCATTGTCCAGCCAGCTGATCAGCTTGAATAGAAGAACTTGTACTGCTACCACTATTGTCATAATTGAAATATTGACCATTCCAGAGATTCTCATAGACAGCCTTTGCCTTCTGAAATTTGACCCAAAAAAGATCCTCAGCACTAGTATCACCAATTTCACGCGCCAAGGCAGAAGCAGCTTGCAAAGCTGCAACCCACAACCCACCAGAATAGGCGCTCACACCAGACACTGACCATGTGTCATATGTTTGATCAGGAAAGCCATCATTTTCAATCATGCCATCCCTATCCTTATCAAATTGGTCCATATAAGCCATAGCAACGTAAACTGAGGGCCAAACAGCTTGTGCAAATTTCTTGTCTCCTGTAGCAATTACATCTCTATAAACTTGAAGAACAAATTTGGGATTCAAATCCTTCCATCTATCTGTATTGTAAAGGTTGTAAGCATTTACTTCAAACCATGGGTCGTCAAGCCCAATATCATGTGGCACAGCACCAAGAACACTTCTAGAAACCCATTTTCCGTCATGTAGGAGTTTCTTCTTACTAGGATCATGCATTAACACCGCGGCGGCAAAGTCTCTTTGGATGCTCAGTTCAAGTTTGGGGAAAAGCATAAGCAGTGAAAATGATGAATAAAAATGGACATCATATGTGTTCCACATGAGATATTCATTTCCTTCTAAATAGAGAAACTGTCCAATATTTTCTTCACCCTCTTCAAGTAAATTTGACCCAAAAGCTGAATCTGAAGCAACTGGTGTATGTATTTGCTCAAGGATTGAAGTCATCCTCTCAAGAACGTTGAAGGCAGTATCATTTTGAGAGGAACCGTTCACAGAATTTTTTAAATCAGATTTGGATCTGTCAAGGGAGAACTTCTGGTTTCCAACTGTCATTAAACTGTGAATCGGAGGTGAACTATCTACAAAAAATTTATGATTTTTTTTATCAGAGTCCTAAATTTGCCATTATTTAAGAAAATCCTATGGGATCAATATTACCTGTCCATATTGTCCCTCCTGCGTTTAGAAAGTAGAGCTCGTTTAAGAGAGTCATGGCATACCTGAAAAAAGTCAACAAAATTGTTTTGATATATGATATATCAATCAAAATTAATCAAAATCAAGATGCTGGCTAACCATTCTGGAAGTCGCTTGTCTTCAAGAATAGATTTTTGCCATGCTTCAATCTGGGACTCCCAATGGCGATGATCTGTATTTCAAACTTTTATTACCTTTTCCATTCATGATACATAAATCAGAATAAACTGAAGTAGTTTTTATCATATTTATCCAATACAAACCACATGGCCAAACAAACATAATGCTCATAGACAGAAACTTTACCCCGAATACCATCAGAGGCTATATTTGCTGCAGCGTCTCCAGCTGCACCATAAAATTTGGTGTAGCGTCTGCATTTGTTAATGAAAAGTTAATAGGAGGATAGAAGAAAAGGCAACAAGCCAATTGTGTCATTTTTTGTAACCAATAAAAAGTGGAAATAGGAGAAAAAGCAGCAATTGCATAAATCTTTTGGACATGACTTTACGTCATGATTACCTCTGGTACGTTCTCCCTTTCAAGAATCTAACATCAGGGCAGTCCCATGACAGCGAAAATGTGACCTCGCGTTTGCTTCCAGATGGTACTACCACTGAAGCTGCAACTGCAGCCCCAATGCAAGATCCAGGCTTGGAAGGTGATGACCCTTCAATTGAGTTCAGATGGTCAAAGGATCCATGCTATTTGAAAAACGAAGATGAAAATTACATGTTCAGACCCAGGAAACATTATACATATGTTAAATAGAAGAGAAAATAACTACATGAAAAACATTGGTTAAAACCATGTACTAAAATCCAAAATACTGTTGACATGATTCCAAGGATTAAAAAAAAAGATTTTTCTGCTAGAGAAGTAGGAGGTTGAAGTTGAACTATTCAAGAATGATGAAACTTGAGGTGAGAACTCAGAGTATGACTCTTTCACAAGGACACTTAACCAAGATACTACAAAGGCACCCACCTCTTTTATTTCCTCCCACATATCCTTCGCTGTCATACCTTCTGAGTCCCCAGATATTACAAAGGAAGGGCACTGAGAGACATGGACGGTATCATTTTCCTCTGCAAGAATTGCATATGTAACAGGAGATCGCCCACCTGCAGTCCTGCATTGGTGAGACTCAAATATATCATGATCAGAGGCAATAAGTTCTCAATATTTGATTTCCTGCTATACCATAAGGACTTACTTGTGCTGTAGAAGTATACCACTTGAACCATTCTTCATCCTGTGTTATAGAAGATTAACTTTGTATGCCTGATCTTGATGTTGAGAGTTTTGAATAAATGAGCTATGATTCCATGTCAGATATACAAGAATAATTATGTTCTTACTTGATCTTAGAATTGTGATGATTACCAGATATTCCAGAGTCTCCACCAACAGAATTCTGAAAAAAAAAAATCCCTTAGCTTTCCTTGGTAAGTGATCTATCCATTTCTTCATGCACAGATTTAAAAACTCAAATTATTCAAAGAGAATAATAGCTTACCGCCCATGTGAAAAGCAGGCTCACTTTTGCATCTGTAGTCCCAGAATTTGATAACTAAAGCACACAAGCTATGCTATGATCAGTTTTGTGAAAGGAGAATTTGTTAATCAAATACAAACATTTTTATACATCCAAATTACCGTGAAAGTAAATACAGCTACTGGAAAGCTGCTCTCCTTATAATTATGGGGAATGATTGGAGAAATTTGACGGCAAACTATGTTAAGTTCTGGGTCTGGCTCCACTGCATTTACCAACATGGCAGTGATCAGTTAAGGCATATTAAATGGGTTAAATTTGGTTGGAGACCTCACTAGGACCTCTGCTTTCCAGATATTTCCAGTAGTACGATGTGTGTAATTTTCTTGTCCAACTTAATAATACTTCAAGATTTCTAACTTACAGAAATGCAAATGCGCATCACTAGGAGGTTCTTGCTGATAGGATATAGATGCCAGAAAAAAAATAGGAAGCAAAAGCAACCCAAGATAGAGAAATGGAATGATGATATATTACATAGGACGATTTTGCCTATTTCATTTTAGTTCTATTTTTAACTAGTTACCAGTAAGTAACATCCATAGTACCACACTACCATGGAACAAGCAACTCAGGGGCAATTACAAAACTTCAATACCACGAGGAGCCAAAGTGTATACTCAAAATGCATCATCATTTACCATCATATACACTCCAGGCCCTTGGGTATAGAGCATGATATGTAGAATTTTCTCCCTTAAACTTCCAATCCCAAGATGCAATTCCAGATGCTGCACTTTCCCTGCTTATCCAACCAGACCAGACATAAGTGGTGCATTTAGTTGCTTTCTCATTGTCCCGTTATACTTTTCATGGAATCAAAAGCTTTAATGGCTGTGGAAGTTCAAGTTTACAATTCTAGTCGCTTTAGGCTTAACATAAAATTTCTTCCATACATAAGATGTGAATAAGCAGCTACTTACTTCAGCAATTCCGGATTTCCAGGACACAGAACAGTAGAGTATTTTGTCCCATTAGGACGTGTGACAAACACCTGTATAAAGTAGTATGAATAAGGAGAGCCATTAGGAATAATTCTTATAAATACTATGCTTTTAATTCAGTGTAAAATATAAAATTACTTGAGACACTGAATCAGCTCCATTAATATCACTGAATCTTCTGTCACAGAACCCACATTGTTTCTTGTATCCCTGCCATGGGATGTCTTTTCTGCAGTAACTAGTTACTCTTCATTCATTTTTCTTACCTTGATTAAGTTGATTCTCTTCTAAGAAAAAAATAAGCATTTCAATACCTGTTTTCTTCTACCTTAGTTCTTCTAACAGCTTTTTAATTCATAATTTGAGCATCCAAACAATATAGCAACCTTATGTTTGTAAACTTAAAGATGGAAGAGAGGGAGAGAAACAAAATCCAACTTGAACTCACAGAAAATTGATTTGCCAAAACTGGTTTATCATCACATGTCCCAGGGAAAAGTTGCCAACGCTGGAATTCACCTTTGTAACTTCTCCCAATGCTTCCAGACCTACATCATTTATTAAGAGAAAAATTGTATCAATATCAGTATAGCACTATAGCATCCAAGCAAGGACATCAGAAAAGGATCAAATGCAAAGTTGGGAGTCATAAATCTCCAACTTATCACTGGCACATTTCTGAGTCCCACAACACATGTGGATATACTTGTAGAATATCACTAGAATGCAGATGGTAGATACACGCATACTATCTTATCAGTAAGTCAAAGAAAAAGGAAATAGTCTCACAATATTTGATGGTGAAGACAATATTTTATTTATTAAAAAAGACAAAGATAAAACAGCTCATCTTTCAATAAAACTAAAAACAACATTTATTTATTAATGGAAAATAGAAAATACCCTATGCCACCAAGAGGAACACCATGATCAGATGTAACTTTACGTTTCGAGAAAGGATTGATGATTACCCCCTGAAAATAGGACCATTGTCATGGACAAGAAAAAGAGGTAAGAAAAGGTCATAATGATTTCTAGTACATCAGATTTCACTAAATCCTCATTGGGAAAGTGATATTACCCTTCCTTTGGCGGTTTCTTCTCGAACATATCGCCATAACCGATAACCTAGGGGTGCCTGTAATAACCAAAATAGCAGCACTCTAATACACAATCATATGATCGAAGCAATGAGCAAAAAGAAAATCTTTATAGAAAAAAACTTTTTGGTACCCAACAAGGAGAGGCCATCCACATACTAGTAGTCAGTATCCACAACAAGATAAGTGCTAGTTAAAAGTTGTCCACCGATTGCACTATGGTGGCAACCTACCCTCACGAAGTTCTTAGTAAAGGGAAACATGAAACTATTTGTGGACAATGTCAACGAAAAAAGGGATAACTGGATAAGATGTTGCCTTTTCATTCTAGTTTTCACTTTGGAATACGAGTCATATGTTACAAGATAACTGAGTCCATTTACTCTTTTATACTAGCAGTAATCATTTACACATTCAATGGCTGGAACTGGGAAGAGCTTTGTACTTCACAGTATACACATTGCCTATAGATTGTGGCAACTCACAAATACAAAACCTCATGGAAGTCAAGGAATGCTGAGGAGTTATAGACTCATCTTTCACATTAATGTCACCACAGTACACAAAAGAGCACTATCCATTTCCAATTTTAATCAGAAAGTGAAATGTGTCACTTACCATTTCAACGTACTCTCTCCAGCTTAAAGTGAATGGTACAGGAATATTTTCTTCATTGTTTATTTTTCGCTTCAAGGTCAAAGATGCAGGTTTCCCTGGATCAGCCATGGCTCAAACAACGAATTGGCCGGTCAAAGTGCAACCGGTCAGAGCAACAAGATCACAAACCTACACCTGTCTCCAGAATCTACAAAAAATATCAACAAACATCGGAACTTCTAAGTATAAAAATCACTCAAAGACAGCAGGAGCACAAACACAGCAGATTCTTTCGCAATGAACAGCAGAAGAACTAATCCTTCCTATAAATCAGTACAATCAACAGAATCATTTAATCAATCAACACACCGAACTTCAAACAAGGCAACAAACACACGCCACAGGCCGGAAAGGGCGCATATTAGCAATTTTGGCTGCTTTACAGCATCAACGAACAAATACACACCAGAAAGAAACATTGATCAAGACAACTTGGAATTCAGTTCCGATCGACACGAAAGCAACGATTAACGGATTAGATTCTTGATTTTGTAAAGCCGTTTCGAATTCGGAAACCTGAAAAGGAAGAAGATCGAGCGAATCGCATACCTAGACGAAATGTGTGGGTGAGAAGGCAGGAAAAGGAGGACGATTAAGGAGCAGTTATCCACGACTTATGGGAGCGATGGCGGAAAAGCCAGAGAGCGAGAGAGGTGGTTGTTGAATTTTCGTTTGTTTTTGTTGTTTTCCCTCTCTTGTCAAACCGTGAGATTATTGTGAGTGCTCATCGTATTGGCTGATTGGGTTTTAGTCGCCATAATTTTTTATTTTTTTTATTGCGGAGCTACTAGGTCGAACAAGCCAAAATTAGGCCACCTGTTAGTTACAAGGATAGCCTAAATCATCGCGACGGATGATCTTTAAAAAATCAAACAGCGAGGGATGTTGACTCAACAAGAACCTCGATTGAGTTACAGACAAATGCGAATATGGAAAAGACGAAGATTGAAATGGAATGGTTGCATTGAGACTTTGAAGATCGACTTGTCTTCTTGCCAGGAAATCAGCAGCAGCATTAGACTCCCTGAAACAATGATAAAAAACAACAAAAGGGATAACCGAAATAAGATTTCTAATGTCCTCAATAATAGAGTAAAGTTCCCAGGGTACTTTCCACAGACGTTTTAAAGAATTAATAACTATAAGATTATCTCCTTCAATGATAAGATTATCAATTATAGAGCAGTCAATATGCTGAAGAGAATATAGTAAAGCTGAAGCTTCTGCCTGTACAATTGTCATGGTAGGTAGTTGTTGTCGTCCAATAGATAGAATGAATCCGTTGTGATCTCGTAGAACGAAACCAGCATGTGTTGTTCCTGTTTTAAGTCTTGATGCATCAAAATTTAGTTTATAACTTTGAGGGGGTGGTTTTTTCCAAGAAATATGATTTTTCCTTTTAGGCTTATTGGGGATTTGTTTCTTGGTAATATTACAGCCATCCCAGGCAAGAGCACCTGAGAAAGCCAAGTTAGATGGCAAGTTTTTAGGATTAATTCGTCCTGGGTCAAAAATCTTTGCATTCCTATGAGCCCAAACAAACCACTAAAGGAATGCAAGAGGCGTGGTATTTGGATTACTTGTGAGTGTTTGTCTGATATTTTGGTGGAAGCTGTTATTTGTAGTTAGTTTAAAGGAGTAGTTTAATAATTTTTGAAGTCGAAATATCATAGCTTTTGTAAATGGACATTGGAAGAAAAAATGGTTTAGACTTTCATCCTGTAGCTCGCAAAGGGAACATAGGTTTGGAACAGAATTGTAGTACCGGTTAATTCTATCTGTCGTAGGAAGGCAGTCAGCACATGTTTTCCATAGGAAATTTTTAATTTTAGGTGGTAATTTTAATTTCCAAATCCAGTCAAAATTATTGTTAACGGGATCTATTGGAGCAGTTAAAAGAGAAGCTGCTGACTGAACAGAAAAAATCCCATCAGTTGCAGGCAACCAGATAAGTTTGTCCGGAGTATCTGAAATAGGAATTCGAATATGAGTGATGATATTCACTATATGTGGAGGTAAAATTTGCGCAAGCATTACGGTATTCCAGGATTTATCCGGGAGGGTAAGATCTTTGACCCTAAGGTTTGGATCCAAATTGTCCATGAAGGGTGATAAATCAATATTAGGGATCCAAGGGTCAGACCAAACTTTAATGTTTTCACCATTACCTAGCAGCCACCTAAGGCCTTTGGAGAAGATGTTTCTGATATTCAGCAATCTACCAAACTGCCAAGAACAAGTATTTT
This sequence comes from Polygonum maritimum, assembly GCA_963924305.1. Classification (NCBI taxonomy): domain Eukaryota; kingdom Viridiplantae; phylum Streptophyta; class Magnoliopsida; order Caryophyllales; family Polygonaceae; genus Polygonum; species Polygonum maritimum. Next base: position 44,479,112 of record OZ002729.1, on the reverse strand, counting down.
TATTGTAATTAAATAATGAGCTGTTGCTTAGATATTTTTCTGTAATGACTTTGACCCAAACGTTTTGAGGTTGGGTAACAATTTTCCAAAGAAGTTTCATTTGTAATGAGATATTAATATTTTTCCGCAGATCTTAGGCCGAGGCCCCCGCTCTCTTTAGGAGAACAAATACGATCCCAGCTAATTAGAGGGTGATGGTTTGGGGTAAACTTGTTCCAAAAGAAAGATTTACAAACAGAATCAACCTGCTTGAGAACACCTTGAGGCAACATGAAACTTTGCATAAGGTAGTTGACTTTGCTTAGAAGGCATGATTGGATAAGAACAACCCTACCTGCTTGTGAAATAGAGCTAGCCTTCCAATGCGAGAGCTGTTTTTTAAGGTTGGAAACGGTATCTGAAAACATTGAAATTTGAACTCTTCCCTTTAAGATTGGAATGCCCAGATATTTTTCCATAGACGTGGTAATCTGAATATTAAGGATACTTGCTAAGGTACTAGTCATTGGTTGCGTAATGTTAGCAGAGGTTTGGAGAAAGCTCTTGTGATAGTTAATAGCTAGTCCTGAGACCTGGGTGAATTTATGGAGGATGTTCTTAATAAAATCCATATTGGTAAAACTTGCATTTGCAAAGATAATCGTATCATCGGCAAAACTAAGGAAAGGCAAAACCGATCCATTCTTAGTTAATTGAATGCCAACATGGTTCGTGGGCGACGATGATTCTTGTTGTAATGTACGAGTTAAATATTCCATACATAAAACAAAGATGAATGGTGACATAGGGTCACCTTGGCGGATTCCACACGAAGGAATAAACTCCGAACCAGGCTCATTGTTAACTAAAACTGATGAAGATGAAGAGGTGATACAAGTCATAACCAGGTCAATCCATTTTTGATGGAACCCGAATTTAGTAAGAACTAAACGGATAAAAGTCCAGTTGATCTTGTCATAAGCCTTTTCTAAGTCTAATTTGATAGCCATCCAACCAAGACGACCTTTCTTCCTTTTATGGAAGGAATGGAAGATTTCATGGGCAACAAGCACATTATCTTGGATCAGCCGACCTTTAACAAAGGCACTCTGAAGGGGGTGAATAATCAAAGGTAGAATATGTTGAATTCTGTTTGACAAAACCTTAGTAATTGCTTTATAGATAGTATTACACAAACTAATCGGCCTATAGTGATTTATTGAGTTTGGAGAGTCAACTTTTGGTATTAATGTGATAAAAGTTTTATTTGCAGCGGTAAGCATAGATCCAGAGTGAAAGAATGCTACTACTGCACGCACAACCGAAGACCCAACAGTTGGCCAATAATTTTGAAAAAATTCAGCAGTAAAACCATCCGGACCTGGGGTTTTATTGAGCGCTAGATCAAAAATAGCAGCTTTAGTTTCCGAAGGTGTTGGTTCTTTCGAAATTGCAATATTATCGGTGTCTGATATTAATTTTGGAATGACATCCAGCTCATGAGGATAGATAACGGAGTTGGTGTTAGATTGGAAACGAGAAGCAAGTTCAGACGTAATGTTAGCTGAAATAGATTCATGATCGAACAGGACAAGACCATCATGAGTCTGAAAAGACGTGATATTTTGTTTAAATCTACGAATTTTGGAGATAGTCTGAAAGTATTTCGTGTTTTTATCAACATTTTGTAAATGGGTCGTTTTAGCCCGTTGCAACCAGAATTTATGGTGGAAATCCATTAAAGCATTATATTTATTAAGGTGTTGTTGATGTTTAATGAGAATATTATGGTTACAAGGATCATGAAGAAGATCATTTTGTAGTTTTTGTAATTGTGTTTCAGATATCTTAAGCTGTTCAAAATTATTATTAATATATCGTTTAGCCCAATCTTTAGTGTATTTTTTAAGCAATTGCATTTTCATGGTAACTTTAAACATATAAGAACCTGTTAGTTTATATTGCCAAACTTTTTAAACTAAATTAGCATAAGAAGGTTTATCAATCCAAGCATTTTCAAATCGAAAAGGATATTTTAAAAACTTTTTCTTAACACCTAGATCAAATGAAATCAAACAGTGATCCGAAGTGGTAAATGGATGATGATGAGTTTTTAGTGTAGGGAATATTGTTAAAAGATCTTGGTGAATAAGGACTCGATCGAGTCGCTCAAAGGTATTATCGGTAGAGTTGGTACTTTTTCGCCAGGTAAACGGGAATCCGGAAAAACTCGTGTTAAAGGCATTCATACGGTTTTGAAACCCGATTAAGCGATTAAATTTACTAGGAGGTGGAATTACACCTCCAAGTTTATCAGAAGAACAGTTAATTTCATTGAGGTCACCAATTAAAAGGAAAGGTAACTGATACAAAGAAATAATATTTTCAAGTTCGTTCCAAAATTCTAATTTATTTTCCTCTCGAGAGGGAGCATAGACAAAAATTAACAAGTATGGATGCAATGGATTATTAACTTTCATGATGATTATATTTGTAGTCTGAAACAATAATTGGCAAGATCTTGTGAATTCTGTTTGATAGATAAAAATTGCCATGCCACCTTTGGTACCAACCGAAGGAGCGAAAATACATTGATGAAAACCAATCTTTTTTATAATTGCATCAGATGGATGAGTATCGGATTTGGTTTCGGTTAAGCAAAGAAATTGCAATTTATGTAATTTTCGTAGGAAGGCAATCTCGTCCCAGAAATTGACCCTCCTAATACCCCTCACGTTCCAATATGCGCAGGTCATAATAATATTCTTGATTGAGAACGGTCATACAAAGTGGTAGAACCAAAGTTTACAAAACAATGGCTATGGTCCTCTTTCAAAGACCCCAACCATCGAGTGAGAGCCATGGCCAAAGTTTTATGGCACATCCAAACAAACCTCAGCAAAAAGCCAATGTTTATAGGAACACACAAACAGGAAGCATCATTCATAATTATTCTATACATGTGCTCATTAGTCCAAAGAAGATGAACCCATAAATAATCTGTCATAAAAGGTTGAGGAGAAGAGACCAAAAGCCTGAAACAAGGAGGAGCAAAATAGGATAGGGAGATATTTACATGATCATGATAGTCAAAACCCCAGTTCAAGATCCATTTCTGAAAAAAGGAGCTGAAGATCTGAGCACACAAATGTCTAACAAAAAACCAATGAAGCTGTCTGTTATAGTCCTTTCTCATCTTTTGGCAGTTCAAATTCAAATTACAACATAGCTGAACATGCAAAAAAGGCCAGCCGAGTGGAGCAATGAAGTTGAAACGCTTCCAACTGACATGTAAGTAATATGACACATAGATGCAGCTAGTGGGCATACCACATATCATGAGAATAGAGATGCTGCAAACACCATGAAAAGAAATGAGCTTTAGGTACAAGAGAATTACATAGTAATGATTATAGCACTGACAGAGATAGCAGTTAATGGATTCGAAATCAGAAATCCAGAAAATGAAGAAGTTATATAAGGCACAAACATACATAAGCTTATTGAGATGTGGCAATGAGTCTTGATAACAGAGGTGCCCTTGTGGTATTATGATGGTGAAAGTCACAGTCTGAGGAATCAAGAGATATAACTTTTCATGTATGTTGCAGCTTATATTCATCATACCACCATTCCTAAAGAGTTTTTGATAACACAAATGTAAGCCTGCAGTTGTAATGTTAAGGGAGTAGTATAAGAGGTGAGCAGTTGCAGTTTGATAAGAAAATTGATAGTTATTTTGTATATGACCTTGGTAATTAATAGTTAGTAGCACCGCAGATAATAGATAAGGCGATGATACAACTTGTGGTTGATAAATGACAAGGGAGCAAGCATAAAAAAATAGTATTAAAAATGATTTGTAGTGAGCATAATATAACGACATGATGATTGAAGAGTTGATATATGTGAAGCAAATAAATTTCATGCAGCAAATATTAGGAAATTGAATGTCAAAACTAGAAGAGATGTAAGATAGGTCAAGCTTAAGTTGTAAAACAATCAAAGAATTTGGCAGCTGTGAAGTGAGTATACTGTTCTTGTAAAAAGCAAGATAAGTTGAAAAATCAGTGAAATCAAATTGATCGATTAACCTCGATCTGCTCAAAGGACTACACTGTGTATAACTTTTGCAAGTAATCCAATTTGTGGTTGCATAAGAGTTCATATTAGGATCAGAAGAACATGTGAACAAGGCAAGCAGTTGAACTGTCTCAATTTTGAGTAGATGAAATTGGCTATGGTTGATAAAAAGTCTCAGAAGGTACCCTTGCAAGAGCAAGGACACCCAGTTTTCATCATATGACTTGTTCATGTCTTGGTGATAGCAGTCAGGCCGAGCTACAACCTCAAAGGGATGAGGGAGCCCAAGCCAGCATTTAGCAGGAATCAAACCAAGCAAGGAAGCAGAGCAAGAGGCCCATATCAGTATCAACACCTCAACCCATAAACCTCCCCAGAGGGAGAGGATAATAGGGAGCACTTGATACACCGATCTCACAGAGAAGTTGAGTTGTAAATTGTTCATGTATGTTTCCAAGTCACACCACGTTTCAATCACCCCCTCCCCACTACAACGCACATCCTCAACCCAAAAGGAGCAACAGATGTCACTCCTAGAGAGGAAGAAAAGCAGCTGAGCAGGAAGAGAAGTGATAAGTTTTGAGAGAAGAGTTTGTAGGATGATATTACCAGTATCATAAGAATAGGGAGCTGTTGACATGGTACTACCGAGAGGCAGGAAATAGGAGAACACCAAACCTTGAAACCAAACCGTTAGAAGGCAGATACCAAACCTTAGATCCGAAACCACACACGGATTAGTGAAAACGACAGAGATATTTAATAAAAAGAGAGAGAAGCAACAAGTACTCACACACCAAAGCAAGCAACAAGTACTCACACACCAAAGGAATCCAAGAAAGAAACCCAAGCAAGCAAAAAAACAGACAAAAGATGGGCTACAAAACCCAGCAAAGAAAGCATCAGAAAAAAGGGAATAATAAAAAACAAGCAGAAACAACAAGACAGGGAGAAGCCACAAGAGGCTACAAAGAGCAGAGAAGGACGAGCAAGGATCAAAAAGCAGCAAGCAGCAGCAGAACAAGGCAAAAGACGAGAAAACAGCATGCCAAGCCCAAATCTGACAACAACAAATTTGAGAAGAACAAGGACTCAAACAAGCAAAGAGATAGAAGGGATTGAAAAACATGACCTCTATGAAGGCCAACAGGCGAGGACAAGGAGCCGTAGCTCGACGGACCAGATGGAAGCACAAGCTAGAACCACGGATCAGAAGACGCGAGGGAGGAGCATGAGGCAACGAACAGAGGCGGGACGAAGAGGCCACGAAGAGCCCCGAAAGAAGGCAACCGCAAGCACACCGGACCACCAGAGAGCGAAGAGCGAACACCAACAACTGAGATCCAACCGAGCACTGACGCAGGAGAGAACCACCGCACAAAGGGCAGCGATCATAAGCGCACCAGGCCGCAGCAAGACGGAGCAGCAAGAGCAAGAGCAGAAGAAGGGTCATCGGAGGGGAATGGGTCAGGTCCAAGCACGACGGAGCAGGGCAGAGGACCAAGGGTAAGGGCAAAGGGAAGGCAAAGAGGTGACGGCGGAAAATTTGGAGGCAGACTAGGGTTGAGGGAAGAGGAAAAAAAGAGAGCGTTTTAAATGATGGATAGTACTTCATTGTGGACAAGGTCTGTAAATAGGAGCGTGGAGTCACGCTCTAGAGGTGGGTCCGGGTTCCGATCGATTGCGTAATTTCAAAGCCACGACACGACACGAGCATCTCCTTCTTTTTTTTTTTTTTACTGGGTCGAGAAAAAAATTCAAAAAGCTCTATCTTTTTTGGAGGCTCGGTGGGTTCACCAGATTAAAATTTCAAAAAATCAGTTTGCTCCCCCGCTGTTAGCGCTACTGATCAGCCTTGAAAGCCATCCTTGAGACTGATTCTTTAATGGCGGTGAACCTGATTAATGGCGAGCCCCCGACTACCCACCCTGATATCTTGTTGGTGGTCCATTGTCGCAACCTGATCCAAGACCGGGATTGGCAAGTGACAGTCTAGAGTTTTCAATAAAGTTGCGGACTTCTTAGAGCATCTTTATCCCTTAGAGGCTTAGAGCATCTTTATCCGTGGTCATCCAAGCATCCGATGCTACTATATATTATATTCTTTTAATTCAAATGTTGCAGCCTCACTTAAGCATCGATGCTTCGTGCTAAGCTTCATCTTTTGAGATTTCTCTGACACGTGTCAACATATAACTGGACTCCATAGAGCATATTCCCTCCAAAGCCATAGGCCAAAAATTTTTACCCTACCAAATGGGAGAATATACCCATTTGATGCCAATTTAGCCTAAATCTCAAAATTTCCACTCTCACCCTAGGCCAAATTATGTAGGCTAAAATTATAAATATTTAATTCTAACAGCTAGTTTTACTCTTCCGCTATGTATTTTCCGCTATTAACATATTCTAAAATAAAGACTAGTTTGAATAATTAACATTATATTTTATTTAAAAAAATATTATTATAATAATTGTGAATAATGGCTATATTTCAAAAAATATTATTATTATAACAGTAACGGCTATATGATGCTAATCTTCCGGAATATTAGTTTATGCTTATATTAAATTTGGATTTATCTTATGTTGTTTTTTATGTTATTACATTTCATTTTGTAGTACTCTTTTTTCCCATCTTGAAATTTATTTTTCAAGTATGGTTTTTAATGAGACTATTAATAAATTAGTTTATTTACGTGCAAAATAATATTTCATATTTATATATTAAATATTAGGCTAATATAAAACGTTGTAATGAGACCATCACAATGATACAATTTTTATAATTAAAAACATTTAAATATTATGCTTTTATTACATATTAATTAATATAAACACATATAATTAATAACAAAAATATAAAAGGGCCCACCATAATTTGTGAGACTCACTAGTTTGGCCTAGCAAAAACAAAGGCTAAATTTGGCCTCCCTTTCACCCTAGGCTATTTTTTTTGGTTGGGGATTGTGTATTTGGCCTTGGGTGGGGGGTATGGGTAGGTTATATTGGGAAATTTAGCCTTTGGGGGGAGATGCTCTTTTTAAAGGTTAATTTTTTGGGTATAAATAATTGGATTAACTAGTATTAACAAAATGTAATTTTGTGTGCATACACTTAATTAAATAAAAAAATATTTTTTCCATAAGTCTAGACTTTTTTATACTACATGTGGATATCCATTTTGACTATATTTGACTTATTTCAAAAACATTTGTATATTTTGGGTATATTTACCTCCAAATTTTTTTTTTCTTATGGTACTTTGTGTTGAAATTATATAGTTTGAGATTTCTGATATGAAATTTATTTTGGTAATTGACAATATAGGTATGTAAAACTTTTAAATATAATAAATAGGTATATTTATAATTTGATATAGTAGTTTGATATTAATATGTTTATAATTGAATATAAAGGAAAACAAAGTAAATTTTGGAGTGCTAGAGATGCTATTGATAAAATGGTAAAATGGTATGGGATGCTTGAATGATGTGGCAGGGAGAGACAATGAAAAAATGGAGAAAAAAGTGGGATGCTAGAGGTGCTATTGATAAAGATGCTCTTAGAGTGTAAATATTGGTTGGCCAAATTTTTTGGTCTTGGTAATATAATATGAATTTTTTTATATCTTTTTATAAAAAAAAAGATCATCTACCTACCTTCTTTTTACATGACATGTGGCATCACCACAATGAAAGATCAAAATCCATTTTGGTCCTCATGAAGGCCAAACTTCACTCTCTTTCTTCCCCTTTTTCCATATTTATTATTTTTTTATTACCTCTTTCTTCCTAAGGCCAAAGTTTGGCCAACCATTGCAAGTGCTCTTAGCTAATTATGCTTTTGTTTTAGATGTGGATTTTATGCATTTTGAGGAACCTCCTCCTACTCTTGTACCCTTGTTGTTGGATGTTCTAGACTAATAAATCTAGACATGACCCTCGACCGAAAAAACCTTAATAATATTTTCTTTACAATTTTTTTAAGATCCATATCACATTTCTACTTTTATGGTTTTTTAGACATATTTTTCACCAAAAACTTCACTTCAACTAAAAAATACTTTCAACCCAAAAAGTGAAACAAGACCTAAATTTCATGTAATAAAGAATTAGACTAAGATTATTTGAACTTTTATTTTCAAAAACCACTTGAAATATAAATTAATTTATTAGAAGAACGAAAGATTATAAACACCCTTATAGGTTGTATTTTTATTCTAAGTTGAAGAAAATATATATTGAAATGTCATCTTAAAAACGTGGGTTCTCTTATAGAAGATTGAGTGATTTTAATGGAACTGATTTCCCTCTGCTCCATCTTCAAGTTTATGAACACAAGTTTGCTATTTCGTTTGGATGCTCAAATTATGGGGTGCGATGCTTGCTACAATTAGTCCTTTCTTTATAAATTAAATGTTTTTTCGTAAGCACCGATGTTTATAAATCACCCAATAAACATGTTCTTAGAATATACATTAAGATATTAGAAGAGATGGAGAGAGTAAGCACCTCATTAGGTTGTATTCTCACTCCGGTTTAGTATAAATTTTATAATATAATGGATAACGCATATATTTAAATGGCCACAGTTAGACTAAAACTCTTTAAATTAAGCTAAAAATCAAGGATAGTATACATGATGTATATTTTATCCTAGAGTAATCATGTTCATAACATGAAGTATTTTATAATGTTAGTGTCAATATTATCGGGACAATGTTATTAGGCCATGAATATTGGGGTATCATACAAGGGATCAAGATAGTTTTTGTAAAAATAAAAAAAAGGAAATGGGAGTGATACGCATGGGAGGGGGACCGGTGAGCGATCCGCATCAACAAACACAATTGCATGGTAAATGTGGGACCCATATATATTTTAATTAGGGGTGATTGTCGTGGGAGAGGGATGATTGTGACTCGCGAGGTCCATCCACGTACAAGGTATTATTTGCTAATTGAATTTAGTGTATGTGTGTGTATGTTTTTTCTAATTTTGACTAAACTTTTAATTAAAATAAAAGTATTTTAAATATACCATGATTCATAATTTTTTTAATCTATACATAAACACCAGTTTTGTATATATTTTTCTATTCTTGTACAAACTGTTAGTTATTAGTATGTATTGAATTAAACAAATACATAATTGACCCTTTTAAAGTAACTTGATTTGACCATAAAAAATTATCATGTTTTTATATTTTTTAAATCTACTACATGTTATTAACTAATTATTAAGCTACATCTATCTTACTTCAAATACGTTAAGTACTTTGAAACTTAAGTGTATCTTACTTTAAATATATTAAGTATTTTGAGTATTAGGTTTATCTACTATATTATAAAAGATTTAATTTCACTTTGAAAGTTAGGTAAGTCAATTAGTTGAAAGTTAGGTAGGCCAAAAGTTAGGTAGGTGAATTAGGTGAAATTTTTGCTATATATACAAGTTCTATTCTCACTTGTAAATCACACTCAAGCACACACTTCCAATAATCCTTTCAAAAACACATCTTTGAAACCTTCCTTCTCTTGAGCATGGATTCCGGTGATAATTCTTCATCAGGATTATTTAGTATGTTCTTGGTGTTTTATTTAGTATGTTCATCATTTAATGCAATCTGATAACATTGGATCCGAAATTTATCTAGCGGTAGGGTATGGGTGACATGTGATATTTGAAAAGCAAAATTTGATTTCTCTTCTTGTGACAAACTAATTAATTTACGAATTTCTTATCTTGTGGTGGAGAAGATAATTTCAAATTCTGATAACATTGGATCCGAAATTTATCTAATTGTAGGGTGCGGGTGACATGTGATATCTGACTAATATTGAATTGTGTTAGTAGCTTTACATTCAATTTTTATATGCATCAATACAGATATCCTTATGTTGAAATGTGTACATTAATTAATTAACATTGAATTATGATAGTAGCTCTAGATTCAATTTTTATATTCAATTGTGATAGTAGCTCTACATTCAATTTTTACATTCAATTGTGATAGTAGCTACACATTCATTTACGTTGAAATGTGTACATCAATTACGATAATAGCTCTACATTCAATTTTTACATTCAATTATGATAGCACCTCTACATTAATTTACATTCAATTGTGATAGTAGTTCCACATTTATTTACGTTGAAATGTGTACATCAATTGTGATAGTAGCTCTACATTCAATTTTTACATTCAATTATGATAGCAACTCTACATTAATTTACATTCAATTGTGATAGTAGCTCCACATTCATTTACGTTGAAATGTGTACATCTACATAGAAATGAGTGATACTCCATTGAATTGTCCTACTAGTTCTAAATTGAGAGTTGGTGTACAAAATCCATTTATATATACATCACTTTCATTCAACAAATCCGGAACACATATCACTCTCTCAATCACTCTTACTTTTCTATTGTGTCCTTAAGCTCCATAAATAATTCTCAATACTAAAAATGTCTAGTAGCACTAGCTCTGAATCAGACCATGGGTTGGATGACGCGATTGAGTAGTTTCAAGCTCATTACCAACAATTTCAAACCGCTCTCATACACCGTATAGCAACTACACAAGTAGAAGGAGAAAGCTCAAGAACCCGACGTCCTCGGAGATACATTGAAAGAGGAAGGGAAGTCGGGCATGCAAGATTGTTTGCCGATTACTTTAGCGATACACCAATGTACATAGATGAGCAATTCCGAAGAAGATTTCGAATGCAAAGGCCCGTCTTTATGTGCATTGTCAACACACTGGAAGCCGAGATGCCGTACTTTCAACAAAGACGTGATGCAACTGGCCGGCTTGGTTTATCAGCACTACAGAAGTGCACCGCTTCTTGCATATGGACTTGCTGCTGATGCGCCCGATGAATATGTTCGTATTGGTGCAGACACAACAAGAAAATGCCTGTACTAGTTTGTTGATGGAATCATTGAATTCTTTGGCGACGAGTACCTGCGGAGACCAAACGACGATGACATTGCACGCCTACTAAGCGTAGGAGAGTCTCGAAGATTTCCCGGCATGCTAGGTAGTATCGATTGTATGCATTGGAGGTGGAAAAACTATCCAGCTGCATGGAAAGGGATGTACGCCCGTGGAAATCATGACGGTTCAACAATTATCCTAGAGGCAGTTGCATCATGGGAAACTTGGATTTGACACTCTTTCTTTGGCACACCATGTACCAACAATAATATTGATGTTCTTGCTCAATCACCTATTTTTGATGACGTTTTACAAGGTGTTACTCCTAATGTAAACTTCACGGTCAATGGACACGAGTACAACATGGGATATTATCTCGCTGATGATATCTATCCCCCTTTAGCCACATTTGTTCAATCCATCACCCTCCCTCAAGGGCCAAAGGCAAAACTATTTGCCCAACAACAATAGTGTTGGCGTAAAGATGTCGAGAGGGCATTTGGAGTGTTGCAAAGCAGATTTAAAATCATTTAAGAGCCCGCCTTATCGTGGAACCTTGATTACATTGCAAAGACAATGAAAGCGTGCATAATCATTCACAACATGATTGTGGAAGATAAAAGAGTTGAGTACGAACATAACGGGTTTGTCGTTCCTCAATATGATGGTGATGAGCACGAACCATGTGAACCTCTCTTACCCAGGGATTATAATCTTAACAACTACATTCAGTGTAGGTATCACCTTCGGAATCGAGTGTCACACCATCAACTTAAAGATGATTTGGTGGAGTACACTTGTGGGCAACACGTAGGGCTTATTACAATGAGGATGATGATGAGGTTGGTGATGAAGATTATGAAGTTGATGATCAATAAGACAATGACGATGAATGATGCTGGGTTTCTTATGTTTGCACATGTGTTGTTTATTGTATTTTGTTTCTTTAATTTCGGTTCAAGTTTATTGTTGTGTGTTTTAAAATTGTTGTGTTTGATGTTTTGGACTAATTAATGATGTGTGTTTGCTTCGCTTTGTTTTATAAATTTCCCTATATGTCTCTAATTGTTGAAAACATTTAGACAAACAAAATTAAATAAAAACGATTCCTAAACTTGAAAATAAAAATAAAATTAGTCAGATAGTAATTTATTAAAATTAATATAACATGTTTTATTAGTCAAACTAACTACAATTAATTAGTGATGTTTAGTTAGGTAAAAAAATTAGACATAATTAATGATATTTAATTACATAAAGAAATATTGTGACTTAATTAATCAAGAGTATAATTGAAATTTTATATAGATAAATAAATAATTGTTGGAAAGTGAGAAATTGGGAAAGTGGATTTTAGGGGTTCATTAATATTTAGGTGGCTATCACCAAATCAAATAAAAGGAGTATGATTCGAAAAAAATAAAGGATGAGATAATGTGAAGGAGAAAGAAATGATAAAAATAGTAGATTTTTTAATATCTATACTATATTAAAGCCGGAGAATTTCGAGCCTCCACATTAATTTTGGCCTCACTTTATTAACAATTATATATGTTTTATTTTTCCTAATCATCTAATCTTTAACTTTATCTTTTTTCTTACCCATCAAATATCTATCTTTAAATGCATATTATTTATCTTTAAATTCTGTAATTATCTAATCTTTAATTTTATCTTTTTTATTACTCATCTAATATCTATCTTTGAACCTGACCAAAAAAAAAAAAATTCTATCTTTGAAACAATATTATCTATCTTTAAAATTTCATTCTATAAAAGATACATATTAATTAACTTAACTTTTCAATTCTCATTTTAATCTATTTATATATAAGAATTTATATATAGTATAGATTATAATAGATATACAAATTAAAAAAAAAGAATTTGCCATTCTTTTTGTCATATTACGAATTAACTTGACTTTAGTACTACTTCCGTGTATATTCTATCATTCAAAAAAAAAAAAGGCCATTTCATAATAGAACACCCCTTATATTTCATACTAGCACACCCCCTACAAGTATATAAGAAAATTTTGTGAAAATTACACACTCACCCTCATTTGTATCTCTCTCACACCATTCACTCTCTTCCTCCGTAGCCTCTCTTCACCTCTCTACCTCCATAACCTCTCTTCCTCCTTTGCACCTCCATCAACAAGCAATTGTACTTCAAATCTACCAATAAGGTACGTTTCCATCTAATATTATACTTTTAATTTACTACAATAGCCTAGAAAGAGGATTTAGGTTTACAAATGTAAGATTTAGGGTTTTGATTGAAATCCAAATTGAATCCTATAATTACTCAAATCTTGTCAAAACCATTCCATAATAGTATTATTTTAGTAGATTTTAAGTTTTTAGGTTGAATTTAGAACGAAATTAGTTGAAAGAATTGAGGACGAACCCGACAGTCGCGACTAGGGCTCGCGATTGCGAAGTTGAAGACGAACCACGGCCGTTACGGCCCGTGTGACTCAGCCGTTACGGCCGTTGTGGATTCGGTCATAACGGCCGTTGTGGACTCGGCCGTAACGGCCGGTCTCTCCTATTACCCATCCGGACTCGGCCGATCTTTCTTGTTACAGATCCGGACTCAGTCGAGGCGTCCTTGTTTCAACTTGAACCTTTTCGTCTTTCGAGCTTAGGCAACAGGCCAGCTCGTCTCATCCGGCTCCGGCAAACAGTGCGGCTGAGGTGGTCGATACAGTTCCTGCTGCTTCCATGGATATACGTTACGAGCAGAGGAAGCGTCGGAAGACCACTATGATATCACAGTCGCAATTCCATCCGGATTAGCTAAAAAAAGTAGTTGTACTCTTGAGCTTTATGAAAGAATTCTTGAACGACCGTTCTTCCTTCCATCCACGCCTTCCGCATATTATATCGTAGAGTGTATATTTGCTTTCTGCTTGTATAGTTCAATGGAAAATCATTTAATGCCTTTGCAATCTGGGACGGTCTACTATCGCTAGATGTCATTGACTTTGCCAACCGAAGTTTTTGCCCGTTGAGTTTTCCTGCCAATGGATGCCCATATAAATCATTTCAAATACCATGATTGTCAACTCCACACAACCTTGATTTTCCACGATTCTCTTGGACGCTCAATGCAATGTAACTTAAATCTACAACCGCATTTCTGTGACTTTATAGATTCACCCACCTTCTTTCCTTCTCTCTTCTTTGGAGTGCTTTCACCTACTCTCTCACAATACAACCAAGACTTCCCGAGCTTAGATGTAGCTGACGGTTTGACTCGTTTAATTATTATGCACATGTTGTTTGCAATGCCGGTTGTCTTGGCCCATTCAGCTACATCATCTCGGGAACTAAATACCCTATCGGTAGTGAATAATTCTGTATAATCATCTGACCACTGTGGTGCCTTCTCTACTGGGTTTTCAAACTGTGGAATGCCACTCAAAGGCGGAAGTCCATGCTCATAAAACTGTTGCGAAGATCCCAACCATAAGAGACTGCCGGCAACTGTGAATACATGCTAGCAAACTGGTTTGTCTGTGAATACATGCTAGCAAACTAATCTGTCTGTGGATATGTGTCTACAAACTGATCCGTCTGAGAATACATGTCATCAAACTGATCTATCTCTGTTTGAGAATACATGCCAGTAAATTGATTTGTCTCCGTTTGAGAATACATGCCACCAAACTCATCTGTCTGAGTATACATGCTTGCAAACTGATTTGACTGTGGATATCCAAAGCCATATTGATTTGCCATCATCAAGTCTGCATGCATGTTATTGTATGGTTTTGCTTACATTTGTTGGTATCCGTAAGCATGATTTGTATAATCAACATTTTGATCCGAATTGCCATCTTCGAGTCGCAATTTATCAAGACTAATATAAACTTCATTATCTTCCTGCACAATTACGACCAAATCAATAATGCGCGTGAGAAGTTAGTCTGGAAGGAAAAATTAAGAAAACTAGCCGTTACGGCCATGGGAACCTCGTCCGTTATGGCCGGAATGGTCCCAACCGTAACGGCTGTGAGCACTTGAGCCATAACGGCTAGGTTCCATCGGGCCATAACGGCCGAGAGGCTTTTTGCCATAACGGTTCGTTAATAGTTCGTTTTCACACACCTTTGAATTTTATTGACAAGATGTAAAAATCAATGATCTTAACCCTTGTTCTTTTTAATAATATTTAGTCATATCTAACAACATTATACAAGTTAATATATCTATTTTCCACATAACAAAAACAATTAATATATCAAAAAAATAAACAAGTACATGTACTTGAATAATAGTAAAGAGGATGAAGAGTGATATTACCTCATTGTAATTCATATGTATAGATTGTCTATCCAATCTATTGTAGTGTATAAATCCACCATTGTTATCCATTGAAGAGAAGAAAGAATAGTGAAAATGGAGTGAAAAGATGGTGAAGGTGTTAGTAAAAATGGCGAAGAGAGTGATAAAGATGAAGAGTAGAAGATGAATTATAATAAATGAAATTAGGTAGTAATAGGTGAGTAATAGGGGATAATAGGTAGTAATTGACAGTAGTAGACGGTAGAAAAAGGTTGAAAATATAATAAATGTAAACGGCTCATTATAACGGTAGGTGAAAATTTCAAACGGTGAAAGCTTTTGAGCCGTTACAGCTAAGAAGCTTTGAGCCGTTACGACTAAAAGCTCCTCAGTCGTAACGGCTGAGACCTTTTCAGCCATAACGGCTCAAAACTATTTGACCGTAATGGCACGCTGAGGTGAAAAATAGGGGGTGTGCCGATGGCTTAAAAAAATTTGCCATTCTTTGGCAGCGGTGGTGTTGGGCGACAGATGCCTTAAAACCCCCGGAAAACCCCATTCCCGGCTCCGATGGCTTCTCTCCCAAGCCATTGCATTCACGCCCACCGGAGCCCGATGGCAGCCATTCCACTCCACCAGCTTCAATTCTCACCGGCCACTTCCTCAAACACACTCCGAGCGATCTCAATCTCAACTTCTACCCACCGCCATCGCTTCGGAAACCGCAGAAAGGGTTTCAGTCACTCTAAGCGTTCTCGTATCGGTGTAGTTAGGGCTTCCAAGGCGGATTACTACTCTACTCTCAAGGTTGCGAGGAATTCCACCTTGGACGAGATCAAGAGCTCTTACAGAAAGCTCGCTCGCAAGGTTTGCGTTTTTTTCTGTTTTTGTGGATTTTGATTAATGCTGCTTTGTTGTTGGCTCTCGTTTTGGTGTTTGGATGTTCCAATTGGAAGTTGGAAGATGGCTCAGAATGTTTTTCAAGTGAATTCTGTATTAGGAAGTGGTAGGCCTGTGTTACTGGGAACAATATTTGATTGCTGTTTGGGTGTAATTGGCTTTATATATGATTGTATGGAAGACAGTTGTTGATAATTCATAGTTCTGATGTGTTGTGCAGTATCATCCAGACATGAATAAAAGCCCTGGAGCTGAGGAGAAATTCAAAGAAATAAGTGCTGCTTATGAGGTAACATTTTCTTCAAGACCTACTGTTTGTTTTCTCTGTTTTGTATTGCTATTTGCTAGACTGTAAAAAATAGTTTGGTACCTTTTTCTCTGGGTCTGTGGTGGTGGTTTAACATTTTGGGATTTAGTCTTAGCAAGCAAACTGATTCGGTGCAATTTTTGATAGACACTCGATTCAATCTTGTTATTTACATGCACTCGACAATTTTGAAGAACTTGTAACTGTAAAGTTTAATGCCAAAAAGGGCAGCTGTGTACATTTTCTCTCAAAGCTATTGTGAGTCTCCGGTTGTAAAAATGGTTTTCTCTAATGGGATCTTAGATAAATATCAATCTCTGCATTGGTACAAGGCTTATCCTATATGTTGTATCACTTCTTAAGATTAATAGTTTTGTCTTTCTACCAAGATCATTTTTCAACTTTGTTTATAAGGATGTGCAATATGCTATATGTTCTTGGGGTGTTATAGCATATGCGTAAGGCAGATAGGTTCTTGGTTGAAAGCATCACTAATTGACTCCGTTGCAAAGCTTCCCATGTAGGTCTTGTCAGATGACGAGAAGAGATCTTTATATGACCGCTATGGTGAAGCCGGTTTAGAAGAGGGGTATGCCGAATCTAGCTTTGATCCACGAGGGGTAATATCATATCTGCCTGTTATGTTCAATGAATCAAAACGATTCTGAATCTAATTTTCTTGTTCTTTGTTGGTATATTAGGTGGACCCATTTCAAGTTTTTGATAATATATTTGGAGAATCAAATGGATTCTTTGGAATTAGGGATGAAGATGGGTTCAAATTCAACTTCAGAAGCCAAAGAAGTGAGGATGCTGACATTCGGTATTGTCAATATCTATATATTTTCCTTTTGAAAATTTGAATTGACAAGGATTATTATGTTTCACTTTCTTTTTTGTTTGTCTTACATATATTGAGATTACTTGAAAAATCACTATTAATAGTTAATATGGTTCGTGCAAGGTGCATGGATTTTTCACATTCAGTATGTTTTTGCCAAGGTACAGGTATGAATTATAAGATTAATGGGTATATATTTAATAAAAAGGAAACTGTAGCTCTAAATCTATGGTTTCTAGATTCAACTCTTGAAGAGAGATGTCAAACCTGAAAAGTGCCTGAAAGTTATACGAAGTCCTGGTCTGAATAGAAGTCAATTTCATAAAAGATTGTTGCTGATGTAATCTGATAGTTGCAATGCTCAGTTTTGGTTTCTGCTGTCAAATTCAGTGTTGCTTTGGTTTGTACTGTGTTTTAGGTATGATTTGTCTTTGAGCTTAGAAGAAGCTGTTTTTGGAGGAGAACGCGATATTGAAGTTCCCTGTTGGGATGTATGCGATTGTGGTGGATCTGGTGCTAAATCTAGCAACTGCATCAAGTTATGCAAAGATTGTGGAGGTAGAGGAGCTGTTCGACAAAGTCAGCGAACACCATTTGGTGTAATGTCGCAGGTACTTCTTCGGGTGTAAGAATGTCACCTCATTTGTGAATTTCCATTTGCATAGCCTCTCTTAGTAACACATTGTTTATCTTTGTGCTTGCCCTGTTAGTTTATGCAAGCCCGCCAGTTGCATCATTTCTTGTTGTCCTGATTGCTTCTTGACTTCAGTTACCTTCAGTCTGTTGATTTCAATTTTGATCATAATAGAAGCTGTTTTTTTTTTTTTTTTTTTTTTTTTTTTTTTTTTTGTTATGTAGATCTCTACCTGCTTGAAGTGTGGTGGGGATGGCAAGTTGATAACTGACCTTTGTCAAAGATGTGGTGGCCGTGGTAGAGTTAAATCCAAGAGAAGTATGAGAATAGTTATACCACCTGGTATTGACAATGGCACAATGCGACTACATGGGGAGGGGAACTATGACAAACAAAGGTTTCATTTTCCTAAATTTTTGGAATGTCTTTTTCTTTTGACTGGAAAAGAAGTCTTGTTGAATAGAATATTGCTGCTATAGGACACTTTAGTTTACATCTTGTCAATTGCTGAATTTATTCTTTTCTGTGAAGCCGAAAACTCAAGGATTGATTAGGATGTTCTTTCAACTGTTTATGGTTCAGGGGCATAAGAGGTGACCTTCTTCTAGTTGTTCGTATCACTGAAAAAGATGGAATCCAGAGGGAAGGTTGCAATCTGTACTCCAAACTCAGTATTGATTATACAGAGGCAATACTTGGAACTGTCATCAAGGTTTGATTTACTGTTGCTGCCTTTTTACTAGTTTGAACTCTTTTTAGAGTGCTATACTGATATTTCCTTCTCACTTCGGTTTTTAGTTTTGGAACCTTCTAGTATGGTACTATGAGTTGAACCAGATGTAGGTGAGCTAATCTTAGGTTTCAATCATAACGAAGAGGTAATATATTAGAATCCAGACGTAGGTGAGGTACTCTTTGGTTTCGATCATAATGAAGAGTCAGCGTATTTTAGAAATATCAAAGTTCACTGATTTTCAGTCAGTAATAGCCTTCACTTCAATCTTTTTTAGGTTGATCTGCCACTTTGTTTTTAGGAATTACTTCACACGCTAAATTGTAAAACTTAAATGTGTTAAATTATTTTTATTCCTATGATCAAAAGGTGATGTTTTTGCTACAGAGATTTTCCTCTAAGACTATTTCACTTTTACGTGTAAGTAATTTCATTTTTCTTAGTGTATATGGCAATCTTTGTTCTTATGACATTGTGTGTCACCACCTTCTTCATTTTTCTTATCAACTTTGTTGCAAGTTCTTGTTGCGTATAATTGCATCTTTTTCAGGTGGAAACAGTGGAGGGTCTAAAGGATTTGCGAATTCCACCTGGAACTCAGCCTGGTGATAGTATAAAACTGTCAAACAAGGGAGTGCCTGACATCAATCAACGCTCTAGGAGAGGTGATCATATCTTTATTGTGAAGGTGCAAATTCCAAAAATTTCCAGGTTTGTCTACTTTATAGTTTCTTGGTCAGAAGTTGTGCTTGGTTCTGCTGTTCTTATGTGCATGCTTTTGCTTGTGTTTCCGTGAGTCTTGGCAATGGTCTATATATGCAAGTACTCGGGTACAGAAAAAAACTAAAAAGGAGCTGATCATTACATTTCTACTTGTTTGTTGGAAGCGGAGGGGCTGAATCAATACATTTCTACTTGTTTGGTGGAAGTGGAGGGGTTCATTTTTAATATAAAACTTTCTTGCCGGTGTACGGTCTTAGTCTATTGTTGACCTAATAAAGAACGAAAGCTTATTTTGTCCGATGGTGAATATTGCATTGAAAATGTATAGCAAAAATGCTACTCCAGCCAATAGAATATTTGTACTTGTCTTTTTCAAAATTCTGAATCATGAGAAAATTCTTGTTCTATTATTATTTCTGTGTACCTTTTCAAGTTAGTTTTTAGTAAACACATTACTCTTCATTTTTGTAGCTAAAATCTAAACCTAGAGCAAGGGGGCAATTTGAGTGGAATTCTAGAATGTTAGACAAGTGTTTAATTTGTTTAAAAATGTTTATGATCTACTTTCAGAATGTAATCCTACCTATGATATTTATGTTTTCACTATATTCTTTTTATGTATATATCCTTTTAATTTGTAATGTTATTCGTATAGTGATAGAGAACTTGCTCTTGTTGAAGAGCTGGCTTCACTAAGGAAACCATCCAAAGAGCATTCAGTTTCTACTGATGGTAAACCACTAAGTTCAATATCCTAAGTTACGGATGCCTCAATAACGTATTTATGTTTCTTATCTTTTCATTGGATCAAATTCTTGATAATGCAGGCAGAAGTAAGGTGGAAAAAGAGCTAAAGCAACCCTTAAGGCAGGGGATTCATCATGCTTCGTCACTCTGGGATTCCATGAAGAACTTCCTCTGGTAAGTCTGTGCTCTATTGACAAGAATGTTTGACCTTCATATGTAGTTCTAGCATTCAGTTCAAAGTTGCTGCTCAACAACAATAAAGATGTTCTACATGATACACTTTCTAGCTACATGTACAGCCATGTGACTGGTAGTTATATTTTTCTGGTATAGCATGACTGGCACCTGTTATTAGTGCATGTTTGGATGCATAGTACATGCTTTATGTTTTTATATAGCCTAATTTATGCATTTTAAACCCAGAAAAAACTCGATAATTGTTTGGCAAGTCCAAATGTAATATGGGTCATTTTGGTCATAACGTATATTAAATGTAGACTACATTTTAAATTTTAATGTCTGTAAATTCCTTGTACTACATTACATCCAAATACCCCCTTTGTTGGAAGCTCTTAATTCTGGAGTAATATATACACTGAAAGAAATTCCTAATTTTAATGTCGATTTCCTTGTGATAGGTAGTTCAAGGCTAGTTTTTCCCTTCTTTATGCTTTACCAAGCCATAACTTTTAGGTCACTTTTATCCATACCAATAGATTCCCCTCTCAGAAGATCTTCCAAATGCTGTTTTAACACCATTGCATTGCATTACATTCATGATCCTCATTCTCACACTCTTCTACATTCATTATTTGATACGTGCCAATCATTTCCCCTTTGTAACCAACTTTTTCTCGTCTAACTAACAGGAAGGAGAAGTCTCAGGAACGGTTTGCATCAATCAGCACAAGCGCGCAACCAACGTTTCCCCTGTGTAGTAGTACTGTTTCATCTCCTTCCTTTTCGTGGTATGTTTTGCTGATTCTCACATTTATCTTTACAGCTCTAGCAAACTTTAGGAACTGCAAATGGTTACTAGTGAGAAGGATTAAGTTATTCAATCCACAAACAACAATTAAAAAGCAATAAACGAGTGTTTTACCCTCTTGCTATTAGAATAGATATACCTTGTACTATTTTGTGCCTTTCTTTCTCTTGGAAAGAGAATTTTGTAGCATGGATATATAGCTGTTCTAAGAGGGAACAATTCAATGTCATTTTTTTCAATTATTTTCGCTGCTAATGAGAGGTTTAACCCAAGATATTACAATATCTGATTCTAACCCATGCCCAAATTTTAATTCAATGCCATTTTAAGGCCTTGTTTGGACAATCCTGATATTAGTTTATTTGTCCCATTTCCTTTTGTCTTTACATTTGCTAACTACTTTATGCTTGCGTTATAAAAAGTGCTAATTTGTAAGGTGATTTTGACTCCAGATTTGTGAGAGAAGGTGAATCACAAAACTAATAATTTGAAATTAGAGCCAAGTTCTTAAAAAAAAACACTCCAAAACAAGTGAATATTGTCTATAACATAATTATATAAATTAGCCCGGAGCATTTGTAATACACTTTTTGTCATGGTTCAGAAACCTTGCAAAAATTTAAAAGCCTAGTGTACGCATTTGTAATACAATTTTGCTTGTGTCTACCGAATTCCACATTGCCTTGGAGCGCTCCATATGAAGGGATTGGGCGGGGTTTCAGGCGGCGACAACGACGAATATTTCTTCCAGTCACCAAGAACAAGCTTAAGATCGTTAATCTTACGCCCTAAGCCAACACAGCAGTTGGCGTGCATTGTGCAAACCTGGCTAAAGTCCCGGCTTGGTTGACAGAAGCTACCAAATAGTGTGTTGTCAAGGTACTTCACCTTGAGCCCTGTGATCCGAATGACATGGCCGAACTTGATGATGTTGAACACTTCTTGTTCGTGCTTGTCCTCATAGAAGCGTCGCGAGTAGTACCAGAGCTTGAAGAAGAGAATCGTTCGCCTGTTGGATTTAACGTGCATGATCCCGGTGTTCGGGAAGTTGTGGAGGAGGTCTCTTGGACGGCCAATGTACTTGTCACACGATACCTGAAAATCTACGTCGTCGTCTTGGAGATGGATGAATGGGTCTCGAAACCACATTATATCAGTATCCTATCAATTCTCAACAATATAAGTTAGGGCAAATTACATTCATAATGAAAAGGATTAACAATGAGAAAAAAGAGAGAATTATTTACATACTGTGAAGAAGAAGTTGTAGCCCAAGCTAAGGACAGAGTGGAGCAAATCAACCTTTCTCCAAATAATCTCCAAGTAATTGGTGGTCTTGAAGAAAGCCTCTCCTCCTGAGAAGTTGAAGCCTTGGACTTGCAAGAAGAAGCAATTGAGGTTCATGCTTAGACAACGAGCGTGAGCCTTTTCGTCTACCGACACTACGAACAAGTGTTTTATCAGCCTCTCGGTGTTGTTCCCGTTTCTGAAGCTCTCTAGCATTAGCTCAAATAATGAGCCAGGCGCTGCCCACGCCTCGTTTATGCACGTCACAATCACCGTTTTGCCTGGTGTCGCTGCTCGCTTCAAAACTCTCGCCAGCTCCTCGTTCGCGTCGTCTATGATCCCTACCTGCGTAATGGATGCAATAAAGGTCATCTTTTTTGTAGAGATTTATACACTTAATTGGATTATTACGTTTCTTTCACAAAAATATCATCCGTACTGAGTCTAGAGAGGCATGTTCCTTAATTTTGTCGTAATTGAGAGTAATTTGTGTGAAACTAATCAAGTCAATCAAGTCAACTAGTATTTATTAACTATGTCATGTTCACAATACTTGCAAATGAAGATAGGGAAGTTTGTAAAGGGGGCAAAACCGAGTTATAAAGTGGTGTGTTTTGTTCGGATAAATATTAATGTGCTAACTAGGAGCTTATCTTCAGGCGGCCGGCAAGGTGAGGCATGTGGCATGGGGGTTTGGTCTTCAACTCCCATTTTCTTACATGCAAGTGTTGTTGTTTTGAAAGGGGCAGTCTCTTTCAAAGGAGACATGTTGGCTCTTTTATAAATAATTATACACTGTACAGTATAGCTTCACTTGATCTTAAAGTCTCACAACCCTATAGATGGGTCCGGTTCCGGTTCCGGTTTCGGAAACAATGGTTCTTTATTTTGGTCGAACCGAACTGGAACAGGGCCCTATGTAGCTCTTTAGGTTGGGTCCCGGTTTTGGTATGGTTCTAGACCCCTTTTTTAAAAGACTAAGGCTAAGCTCTCCATTGGACCCAAATCGCGATCATTGGGCCTGGTAACCGTGGTCACGGTTTGCCTCCAATGGACAATTGCAATCACGATGATGCCGGAGAATCGTAAACGGAATTGAAAGTGGGATAAACGCTCAGATGAAGCTAAATTCTGGCTCGGATCCGAGGAACCTCGTCCAGAGATCAACCCCTGAGGAAGAAGAGTCAATCTGGTGGATTGGAGATTAAAGAGAACTCATGAGGCCATGAATCAAGCAAATGGGTTTTTAGAAGACTCTCGAAAGTCAAACATACTCAAGGAGATCAAGAAAGCAATACGCTAATATCCTAACAATTAAGGCACTATTGTTAATCTTAAGAAACTAATAATTTGGTGAGGCGTGTTTAGTAAGAATCGACAGTTTTTTCCGGTTCCAAACAAATTAGTTCACCGATTCTCTGAAATAGCGAACCGGAACCAGATTAGGAATCAAATGATTGGTTCCTCCGGTTTGATCTCGGTTCCGATTTAGTTCTTGAAACCGACATTTTTTCCGGTTTGAACCATACTGGACCCATCTCTACACCAAATTTAGCTTGCTTAATTAATTAATTTATATTATTTCTTGCCGAAAAATTGACTGCCATCTATGACAATTTCATCTAGTTGAATATTTGTTACCGAACGCGCATCAACCCTGTTTCATGTTTCATGTTTCATGTTTCATCTTTCATCTACCCATTACCGAACGGAACCTTAGTCATATAACTTAACTTAGCTAACTACTCATGGCAACATATAAAAGATATTGATATGTTGGTGCAAACATTTTAACTTCAGTACTTCAATCATCATAACTATATACTAAAGCGGAGGTTAGATTTAATATTTAGCCCGACATGTGACACTTCCTCATTGGACCGCGTCACCCATCTTTAATAAAAAAATTCAATTAATTTGATTGGTTGAAATTTCATTGTAGACCCCACATTAAATTTCTTCTTATCTAGCTAATTTTTTTTTAAAAATTCTTTCTAATATATTGCTTAAAAAAAGAATAATAATCACAACTAATTGATCAATTCTTATCCAATATACCGAATCTATCTAATATACCAAATAGTATAGAATAATCTTATCCAAAAAAATCTATCTAGCCTACCAAGTCTATCTAATGTACCGTATGTGATCTCAAAAGAAAAAAAAAAATGTACCGTATGGGTTATATAGACATACCAAGAAACATACGTAACACCTAATCTTGATTTCGAAATAAAACAATAATAATCACAACTAATAAAGCGTAAATATAACCAATGTAATTCTATCATCTTTTGGTACGAATTTCTATCAAAATTTTATGTGTCATTCTATCAAAATTTTGTATAAACATAAATTTTATGTTTATAAGAAAATAATTAAAATAACTTTATAAGTATTAAAAATACTTATAAAAAAACAATAATTATAAAATAATTTTTTTTTATAAAAAAAAGTATTCAATCCTTATACAAAAATTATAATCATATAAATCTTTGTTCGATTAAAATAATATATTATAACATAAATAATATATCATTAAAATAAAACCCATAAGAAGCAAATAAAATAAAATAATGCAATATTTTGTATTTTTTTTGGTCAAAATACAATATTTTGTATCAAACTATTGTTTTGAATAACTTTATATAGAATTTAAAGTAAGTTTTTAGTTAAATCAAAACGTGCCTTCAAGGCACGGGACTGATACTAGTATACATGGTAAAGCACAAGTACGAACACGATTGTGCATGGTGTTTTAAAATTTCAATACATGCTAATGAAGGTGAGAGTAGACACTAGAAACACTACCAACTTCAAATTATTTAACGTTGTTAGTTAAAATATGATTCTCACTTTTGTACACAAAAACTAACAAGCAAATTAGTGTACTTAGAAAAATAAACATTATGATCAATCTCACCGAATTTGAATTGGAGGCATTTGTTGTAACGTTGAAGAAGGCAGGAGGAAGTGGGAAACCAGTTCCAAGAAAGTAGTAGACATTAACCATGGCGGAGACGAGCAAAGCCACCATTACGAACCATGTTGCTAGTTTCGATTTCGCGATCAAATCCATCTTTTTTTGATTTTTTGATCTCTGTTTGGTGGCTCCAGATTTTGATTGTTTGAGTTAAAATGAGGAAGAAATGTCAGTTTTTTCGCCAAGTGAGTAGTAGTAGTAATAAGGACGAGGGCATTGACTTTGACCTTGTAGTTTGTTTTTGTTTTCCTTGGTATGTATTTGCAGTTATTTATTGTGAGTTGTACATTTGTAGTTGCTTGCTATCAACGACATTGAACACTCTTTACGTTGAATACTATTTCATTCTTGTTTAAATATAATTACAATAAGACAAATTAAGAGACCTTCGATTAGTCATCGCAACTAATGCAATCAACGTATCTATTATAAATATCAGAAAAATGAAAAGAAAGTAATTTCACTCAAATATTATATTACAAACTAGAGTGTTGGGTTTATGTGTAACGGGAAAAGGGAAAAATATTGAACCAAAGAAATTGGAGAGTCGACGAAAAAGCATGTGAGACTTAATTTTTATCAAATTTAAATGACATGCTAAATACTCAACACTAATCATGCATGCATTTAGAACATTACATGAAAAAAGGTCCTAGGCCAATGATCAATCGGGGGAGAAGTGGGCCTTCGGGCATATAGTCAAACGGTTAAGCCTTCAAGGGTAGTACCCAGAGGTCACCGGTTCAACTTTTATGAGCAGTACCCTCAACAAAAAATCGGGGGAGAAGTGGGATGGATCCCAATAACACAAAACTAGTGCTCTAGATTAGACTTTCATTAAAGACGAAAAAATAGCATAAGGTCACTTTGATGCTGCCGTTAATTCTTCTGATGTTGCCTCGTATGGTTTTGTTATCAGGAATTCTTCAAGCGGCATTGTCTCCTTTGATGGTGGCTTTCTCGGACGGCGTTCCGTGGTGTTTTCCGAAGCTGTTGCGCTTCGGCATGAGATCCTTGAAGCCATTCGATGTGGCGTTCCCCGTCTGGTGATTGAAGGCGGCAACCTGCAACTGCAGGTGGTGAATGCAGTGTTGGGTGATTGGAGCTGTCCGTGGGAAGTAGAGCTCATTTAGGCAGACGTGCAGCTGATGCTTGGGAAGTTTCAGAGTTAAGGTATCCGGCATGTCTTCAGGGAAGCCAACTCGGTTTCAGATCACATCGCTTCTACGTTTTGTCAAGTGACGGCCTGCACACTCAGTTCTGATCCGGTCCTTAGGGACCTCATCCAGTTGGATGTTATAGGATAGTTTCTCGTTTTGTAGGAACTAGCCTAATGTCTTTCCTTTATCAATAATAAATAAAAAATAAAATTTGTGTATTATTAGGAGAAAAATTGCGGTTATGTGGGACAACATATATATGTATAGAGTGTGCATATAATTTGTCATGTATTGGCATAAGTATCTACTTGAATAGGCAGAGGTATTTGCTAAAATATGTGTCGATTTTTTTATTTATATTGTATAAGAATTTCAACTTATTTATTTATATTTTGATTTTTTTTATATTAACTTTAGACATTTGCAAATGACTAGGTGCATAGCATAAAGTTTCATCTATGTGTATACATATAATGACTCGTCATTTTGAAAATGTGCTTGAACTCCTATCTAAACGTGTATGAAAAAATTGACACATATCTAGTGCAAAATATGAGCACAATTGATACTCTCAATGTCCATAGAACATCCCCTAAATGTGCGTTTAAACTTGATGCACATTTTGATATACAAGTTTGTGCACATTTAAACATAAATTGATCTAGATCACTCATAAACTTTATGCACATCCATTGCAATGCAAAAATTTTGCATGCATGAAATTTGCCAAAATATATAAACGTTGACTATATTGGGTGAACCAGTTTAGTGTTTTGGGCTATTTATTTTGCGTTATTCAGACCGGTACTTTAGTCATGTATATAAGGATCCTTTTGTGTAAACCTAGTCAAGTTGGCTTTGTGTTGTGCCGCTTCATCTTCCAGATCCCTCTTTTAACCTAAACAATGCTCTAATCGATCGACTTTGTTGCTTTGATTGGTTTACTTTTCTTTGGCTCCTCTGATTCATATGGTATCAGAGCCGTAAGACGATCTCGTCTTTGAATTCGGGCTCCACTCCTCCGGAGAAGTGTTCGTTGGTCTCGTTTGTCCTGTACCTTTGCAGTACAAATCTTTGGATTGCTGACTGTTAAGGAAAATGTTTGTTGGGGATAGAGAGCCTGTAATAGGTGACAAAGAGGACCTCCGCAACCCATTTTCCGAACAAACCGGGGGATGACATGGATGTAGCACCCACTTCAACCCTTACTTTCTCTCCAACTCCGATAATCCTGGGATACAACTTGTGTCATCCCAATTCGATGGAAGCAACTTTCAAACATGGAGTAGGAGTGTTAAGCTAGCCCTTAGCTCCAAGATGAAGTTAGGGCTCATAAATGGGGTTTTTTTCAGGCCTGATTTGGATTCAGAGGAGTACGATCGATGGGAACGATGTGACAGCATGGTGATGAGTTGGGTGATTAACTCAATGGTGAGCGAGATAGCGCAGACCTTCTTGTACACTACCTCAACTCGTGACCTTTGGGATGAAATCACTGAGCGATACGCGCAGTCGAATGGGGCACTCATATATCAGCTACAACGTGAACTGAGCAACATCAGGCAAGAAAACATGAGTGTTGGGCTGTATTACAACCGACTCAAGAGCGTTTGAGATGAGCTGCGGTTAGTTGATGAGATTCCTGTGTGTTCATGTGGGATTTTCCAAAATTGCTCTTGTGCCTTAATGAAACGAGTGGTGGACCGGGAAAACACCACCAAACTAATGCAATTCCTTATAGGTCTCTAAGACGCTTATAAGGGAGTGAGGAACACGAGCTTGGCTACTGATCCGCTACCCATAGTCAATAGGGTGTTCCATACAGTTGCTCAAATTGAAAGACATAAACAAATTACCGGTAACGTTGGTGAGTTCGACGATGCCCTTACGACCGATGTGGCACTGGTGGGCATGGTAAGAATTTCAGCGGTGATTCTAAGACTGCTATGTCTGGAAGGGAGTCGACTAAGAAGTTCAGCTGGAACTTTAAACAACAGATATTCGATTGCAAAGGTACATTTTGCTATGAAAATGGGGATGTAAGGGAAACTTTTTTGGAAAAATGACTCAAAATAATCTTAAGTATCAACTTTTAACCAATAATAATTCCAAGTTTGGAAATTATCACCAATAATAGGAACTATCATGAAATGAACCAAAAACGATTCGGAAGCCTTATTCGACAACTTTTCCAGTGGAATCGATGATATGACGATCGAAAACATTTCAATCAAGTGTAAAGTTTTAAGTTGTTATGTCACATTTTGGATTCCCACATCATCAATTTGACCGGAAAACTTATCGAAAAAGCTTCCGAATCGTTTTTGGTTAATTTCGTGATAGTTCGTATTATTGGTGATGATTTCCAAACTTGAGATTATTATTGGTTGAAAGTTGATACTTGAGATTATTTTGAGTCATTTTTCCAACTTTTTTCAAGCTCGTTGGGTATCCAAAGTGGTGGAAGGGGCACCGAGTTGAAGGATCGGGAAAAATGATGGCGAATGTTCATGACATGTGTGCATATGATTCCCCACTAGATGCATCAGAGAAAGAAGATCAAGAGGGAGATGGCGTACTTGTAGCCTCAGTGGTGAAGAAACTCTTGAAAGCCATGAAGCGCAAGAACGTCGATGGTGAAGGGTCGAGCACCGGCTCGATCAATGCGATTAGTTTAGCAGGTAACGCCACTTTACTCTCTCATGATTCATTTTATAAATCATTCCCTTGTTTTTGGATGATTGATTCCACTGCAACGGATCATGTGGCATATGACACAAGACTATTTGATAACTTGAGAGAACTACTTTGCCCATTAAGATAGGATTGCCAGATGGCATAGTTCAGCAAGTGCGATACCACGACACTGTTCAATTATCTCTTGTGTTGGTCTTGGAAAATGTGTTATACATGCCCTCGTTTAAGCACAATCCGATCTCTGTGTCTCGATTCCTCACTAATGGGGGTCGCTCCTTTGTGTTTGGAAACACCGAGTGTGCTTTGCAGGACCTTTCCACTAAGGAAATGCTAGCACATGGAAAGAAGAAATGGGGGTTGTACAAATTGCAAGCAATGGATATTTTGAAGTCAGAAATGAAGACTAAAGATGCTAACTTTTGTTGTATCGCAAAGACGATTTATTTCCTAATTTACTAAGTTCAGTTTGTAACAAGGGTAGTAACCTTGATCTTTTGCATGCTTGTTTTGGACATCTGTCTTTGTCGAAGATGAGACATCTACCAGAATGTAATTGCTATGGCTTGGAAAATTATGAATGTGATATTTGTGCTATGTTGAAGCATCATAACTTGTCATTTCAGAGAAGTGTTTCTTCAACTTCTAGCTTGTTTAAGATAATTCATGCAGATTTGTGGGGACCTTATCATACCCCGACATATGGGGGAACTCGATATTTTATTACCATTGTGGAGGATTATTCAAGGAGCACTTGGACATTTCTCATGAATAGTAAAGAGTAGGTTTGTAGGTTCTTGACACAGTTTTTGCTGTATTTGTGTACACAATTTGGTGTGCAAGTTAAATGTGTACGTACAGGTAACGAAACAGAATTTGTTAACAAGGCAGTGAGAGACTTATTTGTGATGAAAGGGATTGTGCATCAAAGGTCAGCGTCAGAGTTCCGCAATAGAATGGCAGAGTTGAGTGTAAGCATAGACACCTCATGGAGATGGCTAAAGCGATCAGGATGCACGCTAACTTGCCACAAACATTCTGGGGTGATTGCATTTTGAGTGCTACACATATTATAAATTTGATTCCTTCGGCGGTTCTTGATTGGAAAACCCCGTTTGAGATATTACATAAGAAGAAGTCAGATTGCTCGCATTTGAGGGTTGTAGGATGTTTATGTTGTGCCTTGGTTAATAGAGCACATCGAAGCAAGTTTGATGGAACATCTAGGCGATGCATGCTTTTGGGGTATCCACCGGGTCAAAAGGCATACAAGTTGTATGATTTTGCTACAAAGCAAGTTTTAGTTTCCAAACATGTCATTTTTCGAGAAACTGAGTTTCCTTATAGGGATAAAGGTTCATATACATCCAAAACTCTGCAAAGTAACTTGCCCATAGTTTGGTCTGGGATTGATGAAGAAGAAGATGGTTTTATTTGTTAGTAATGATGCTCAAAGTCCATCGCTCGATGAGCCTCAGGTTTCTGATGCCCCAGTTCATGCTCTAGATTTATAGGAAACAAACAATGCGCCCGACCGAGGTGATGAAGGTCACAGAACTGGAGTCGATGAAGGTAATCGATGGGGTAATGCTGAGATTTCCCTGCAACCTAATACAAGATCTCAGGTTTTGCGCAGATCAGAACGCATAGTTAAACCTCCAGCAAGACTCCATGATTTCATTTGTCAGAATCTGCCAACTAGAAGTGTGCCCTCCAATGATACAAAGACAGGGACAGACTCTTTCATGTCCTCTCATTGCGTGATCTGCAAAGCTATCCCCCTAATTATGTGCAATCGTTATTTAATGTGTTTTCTGTGCCAGAACCCATGACTTTTGAGTAGGCTAAATCAGATCCAAATTGGGTTAGGGCAATGAAGGAGGAATTGATGGCGTTAGAGAGAAATGAAACTTGAGAGCTGTATCCGGTCACAAACGGGAAATGAGCTATTAGCTCTAAGTTGGTCTACAAACTGAAACTCAATCCCAGAGGAGAAGTTCAACGTTTTAAGATGAGACTCGTGGCAAAAGGGTACAACCAAGTAAAGGACAAGGATTACAAGCATACCTTCTCCCCGGTAGCCAATTTTGCTACAGTCCGTGTCCTTTTAGGATTGGCGACATTAAAGGATTGGCCTCTACACCAACTGGACATTAATAAAGCTTTTCTTCACGGGCTCCTTGATGAAGAGGTGTATATGGTGCCTCCACCAGGTCATCACCAAAGCTTAGATGGTTTAGTCTTCAAGCTGAGGCGTTCTCTTTATGGATTGAAACAAGAAAGGAGACAATGGAATATTCAACTCACTCAACATCTGACGCAATTAGGTTTCATGCAATCATAACATGACTACTCCCTATTTGTGAAAAGAACAAATTGCTCCATTACGATAACTCTTGTCTATGTTGATGATATGTTGTTGACAAGGAATTGTCAGAACACAATTCAAGCCACCAAATCATCTTTGGATAAAGCCTTCACCATCAAAGATTTGGGGCTTGCACGCTATTTTCTGGGATTAGGGATTGTTAGATCCGCATCAGGTATTTAGATTAACCAGAGAGAGTACTTCATTAATCTGCTCACTGATGTTGGGCTTCTTGACTGCAAGACCGCTAGTTTTCCCATGTAACGTAACCTTCAGCTACAACCTGACGTCGGTGAGCCTCTTTCAGAGCTTGAATCCTATAGAAGGCTAGTTGGGCGGCTTCTATATTTGACTCTTTCGCGACCGGACATTGCATATTGTGTCCAACAATTGAGTTAGTTCCTTGCCACACCACGACAACCGCATATGCATGCCGCCATATCCTTGCTCCGATATCTGAAGGGGACTATGAATTGTTCCCTTGTTTATCCAATTCAGTCTGATCTCTCCCTGATTGGGTTTTGCGATGTAGATTAAGGGGCATGTGCCTTCTCTTATGGATCCCTCACGGGATATTGTGTCTTTATAGGAAAGGCGGTAGTCTCATGGAAAACCAAGAAGCAAAAGGTCGCCTCCAAGTCCTCCGCTGAAAGTGAGTATCAAAGTATGTCATAAACATCGAGTGAGATCGTGTGGCTTGAAGGGCTCTTGCAAGACTTGGTGATTGCCACTCCTCTACCCATTCCCCTACATTGTGACAACGTCGCCGCTCAACACCTTGCATCTAATCCTGTTTTCCACGAACGTACCAAGAATCTTCGAATCGATTGTCATAACGTTCGAGAACTTGTTCAGGAAAATTTCATCAAGACAGTACATGTGCGCTCCAATCTTCAGCTGGCTGATGTCTTCACGAAAGTGTTGGTCACCCAACAACATCATTTCCTTTTTCACAAGCTTGGACTCACTCTCCCGATTCCCGCTTGAGGGGGGTATGTTGACTATACTGGGTGTACCGGTTTAGTCTTTTGGGTTATTTAGTTTGCTTTATTCAGACCGGTATTTTAGTCTGGTATATAAGGATCCTTTTGTGTAAACCTAGTCAAGTTGGCTTTGTATTGTGCCGCTTCATCTTCAAGATCTCTCTTGTAATCTAAACAATGATCTAATCAATCGACTTTGTTGCTTTGACTGGTTTACTTTTCTTTGGCTCCTTTGCTTCACAAAAAAAAACCCCAACTTATGCACATTTATACCTAAATTGATGCACATCAAGGGCATTGATGCTCATAAGTGCGACATCGAAAAATTAGCGCTTTTAGAACTTTGCCTATATGTGCATCAAAAACCCAATGCATAATTCACTACAAGTTTATGCACATTTAGGCATGAGTTGCACATCTACCACAAATTTATACACTAAGAGTGCTCTATGTGTTCGTTTTTTGAAAACACGCAAATATTTGGCAATTGTTATGAAAAGATTAAGACAAGAGTACTCTAATCTTCTTAAAAGAAACACTTAAATAAGCTTTGAAACACTTTGATCATTAGAAGGGAGAGAGGGAGAGTAAGAACTTTAGAAGTGTATTTCTTATGCTACTTTGGTGCATGTTTTACAATGGTAGATGACCTCCTTTTATAGGAGAAATGTGAGGTAAAAAAACCTAGGTAAATTTCCATGATTTAAGCATGGAAATAAGAAGGTAAAGAAGGTGAATAATTCAACTTATACAATTTACCTCCAATCATACATCATATAAATAGTTCATGTTTAATCATCTATTCATACAAGCAATGGACATGTAAGAAGGTTAACTTGTAGATGTGTATAAGAGGGCAATTTGTAGATGATGTAGAGTATGACATTCTTCATGCATTCATAACAATAATGATTTGATTGTTTCATTTAAAAAAAAAATTCAATGAAATGATCCATGGCTTGATTTTTCTTCGTTCAACACGAGTGATTCCTTCTCATTTCACATATCTACACTATACTAAAAGTGTGAGACTTTTATAAAATGGGCCGTTGTTTTGATAAAAAAAATAGTGCTTTTGTTAATTTGGGCCGTCTGTTTTTTTTACTCCTTCCCACCTCATCCTTCCGTCTTCTCCACGTCCTCCTTCCCACTTCGTTCTTCTTCATCTTCCACCTCCTCCTTCCGTCCAGTTTTGCAGTCTCCACCCCCACCTTCCTTATGTTCCACATCCTCCTCCTTCTTCGTCACTTCTTTGCATATGCATATACATCCGTTTCTCAATTCATTCTCTCTCATTACGAAAGGGTAGTGGAATCCAAACTTACTATAGATGATTATAGTAACTTCCCTTAACCGTCTGACTTGAAAGTTAAGTAATTGCCTTAGAGACTAACACACACCCCAAATTACATATACTGAACTAAATACATAATAAACCAAGATTATAAACTAACAAAACAAACGTCCAAAACACTTTCATCACTTGGAAATTACTATAACTTAGACACGTACCTCGTTTGGAATATGGATTTGACAAATGTACCGCATGACCCAAACCTTGCACACTCTTCACGTTCAATATATGATTATTGGAACATTGTTCTTATGACTAACAAGGGTTCTCTTTGGACCCATTTATAACAGCACAATTGGAAGAATGCATTCAACTATGTATTATTTACAGAGGAGCAATAATTAAATACAATTAATAGCTTAGAGTTGTGACCTAAAGGCTAATAACCTATACATTAGGAAAAGATAAGCTTATGACTAACAAAAAAAAATCCTAAAGATAAACATAAAACATGAAATGATTTTTTATCCTCAATAACCGTGAAGGATCCATAGTGGCAAAAATACTTGAATGTCTACCAAGGCTTTCCCTTTCCTTTGGTGTGCGACTTTCAGATTATGACTCTGTTACTTGGATCTGAAAAGAAAAATTTGTAATGCTTTTGAAGGATAACGGTCCTTGCTCCATAACATGTGCAACTATAACTCTTTCCAATCTACCACAAATCCACATCTTGTTCCAATAATATGGGTAAAAAAGGAGCCTAAATCCATAAATTTGGTCATTGTATCTGAACTAAAATAACAACAACCTTGAGTTAACACTAGTGAGAAGAATTAAAATATTATTAATATAACTAAATAATTAAACACTAATAAATACACTTACATACTCCAGGATTGTCTAAGCTTGTACCCCTGCTATCCACTGTAACGAAGATGCTCCCCCTTCATAAATGCCAGATTAGTCGTTCCACTTCTGTTATCTTTATCCGGTTATAGACACAAACATTCACATTTTTTTAGCAAAAGCAATTAGTTTGGAATGAAGCTAAAAAAATCAGGAAATTAAAGGGGCCACTGAAAGCAGTTTGAAATATTTTATTGATTATCGAGCTGACACTAACCGGATCCATTAATCTAATATGGCACAATGTGAAAGTGGAAGATATTCGGGCCACAAGATTCCCTCCCGGTCCACAGGTTGTGCACTCCCCACGTTCAATACTCATTGAACCATTGTTTTTAGCATTAACTAAAGCTATCATTGGATCTTATATATCAATATAAAACTTACACAACTTTAAAAAATTTATCAAAATATATAATAACATTTGCGTTTTTAGACAAACTTTGCAAAATATATGCTTTTGTTATCATACTACGTGTATATTTTTACACATAAGATGATAATCTTAAACAACGAACATCAAATGTTAGCACAAAATTGGACATGACCCAATACACAATCAAGAGTTATATATCAGACATTTGGAAACTAACAAAAAAACAAGAAAACTACATGTAATTGACTGTTTTTCATTGTTATTCTCAATGCACTACTACAAAATTAGGCTATTACCTCGTAGTATATGCCTCGGGCGCACATTATCTGAGGTATATTGTATCGAACTTAAAAAACGTTAGGAAAAATACACCGGGCGTTATAAGCCCGGTGTATTTGAATCATAATGGTATTATATACACCGGATGTTCAATGAACCGGTGTATTTGGGTCAAACAAATACACCGGGTTGATATAGTCCGTAGTGTTAGTATTTACTTGTATGAAATACCTCTGGCTTACTTGGTCCGGTGTATTTTAAAAGTAAAGAACAGACCAAATACCTGTGGCTTATATGATCCGGGGTATTAGGTACTATAAAAAAATCTCGAGATTAATTCTCCCATGCTCGTCGTTACCCTAATAAAACATACTTTGACAGTTGACATGCAATTATGATCTGCTGAACCCTGCTCCACCATTAACAATTGCATTGTCTTACAATTTAACTACTTCAACAATAATTGTTGGTATGATCATAAATCTGTCAATACTTTTTGCTTTAATTAGACTTTTTCATTAGATTTTGTTTTGTTTTATTAACTAGGTTTGTTTAATGTATGGGTAGAATGATGGATCGCTCATGCATGTTCAAAACTCGTGACTCGGATGAATATGTTAATGGTGTGGAAGAGTTTATTAAATTTGCACTTGAGAATGGGGCTGATCCTACTAGAATTAGGTGTCCTTGTAAGGATTGTTGGTACTCAAGATGGAATTAAGGTTGATGAGATCAGAGGTTATCTAATTTTTCACGAATTTATAAAAGATTAGATAATTAAGGAAAATTTATTAGATAATTAAGAAAAATAAAACATATAAATTGTTAATAAAGTGGGGTCAAAATGAATGTGGTAGCTCGAAAACGGCCAGCTTGTATAATATATATTGATTGATTATTTTCTCAACCTTATAACACAAATATAATCATTGCAATTCATTCGACCGTGATCAATAACCATGTAAGTATTCCAATTAGACCTGTCAAAAGCTGATCCAACCCGCAAACCCGACCTGACCCGACCCGAAAATTTTGGATTTCAACCGAAAATTTAGACCCGTGACCCAGTTTCAACCCGACCCGATTGAAACCCGAACCCATTGGGTCGGACCCGATTTTTTTACAATTTAAATTATATTACATGAACTATGATTTTAAATCTGTCAATTTAAATTATATAAAATTTGTTTTAGAAAATTATGTTATATTTTAATAATAAAATATTTAAAAAAATATTTAATTATTATATTTTGTTATTTAAATAATATTTTATTTAATTTTTGGTAAAAAAAATTGATACTCTTGACCCGTTGGGTTGATCCGACCCGACCCGAAAACCCGAAACGACCCAACCCAATTTGACCCGTAACCCGGAACGACCCACCCCGAACCCGCCCGACCCGACCCGATCGACAGGTCTAATTCCAATCAATTCCTTCAAGAATTCAACTTGTTTGCAATTCAATTCCTCAACATTACCAAATATTGATAAAGTTTTTTGTATTATAATTATGATTAAGTTTATTTATAATTTATGTTTTATGACATTTTATATTCATAGTTCATGATATATGACTTAATCCTGGTTCAGAACTTTATAGTTCATTAAGGTTAGATTAAACTAAATTTAACCAATTATGTTGTTCATTAGTTTAAGTAGTGTATAGTTTATTGGATATCGACTTTGATTAACCAATTGTGTTAGTTTATGCAGTTCACTAGTATATTTTTAAGGAAACCTTATAGATATAATTTCAATGATATATATATTTTTTCATATTTTATATACATGTGGGTCCACAATCAAATTTTAACCAATTAAAGTATTTTAATAAAGGTGAGTGATGTGGTTTATTGTAAAGTTAACACATGTCGTGTTAATTATTATTTTTAACATCTGTTTTAGTTTATACTAGTAATAGTGCCCGTGCCCTGGAGGGCACGACTTGTATTAAATAAATGTTCTATGTTTCATCAATTGTTACTATGGAGTATCGTTTTTCAATTATTTTATTTTTAAGTAGTTTTGTGCATATCTAATTTCTTTTGGATATTTCTAATAAAATAACTTTCATTTTAAAAGAATTAAGAACCTTTGATTATTTATCTATAAATTTAATGTTTTATATCTTATAAAACTAATATTTGAATTGGATATATCTTATAAAACTAATATTTGTTGCATAGCGGAGGTTACATGTGCTTTTTAATTTTTAATGGATATCAAATAACAATTTAAACTCCGAGTGATAAAATTTATGTTACGTATGTTTCTTGGTAGATCAATTAGTTGTGATTAGATAAGTTTGATTGTAAGCAATAAATTAGAAAGATTTTTTTTTAAAAAAATGGCTAGATACGTAACAATTTGATCAATACGTTAGGTTAGATAAATTTTTTTGGATAAATTTTTTTTTGGATAACAATTTGATCAATACGTAACAAATTAATTGAATTTAATGTGAGGTCTATAATGAAATTTCAACCAATCAAATTAATTGAATTATTTTATTAAAGATGGGTGGCTCGGTCCAATAAGGAAGTGCCACATGTCGGACTAAATATTAAATCTAACCTCCGCTTTAGTATATAGTTATGATTTATGATGATTAGTTCATTAGTTCATTTTATGATGAATTAGTTTTTTTTTTATAACAAATAAAAGTTAAACTAAATTTAACCCATAAAAATTCATAACTTTTAAAAATCAAAATAAATATAGATATATCAAATCAATAGAGTACATTATATTTTATACATTTTGGTGGGAACGGAAATATGTTTGGCGGGAATCCTTAAAAATTAAAAATTAAAATTTACGAGAGAAATTCATAAAAAAAAAACAAAACCCTAACTTCTTTCCTTAACATAATCTCCGCCCATCTTGCCTCTCGGTCTCGTTCTCCCAATCCTCGTCCATCGTCCAGACGTCCACGCCCGCCTCTCCACGCCCCTCTGCCGCCCCTGCTATCAGCCTGGTGGTCGCGGGCGCCGGACTCTGGAAGCTCGCCGGAGGATCGGAATTATGTTTTGCGTTTTGCAGGCGGCGTTGTTTCTCCGCTGCTACCACCGAGGGCAAGAGGTTTGCTGCTCTCTGGGGGAATGGAGATTACGGGAGGCTAGGGCTTGGCAACTTGGAATCGCAATGGAGGCCTGTTGTCTGCTCCGCTTTCGATAGCGTTCGCGCCATCGCTTGTGGCGGCGCCCATACCCTTTTCCTCACCGGTAACGCTTCCTTTTGTGTGTGTTTTCCATCTTCCCCTAACCCTTCCAGTCTGAATTAGCAAATTTCAGTTTTCTCGACTCTCCAGAGCACACGAAATTAGGTTTCAAGATTTCAACTTTTTCCGGTTCTGAGCGCCCTTGCCTCATTGGGACAATTGACTCTTGACCCAGTTCAAATCGACTTGATCTTCACCACTCTAGCCCTTTTACTTGCCAGGTTTGATGGTCTTCAAATTCTCAACTTCTGTAGTTATATGTTTCTCACTTTAATGTTTCTACTGTAACTTGTGAATCTTAATTGTTATGAATTATTGGGTGAATGATGCTATGGAGCTGAGCATGTGGAGGGATTTTTTGGATAATTTGTTAGAGTGTCTATGCATCTGGTATGGGCAGCTTGGCATTTCAGATGATCAAAGTTACATTGTGGTTAGTATGCATATGAAATGATGTTAAAGGCTTAATTAAGAGTTTCATTTTTGCTCACTGCTTTAGCACCTAGATTGCATTGTCTAATGACTATCATGTAATTCAACTTCAACCAAATATAGAATGTTACTGTAAATTGTGACTCTGGATTAGGTTCTTGGATACATCAGCTTTTTCCCTTCTGCCTCTTCTGATTCTATATTCCCCTCAAATGCAGGGCATTCTGTTTAAATGCTAAAATTACCATGTACCTACTGTAGGAGCCAGTTGAAGTTTTAATTTTTAATTCCTGTCCAAATACCCTACACTTTTTTTCAAATTAAAGGGCTTTTGTGATAGGATACCAAATATCAATTGCTTGTATGATTAGCCTTTGCAACAATAATTATGTAGTGATGAGAATGCATAATTAATAGTGCGATCATTGGTTTGAATTGAGCAGGTGTGACATCTTTTAGCATAGACCTGGAAACGAAGAGGGTGACTGTAATGGGACACATTACTCCTAATGCCGTCTTGGAGAGCATCTCAAAGGTGAGGAGGGCTGAATTATGGGCCTGTTAATTAATCACAACCTTCATTAATCACAATTCTGCCTCCTACTCCATCTCTTACTAGCTACTAGCTTAGTAAACTAAGCTTAATTGCTTGTTTGATGTCCAGTCCACCGTTATGAAAGATTGACCATGAGCTTATTCATGTTACCTAGCTGCTGAATAAATGTAAAATATTATTTACGCTTTGAATTTCATCCTTTCTCATATCCTTAAGTTTTCTCATCTGATGTCCTTCTACAACCCTTGTTCTGAATACATAAGCACACTGAATAAATGTAAAATGTTATTTAATCTTTTGCAATTTGATTAATTTCTGTGCTATTTTCTATGCAGGTGTTTTGGTTTTTTTATCCACTAAATGTAAAATGT
Organism: Polygonum maritimum; assembly: GCA_963924305.1. Classification (NCBI taxonomy): domain Eukaryota; kingdom Viridiplantae; phylum Streptophyta; class Magnoliopsida; order Caryophyllales; family Polygonaceae; genus Polygonum; species Polygonum maritimum. The sequence goes on along the minus strand of OZ002729.1, from coordinate 44,439,023 downwards.
TATTTAAGCTTTCGTACTTTGATTAATTACTATGTTATTTTTCCATGCAGGTGTTTTGGTTTCATCCACTATATGCGTTCAGCATTGTACGTAACAGTTTATGGTAACTTGTGATGTTTTTGAGCTTGTAATTTGAATATGCTGTTTTGCAATCGTTTTATTGATTGGGTACTAAGAATCTTGTTGTAGGCTACCAATGTTTTGCATTTTTCTTGTTCTTTTTTGGGTGTAACTTACAAAGTTGTAAGCTACCAATGTATACGTGTACTTGGTTGTGGGTAATTAATTTTATTTCAAGTATATATGCTACAGATCTGCTTTGTTTTATTTCCAGGTTACATATTTGTGGGTGATCAGCTAGCAAACTTTTGGAAGGAGGAAGGGATCTTATGTAGAAGAAGGTCATGCTAGGGAGTATTACTTTGGTACAGATTTTGTAATGGAAGTTTCTTGTGGTATATATATGTTTGATATATGTAGAAGTAGTAAACTACCAGTGAACTTAATATTAGTATGGTATAAGCATATTATGTAATGACATTTTAATCTAATATTATTATAATATAATTTTAGGGATTACAGTGTGATTTAAAATTAATATCTTGTAGATCTTGAAAATATTAATCTGGTGTATATACCGGTACCCAGTGTATATAACCTAATCAATATATCGCGGAATTTAATACCTAGTGTATATAATCTAATCAATATACCCCGGACTTCAACAACTGGGATAAATTCCATTTACTTTATACCTCGGACATTAATATCCATTGTATAGGTTCTAAACTTTATACCTCGGACATTAATATCCGGTGTATATGTTCCAAACTTTATATCTCGGATATCCATAACCGGTGTATTTACATTACTAATACACCGGATCAAACACAAATCAAATATACCCCGGATACGGATCTACCCGGTGTATTTGAATTACTAATACACCGGACTTACATATCAGAGAGAATTTTCAAGGGAAGCATTTACCTCGGACTGGATCCGGTGTATTAGGTCATTAATCAAATATCTCAACAACCTTTACCCCGGGCATCATCCGGTGTATTTGGTGTAAAACGCCCGGGGTATTTAAATCATTTTGTAGTTGTGATGGTCTAGTTGAGATCGTGTAACATCTTGCAAGAAGGGACCTCATGAGGCTCTGTCGAAACAACAACATCCCCATATTCCAATGGACCGATGTCCAGATGGTAGAAGATCTGGAGTACAAGCTCAATGTTGTTAACTCTCCTATTATGATTTCTTGGAGACATCCTCGGCACCCTAGATACCGACATCCTCGGCACCCTAGATACCGACAATTACTTGAGGCTCGGTAGCCTTGGCCTCTAGATGGAAGAAATCTGATTCTTGTTCCATTGAACCAAGGGCGTGCATGTTAATTGATAATCGGATTTTAATTTGAGACCGTTGGTTTTATTAGTCTGGTTGTAACTTGGTCATATGTATAATCTTTTGTTGTGGATTGAAGTTAGAATTTTTACGCTAAATATATATGGACTCTGCATAGTCTTTGTAACTTGTATGGGAACGTTTCTACTTCTTAGATGGTCAAGTATTTATGGTTGGTGAAATTGATTAAAAGGCATAATTTAATATACTAAGTAACAAATGATCGAGCTGGGTGACTGGTTTTTGGGTAGACATGATGTGAGTTCTGCTCCCCTCTCGTTAGCTGCTGAGTGAGTGCTGCAGAGGCGTGCTCATAAGGATGCAGTTGACTGTTTGTTTCCACACTGGTGCATCGAGATTTAAGTAGTAGCGAGTGATCTCTCATGTGGACCTACTACTTGTAATCCTTGCAGGAAGTTTGAGCAGTTCTTAGGTTTTTTTGATGTTTTTTGTTTTGGAGAGTTGTGAGCTGTGTGCTAGATGTTGTGTTCCTGAACTTTTTTCTCCTTTCTTTTCAATGAAATTTACCATTTGCAAAAAAACAAATGATCGAGCTAAAAATATACAACTTATGTTTGAGGTCATATCGAGGATATGTATAACTTGTTAGTCTTTTCGCACAATAACCCAAAAGTTATTGAGATCGGGACATTGAATATGTTTATATGTTTTTATAATTGATCTAACCGTTGGTTCGTTATTTTAGTTTTGTTTGCAATGATTCTCTACTCCTATGTTTTAGATACATTTAGGCCGTGGTCACACTTTTTAGGAGCATGTTCTTAAGTAGTACTCCTGCAATTAACCCTTGTATCCATGTAGAAAAATCACCATTCATACTTATTGATCAACATAACCGCTTGAAAAATCATGTAAACATACGCTATTGGACTTTTGCAATACCATGGAAAGTTCAATTAGATTCTTTTCACCTATGTCCATATTTGTATTTTTCTAACAGAACAATCGATTAAAGCACATGTAATAAAAGTTATATTGTGTTTCATTTATTGTCTTATTTATGTTGATTTTTTTGCAAAAATCTATAATGTATATGCTACACATATGATGATGAATAGTCAAGCCATTATACTGGGTAAGAGAAACCAGAGACTCTGCCAACCCCATATATCTTTCCACCACATTAAAGAAGCATACGAGTCTAGACCGCAAGAAGAGAGAACTCTGATTAGTTTGCTCAATTTAATCCATGATGATGGAGTTATATCGGAGGATGACTACTCTAATGGAAGAATAGACGAGGTAATTTTATTTAATTATTATTATTTAGTTTAATCTTTTTAACGAAGTTATTTGTATAGTTATCATTATTATTTAATTTCTCTTTTTTGTGAATTTATTTGAGGATACGAGGTATCATTTGACGCTCTCAAACGGTTTTGATGGTGATTCATATCCCGAAAAAAGCCTTGCCATGCAAGGAACTTTTAAATTTGTTCTTCTTTTTTTTTTCAATCCTTGCGTTGCAAGGAGTTGACTGATGGCATAGTCAAATTCCTTTTTCCTTTTTTTCCCCCTTGCCTTGCAAGAAGAAATTCAATCGCATCGACGACCCGACGTTGGAATGATCCAAACAACGTGGTTGCTGGATCCATCCCAACGCGCTCAAAAGGGTCAGAATCTATCCTGATGAGCTCATCTCTAATTCTTCTTCCTCCAATCGAGATCGGAGGGAAGAAATCATCAAAATTTTCCCTATTCGAAAATTGGGACACAAGTTTAAAATAGGATTGCAAAGCAAGCTTGGCAAAAGATCTGGATTCAATTTTCAAGCAAGAAAACCCAGATCCAGGGTCAATTTCAACATATAAAATTTGTTAACGGCAATCAAGAAAATTGTCAATAAAAGCCCAAAATGGCTTTCTCAGCCTATGTGTTTGTATTCTTGTTCAATTTTCTATCAAAGATGGAAAAGGGATCAAATCATGAAGTTCATATGTGGTTAGTCAAGGAGGGTCACCAGAGTTGTCGGAAGAGAGGGATGCCCCGCCGCCGGACAATTTCGAGTTTAGCCGCCATGCCAACATAGAGAAGCACAAGAACAAGATTCATTACCCAAAGAAGGTGCTTGAGATATGGCACCAATTGGGACTTTAAATCATCAGAATTGGAAAAAATAGAGTAGATTTGCAGGCTGTGAGTTGGGGTTTGGGGGGTTCAAAGTTGTTGCTCATCCTGGTACTGTACGTTAGAGGGGTTGGTTTGGGGTTTTTTAGAGCGTTTTTCATTATCAGCTTTGTGTATATTGTCTACAATTATATACTTCATCTTAGCCCTTATCAAGTTATTCTACTTTTCCCTCCATCTAAAAAATGCATATGAGCCAAATTCTCAAACGAGCATTAATAATTTGATAATATTAAAAGAGGTTGATTCTGGTAAAAACTTGTCTTATTCGGTTAACTGAAAATGTGAACAAAATACATGAATATGTGAACAACAAGAAGAAATATGTGAACAAAATCAATTTTTATTATGGATTGTATTAATACATGTAATAACACAATTTCTCAATATCATGTGTTATGAACCAGATTACTACACATAATCTTACAAAATCACTAACACTTTTTGGAGTTCATGTATTTCTGTTTTAGGTTTACGTATATTTATTTCATGTTCACATATTTCTATTTCATGTTCACTGTTTACAACTTACAGATTAAAAAAAGTTTTTATTTGATTCAAATCCATATTTGAAAATCCCAATGATTTCTTTATTTACAAACACTACAATTTATAGAAAGGTTTTTATTTTCGGCTTAGTATGATCAATGACTAAGGGTGTCAATCGTCTGGGTCGGGTCATCTTGGATTTGAGTTAATCTAGATTCCGGATAAATTCGGGTATTTTAAGTTTTTAACCTCATACTTGTCCCTAATTTTATTCAAAGCACTACATGGTACCAAATTCTTTCTGATTTCGGGTACATAAATGACATTCCTTAGTAGAGATTTGCCACTAGAAAATTAAACTACTTGGTCTTTGCCTAGGACTTGAAACTCTTGAGGTTCTCACAAACATGAAATCTAGCTCTCAAATCGATCCACCGAATGCTCTCGTTATCTTGCATGTAATACATCATCAATCAATGGAGTAAAATTCTTAACCAAATTGCATTTTAATTTAGTTCAATCACAGCAAAAGAAGTGAGCATCTATGTGGTATACCTATTAGGTTCGTATCGCCTTAATTTCTTGCGTTAATCGATATCTTGTGTAACAAAGATAGCAATTGAAGACTACAGTCCAAGCCTTCAATTCTAATGCCACTATTGTAGATGAGGGTGAACAAACCATCAAAACCAAAGCACCTTTTGGTGTCCTTGAGGAGAAGAGCTCGATTATTCGCACTTGATGGAGCGATATATGTGGCGTACGAAGAAGAGAGATGCATGAAATCCGACCGTTCCAAGCATGAGAAAGATGCCATAGCAAATGCATGCCATGTACCCGAAGAAGAACGATGTTTGCATAAAGCCTGACATATTAGAACGCTCGAAGTAGTAGAAAAGACAATAGAGGTAGATAAAGACCCCGGTTGAGCCACTGCATAGGAATGACCTGTTTCACAGATTGATGGATAGTCAGCTCAATTATGCAGTTCTATGTGGCTGTGAGCTAGGAACCATCTAAATGGTTAGCAATAAAGAGTAGCTACGGTGGCGAAGGTTATGTTAACTAGCTATACCTATGTTACAAGTTCGCGCAATCTAAGTTCGTAATAGGCTATAGATAAGGGAATACATATCAATATAGATGTTTTACATACCTCCACCACCATTGATGATCTTCAGCAGACAGTTGGAGGTATGTCAACGCCACAGTAACAAAAGCAGTCACAACAGCAAGAACAAGAAAGACTATAAACAGGATGCCATAGTTCGTGTAGATCAGGTGACCCCAGACGGTGGCAAATGTGTAGTAGACTTCTATATATATGGAAGCAAAGGGCAGAGTTCCAGCCAATGCCATTTGTGGCAGGGTTTTCTTGTACCATGAAACCGATGGGATTTCTCTCGGGCATTTTGTTGTATTACACGGTGCTTTGAACTCGTTATCGCTATTCTTCCCTGCTATTCCACCCAAGACTAGTAAGGGTGAGGAGCCGAGGGTCCATATGAGAACTAGGACTACTATGGTGCCAAATGGAAGAGCTGCAGTTGCATTGTAAGTGATTGCCACTGTGTTAAGGAAGCAAAATGTAAGGAACAATGGCCCACTGAAGAGACATCCTGTTAACAAGAGGTTCCTGACCTGCCATTAGAAAACCCAGATAAATGTTCACTTCAAACTATTCCTGTTAATATCCAAACTATTCCTTATAATGAAATGCATTTTCCCTCATTTTAACTAAATATGCTAAGACACGGAACCGAAAAGATCGCTTACCCAGTTTGTTCCTTCAAGTTGACAGTAAAAAGACGTCGACGTATAGCCTGCAACTCCTGAGGTGAGTGCATATATGACAACCAGTGCAGTAAGCAAGGATCCTCTGTTATATGGATAGAAAACTCCCACCAGTGCAAGCAGCAAAATGAGCACTGTTCTGATAGGAAGCAAAAGTACATTTTCTCTTATTATAGTGAGCAAATGCAAATGCTACCTCATCAAGAAGAATACAACTTACAGTGTGAATAGCTGGGTTCCACATCCAAGAGCAGCTGAAAGCAACGATTTGTTGTTGGGATACCTGAATACATCTCCATGTATATTTTTCCATCCACTTTCTTCCTGGTCTTCAGCTGATTCGCTATCGCGGGCGTACCTGTAAAATAAATAAGGATGACAACAATACAGCTGCACCCTAAGAAGAACAAACGACACAGACCCACAAAAGTTGCAATCTAGTACACTTACTTTACAAAATCCTTCTTAAGGACGTGCATCAAAATTGTTGCAAGAAACACACTTAATAGAACAGTCCCACACGAGTTGATGATAGAGAACCAATGAATATCACTCCCATAAGTATATTTATCCAGCCTCGTCCCAAACGGAGCATTTGATTCCTTCCACTTCACACTATACGAGAACTCAACATCGACTTCATTGTCTTCAGGGATCTCAACCAAAGCGTTCGGGCCACCAGAGTAGGCAGTAATTTCAATGATTCGGTCGTTGTTGTAATGGACAACAAACCGAATAGACTTGCGTAGATAGAGTTTGTACCCTTTAGGATCAGTTATGCCGTATTTAACAAGCTTCCCTAGAAAGCCATGAATTGGCAAGTCATCATAGTACATCTGGTAGTAATAATAGTTGGCAACTGCATCACGGAGCTTCCTAACCTCTTCCTTTGTCAGGCGTTTTCTGCAACTAACTTCAGAGTCCTTATCTACCAGGAAATCAAGTTTGTAGGGAGAGGTGACAAGGCGGTCCCCGTGTAATACTTCACTTAAAGATTCTTTCTTCTCCTTTATAGGAACTGCAGAAAACTTACAAAGTGTGTGGATAAGATATGCTGATATGGTATGTAAAGAAAAAAAAGACTACAGTTCAGCATGAATGGACCAACAAATAAGAGCTACTATTACATAATAATAAGCATACCTGGTGAGCAGAGCGGTAGATCAAAATACCGGTAGGTTTCGCTGCAAAAGAACACGAGGATCTCGCTGTTAAGGGAGGACTTGTGATGCAAGTGTAACACTTTCTATGGCTACCAAGACCATTTTGTCAAGCATCAGCACAATGCATTTGTGAAAACTCACTCTTGTAATCTTTGAAAGTGGTCAGAGTAAAAACTGTTCTGGGGGCTTAATGTTGTATGCTAATGTGTTCAGTAGTTTTGAACATGATGAAACAGAAACAGATGCATGATGGATAAGCACCATAGATCAATGGTCGCTTTGGAACCTTATCTCTAATTCCTACTTTTGGTTGAGAGCTCTAATCATTGTTACCCTTTTCAGTCCAACTACTGTTCCCTCATCCAAACACAAGTCGAACTCAATCAGTATATTATGAACTACATGTAGAGTGAAAGCAATCTAATCGCGAAACTATCAAAGCCCATCAAAATTAGGAGCTAATTAGGCACGTACCCATCACTAAGCAAAGAGAAACAAACCTGGGATTGTGGAAAGGGCCAACTATATTGGCGTAGAAAGGAACTGAATCCCCATATTTATAGCGATGATCGGAATCTTCAGCTCGTATTTGACCTAGAAAATACACAGTCAAGGCAACAACCACCGCCATAGATCTGGGCAGGCTCTTCTTCATCGTGAGAAAAATTGAGAGCACAAAGAGGAAAGAACAGATTGAAAGAGAGCAGTGTTCTAGACTTCTAGTGGGAGGGGTTTATTAGTCGACGAAAATGGGTCAATGTCAACGGTAAGAAAGACCCACCAAAGAATAAGAAAACCCTTAAAATAGAAAAAATAGAAAATTGAATTCAGTTTCTTTTACTACCTTATCTTCTCTCTCCAAATTGGCGCCATGGCGATGAGATCCGTCTGTTGTGAGATGTTGCGCCCTCAAACTCCTGGTATGTTTTGTCCTCTTCTTTCTCATTAATTTTCCCATTGAGAAGGAAAGTTGAGGTCTTTTTTGGTCTATGTAGTTGCAACCAAGAAGTCTGTTCAGGGTGTGAGAGAGATGGTCAAATCAGTTGGGATTCCTTCGATTGTGACTCCTCCTCAATTGTCTCTTCAAAGGAGGAATTGGGTTAAGCTTATTTGTGGTGCTAGCTTTGAGGTAAGCAAAACAATCGTAGGTTCTGCAATTTAGGGTTTTGTAGGATATTGCATGAGTTGAAATGGCAGAAGGAAGTATTGCTCTCTGTAATTGAGGGTTTTGGAATTGAGGGTTTTTCTGGGTTTATGCAGGATGTTGTAGATGTGAGGAACCTCTCTCTGGTGTACACACTTGCTGGAGGTGAGCCGTTGCTCAATGCTCACTACTGAAGTAATCTGAGCTTTAGTAATCAAACAGGCACAACTGTTCAATTTTTGTTAGTTGCAGAAAATAACTTGCATGATCAGATTTGGAATGGTTTTGATTTTTTGTGTATGGCTTTGGATTTTGGTGATTTGCATAGATTCAGACAGTCGTTTATTCAACTAGACCTGCATGAGGAGGGTATGCAGAGTGTTCATGTCTAACGTCTTTGGCCTGAAAATTATTATAATTACCTTAATTTGAGTGACGATAGAAACAATCCAAATGATGAATCTTCAGTATGAATAAACATGTCTTCAAGAAATTTGCAAATCTTAAAATATATCAAAATGTTTAATGGCTTACATCCAGGATTCTAGTATTCTAAAACATTATCTGTCGAAGAACATTCTTCAATTCCTATATCGAATGACATTGACAGATGTTCTTTCTCATGTAATGTACAAGTTTAAGTGTCTGCTTCCATCATTAATAGGTTTTGTCTATTTTCTGTATGGGTAATGAATTATTTTTCTCAGTATTTCAATGAAACCTCCTTATGATGCATCTTTCTCTATTCCGTTTCATATGCAGTTGATTGCATAGATTGTGCTGCCGATGCCTCGGTGGTGCATGCCGTGAGTGAAGGAATAAATGCAGCGATGGATATCATTCCAGTTCGTAAGCCATGGGTTATGATCAGCGTCAATGATGATGAAGATATTCATTTTCGCAAGGCAGGTATTTGGTGTTAGTTGTTCTCCACTCTCTTGCTATGAAGTATATCAAAATTAGCTTAGTTTAAGATATATGTAGCAGACTCGAGATATCAGGCTCTCTTGCACACGATTGTGTTAGTGGACAAGGGAATTAGATTAGATTTACTTCATCTTTTCTCGTCGTATACCTCCTGATGTATTTATGAATTACGTATACCTCGAACTATAGAGTGTGCAGATTTTTTTCTTTGGAATGTTTTTGTGTGTTTGCTGTATTAGCCTTTTATGGATAGAGTGATAGTTTTAGTCATAAAGATATGGCATTTGAATTTCCATGTTGGTTGTTTACATATTAGTTTTAGGGTTTCTTTCAATGTCTGAAGCTTGGGGTTGCTGTAGACTCGTAGTATTCATTGGAAGGAAAATTCGGTTAACCCCTATAAAAATGATCCGAAAATAGATTTGACCTATAGTTTTGTCAAGGTTTTAGCTACTTGATGGTGTTTCAGAAATGGCACATTCTTGTTGTCCCTTATTTCTGCTGAAACTAATGTATTCATCTGTTTGCTTCCTTCCATTGAACCAAAAATGAAATCAGAATTTGATCCAGAAGACTGTCCATCAGATTGTTTGAGACCGTGTGAAAAAGTCTGTCCTGCTGATGCAATATCACTAGAAAAGCTTTTCTCTAATCCACATGCATCTCATGTGTTGCAGGTCTGTTAAGTGTTTTTTATGACGTCTTCTTTTAAAATTATCTCCTTTTTTTTTTCAATGATCACATACATTCTTTGCTAATTGCTCACTATGATGAACTATATAGGGAGGAGTGATCACAGAACGATGTTATGGATGTGGCCGATGCTCTCCTGTTTGCCCATATGACAAAATCGGTGAGATCGCTATCGGAAAATTTGCTTTTACATCTCCATAAAAATGGATTTTTGATTAATCAAGTAAACTCTGGCATTTTGTGGCACTCTGTTTTTGTAACCAAGTAAAAATGTTTGATGGGAACGTATATATGTGTGCTTTAATGTATTAGGGATGGTTCCACACTTGCGAGATGCTGCTAGTACTGCTGAACTGCTTAAAAGGAATGATGTTGATGCAATCGAAATACACACAAGTGCAAGGTAATAATTTCAATCTCTTATATCTTTTCTAAAGTGGAAAATGCAAGTGCATTCATCCAGAGAATACATTTTTCGAAGGAGAGCTTTGAATATAATCACTACTTTATGATCCAACGAGTTACTTTTCTTAACTAAAAATCTAAGTAAGCAGGCATGAAAGTAGAAATTTGGGAGTAGAATGCAATTTAAGGTCACCCAGCCATCATGTCTAAACTATAATCAAATATTTAGCAGTAATTTGTTATTATATTAACGGTCTTTTTTCTTTCCTCAACTTTTTTGTAATAGAAATTGCTACTGGTGCTTGTAGACAGACTGATTCCTTTGAGCAATTGTGGAAAGCTTTAGGGGATTCTGCCAATGATTTGAAGCTTGTAGCAGTAAGATTCAACTTGTCCATTGCACTTTAAGTAAGCCAATTAATGTTCATAACTCAAACCTCAAAAACCTTTGTGGATGTTGGTGAATCTACCCAGATAAGCCTTCCTGATATCGGGGACTCTGCGACTTCGGTAATGAACACAATGTTTGAAATCATGAGGCCGAACCTTCATTGCAGCAATTTGTGGCAGGTAATCAACTCTTCTTTGCAAAATTAGATCACACTTCCACACTCCTTCAAATAAAATGATTGTAAAACAAAGTTTGTAATAAATGCCTTAAACTTATTATGATTATAAAACTATCTTGTGAAGTTGGATGGTCATCCCATGAGCGGAGATATTGCCCGAGGCACCACGAGAAAAGCAATCAGCTTTGCACTTCACTTAGCTGCTGCAGAGGATAGACCTCCGGGTATAGCGAATTCATTGTCTTGAGTTATAATGCACTTTCTTGTGAAATCCAAACACAACCTAGCCTATTTTGAATCTCAAGTCTCGTTTTACTTATCTTACTAAGCCTCGGCTTCGTGTTCAGGTTTTCTTCAGTTGGCTGGTGGCACTAATGCTCATACTGTCAATGGACTGAAGAAGGAAGGGATTTTCCAAACATCCTTTGAATCATGTAATTTGCGTTAAAACTCGCCTTCTTGGACCTGTTTTCACGTTTAATAATACAATGTTTGATCCTAACTGATCTGATGTGTAGGGGCTGGCAAGGACGAGAATTCGGGCTCCAAAACCCTCAGAAGAACGAGTCCGGTAATCAACGGTGTAGCTTTCGGCGGCTATGCTCGAAAGGTCTTGTATAAACTCTCTAAATCCACTTTTGTGTTGATTTACATTCCCATGTACATGAAAGACATGATGAGTAGTCTTGTTGGCTAACAATTTGATGTCTTTTGTTCATCACATTTCAGATAGTTGGAAGAATACTGAGCTCACTACAATCAGAGCATGGGCTTGTTAATCTTGAGAATCACCCTGAATACCTTAAAGAGGCACTCAGAGAAGCCCTTGGACTGGTGGGAACTGTCAAATGTTACAACAATTAATACATACAACAACAGAGGAGAAGTAATTTAGAGGAAAGTTTATGGATTAATGGAGCACGATCTAACTAACATCTTCATGTCATGGGGTTTGGTTGATGTTTTGTATCTAATTGGGAGTATATATAGAGTTGGTCGGTCCTTTTTCGTTATATTGCGATTTAGGACTGAAAATCACTAATCTATTATATATATTTAAAAGCACTAAGGATTAGAGCCTTCTCATTCCGCCACCTCATCATTTTACACATGTCACTCCGAGAATACGCCACGTCAGATTTTGCCACGTGTCATCACCATGTTAACCCGAATATTTATGTTTTAATCTTAAAAATTTTATACCTTTAAAATATTGACACTTTATTTACACATCATTTTAGTTATTGCCACATTAGTTACACATTACATTTTAAATTATATATAAATTTATATTATTTATACATATAAGATATTATTAAGAATAATGATATAGAGTATTAAATTATTTATACATATAAATAACTTTAAAATTTTATATTATTAAGAATAGAAGCTTTGGAACTTAATTTTAGGAAAAATTAAGAATAAGATCAAATTTGAAGATTTAGAAGATTTGGATAAAGATCAAATCTATATTTATTAACAAAATTATCTCACTTTTTCCTCTATATTTTTAGATAGTATATATATCCAATTTTTTTTTCAAACAATTTTTTTCTACTTTCTAGGATTACAACCAAAATTCTATGATAGCAAAGATTTGGGAGATATTTTAAGTATTTTCCCAAAGCATCTTCAAAAGCTCTCTTTACTTCATTCGTACTTTTTCTACATCTTTAAAAAATTTAAATGATTACCCAAATCAATTAGTAAATCACTAAATCTTCTCATCTAATTACGAAAGGTAGGATTTGTTTCTACCAACAAAAATAAGGAAAAATATGACTCACCCCAAAAAATTAGTTTTGATTTAATTTGATTTCCCAAAAAATTAGTCACGTAGTTCTACTTTAAATTTTGAAGTTGAACTAACATATCTTTAACAAGCTTGCCCTTTAATATTGTTATTTAATTGATTATGTCATGTTTCTTTCCTATTTGAATATTTTTTTTTTTTGCAAAATCATCGTCATCATCATAACTATATACTAAAGCGGAGGTTAGATTTATTATTTAGCCCGATACGTGTCACATTCTCATTGGTCCGCATACCTATCTTTAATAAAACAATTCAATTTGTTTGATTGGTTGAAATTTCATTGTAGACCAACATTAAATATCTTTTTATCTAAAAATTCCCATTTTAATTAATTAAAAAAATATCTAGCCAAATCTACTACTTATACTTATACTATAGAATAATTTCTATCCAAATCTAATTAGAAGTAGTATATATGCATATCTAAGCCAAATTTATATAAAGCCTAACTTCCGTAGTGAATAATCAATTATGATAATAGTATGCATATCTAGCTAGCCAAATTTAAAAAGAAATCTATCTAATATATGAATGATTTATCCAAAAAAAAATAACAAACCCTAAATTACTTGGGTTATACAAACATACTTATGTTCAAGGTTAAGGCACAAAATCTTTGTGTATTCGTCCACCAAAAACGTACGTATGTGGTTATATGCTATCTATGTTCTATATCTATATTTTTTATTTGTATGCTTATAATTGATCATGATCATGTGTTATACTAAAATTGTTTGTGTTTTTAATTTTGATCGGGTGTTTCAGGTGAATGATGAATAATAATCACTGATGTCTCTCATTTTAGTAGTGTTTTATAGGTCATTTTCCTTTGTAAATATGTGTCTTTCTTCCCTTTTCTTGTGTGTTTTGTCCCTTTTTAGCTTAGTTCCCGCATTTCTATGAGATTCGGAGACTATGCGCGTTTTGTGTGTTTTATAGGCATTTTGGAGCAAGAATCATGGAGATTGGAGCATGGAATCATGGAGGAATTCAAGGATGGAAAAGGAGCTAAAATGGAGCTAAAAATGCATGGAAAAAAGCCTCAAGTGAAGACGAAGAGAATGGTGAAAGAATCGAGTCAATCGGAGCTAAAACGAGAGAGAACGGAGCGAAACAAGCTGAAAAGTGCCTTAGGACCGAGGTACCCAGCATGTCGGGCCCGAGGTACCATGGTGGCCCGAGGTGGTGGACCGAGGTGTGCATGTCGGGCCCGAGGTTCATGAAAGACATGCCATTGGACCGAGGTTGAAGCAAGTCGGACCCGAGGTTCTCCGTGTCGATCCATGTCGGTCGTGGCTCCGGATTCCTTTCTTTTTGGGATTTTCTTGTTAATTCCCATAATTATATTTGCTTCCTTGGAGGTCAAGGAGTTCTAGAAGCCTTGGAGATCAAGGAGTTCTAGAAGCCTTGGAGGTCAAGGACAAGCCTTGGAGCCCAAGGAGTTTAGAGGGGTAATCTAGTCTTTGTAGTAGGAGGAAAAATCTCTATAAAAGCCCTTGTAATATCTGATTTTAGAGAACCAACTTTGGAGAGGGTGAATTGAGAGTGAGGTTTGAGAGAGTAGAAGGAAGAAGGGGGTGGACTCTTCTCCAAGGGAGGGAAAGAACCCAAGATCTAGAGGAGGATTTGGGTGAATTCCTTTCCTTGGAGAAGAAAGAAACCCTTAAGCTTGGAGCGGGAGTAGAGATTGTAAGGATTCCTCTTTCTTAGTTTAATTGAAGTTTGCTTTGGTTTTGATCTTGTGTTTGTGTCGTTGATTGTGGAATTTACTTGCATGAATCATGATTTGCTTAGGGTCTTTGATGAATGCTAGATTGAAATCCATGATTAGTGAGTAGATAGCTTGATCTTGGGCTATGGGGGAAACCCCTAGCTAGGATTGGGTGTGAACCCCCAATTCCATAGCCTTGAGTGCTTGATCTAGGAATCCTCTCTACATGAGCTTCAATCCTTTAGTGAAAACAAGGGATCTAGGGCTTGTGATTGGTAAGAGTTAGCGAAAGTGGTCTCAAACCCAACACTTGACCTAGCATCGAAGTTGAGTGAAAACCCCCTATGGTCGATGTGTAGAGTGGAGGGATCGAAGGTGAACTACCAAGATCTCACAAGGATCAACACTTATTGCTTGAATTGAGGTGGAATTACCACATCTAGCTAGAGAAGGAACCCAAAGCCCGAGATCCCCTTAGCCTAGCTTGTTTCTTCCTTTTTATTGTTTGTTGTGTCGAGCCCGAGTCTCCTAGCCTCGAGCCCGACTTTGTTTGTGCCTAGCTACCTCGGTCCCGAGATTGACAACCTCGGTCCCGAGTTGCTTTGTGTCTTCTCTCCCCATTGTGTTTGTGTTAGACAATCAACCGTTCAAACGCGCATGAAATAATTCCCTGTGATCGACCTCGACCACCGTACTACAACGGGGTCGTGATACAAATTTCTTTTGTTGATTGACCCGGGGCCCTATCCTTAGAATTGGTATAGCACATCGGGCCTGTCATCAGAATGGCGCCGTTGCCGGGGAATTATTGTGATTGTGCGCTTGTTTGGTTCATTTGTTTTGGGTAAGGGACTAGCCTGAACCCTCTTGTGTTATTTGATTGAGAAATTTGCACTAAACCACCCGTTAAATAGGCGAATTTACAAATAACCACCCGTTATACAAAAATTTGATTTAAACACCCAAAACTTTAATTCCGTTAACAATTAGCCACCCAAGCCCAATTCCGTCAAAAAAAAAACGTTAAAACGTGTAAGATTACTCTTATGCCCTCAACTGTTCATTTTTATTACAAAAAAAACCAAGAGATTTGGGGGGTATTTGGGAACCGGCCGGTTCACCCCAAAACCAACTAAACCATACCCAAATCAAATTAAAACCCCCAAACCCAAATCCAATAAAACCCCAACCCCGATCTTGTTCCAATTGGTCAATCAGTGTAATGAGATTATGAGATACACATTTTCAGTCCAATTAAAAATCCACAATCTAACTGTAGAATTCAATCTTATACTCTGCATTCAGTAGAACGTGGTCCAGATCCGAGGGAAAGAACGAACGAACGAACAAACGAACCACCAGCAACCAAATCTGCGAACGATGTCCGCCATTCATCAGGCCAGCACGTTTCACGCGCGTCCGCTCACCTCTCCCTCCTCCGTCAGGCTAGCCGCTCCTTCGATTGGTTGTCCAATTCGTCTACCTTCCCTCTCCCTTTCTTCCTTTGCGTGCTAGTTTCTCCACTTACCGCTCGTCGCCATCGCCGAAAAGGATTTCCTCCTTCCGTTGCTCTGCTGGTAAAATTTCTTCTCCTTTGAATCCGTACCTGATTGATATGAACGGAATAGGAGGAAATTATGCAGTTTCAGTAGGCAATTTCTGTAGTAGATGGCTTTTTCAATGAGTTGACTTTCAGATTTGTGTCAACGTCCGTTGTATATATTGCCTGATATGAGAATTCCAGAATTCAGACTGTTGTTTGTTGTGTTGCCTTGTATTGTATATCGATTGTTCTTGTTGTAGAATTTTCTCAAGTAAATAAAGGCCAAAGAAAAGAATGGTGATTTTGTATTGAGCAAAATGTTGCCCTCTTTTCTTAGAAGATCGGGGTTGGGGTTTTATTGGATTTGGGTTGGGGGGTTTTAGTTTGATTTGAGTTTGGTTTAGTACTTTAGTTGGTTTTGGGGTGAACCGGCCGATTCCCAAATACCCCCAAATCCCTTGGTTTTTTTGTAATAAAAATGAACAGTTGAGGGCATATGAGTAATCTTACACATTTTAACGGTTTTTTTTGACGGAATTGGGCCTTGGGTGGCTAATTGTTAACGGAATTGAAGTATTGGGTGGTTTAAATCAAATTTTTGTATAACGGGTGGTTATTTGTAAATTCGCCTATTTAACGGGTGGTTTAGTGCAAATTTCTCTATTTGATTTGTTTCTTTTTGTCTATTTTGTAGGTGATTCCATCAAAAAAATGGATTTCTATGATAGTGATGATGAGTATGAGTGGAGAGTTTTCTACCTTGAAATGGGGATCAAGCGTCTAAAAAGAGAACTCCACGAGGCAGAAGAGCAATGGGAAAGAGAAGAGAGACGAGCTCGTGAGCGACTCAATGACCGGATTAGAATGGCACAAGAGAGAGCCTATGAGGAGGAGTGTTACATGAGAGAGGTGTATGGGAACCGAGACCACTATGATGGAGGAGGTGGTGCTCAATCCTATTGGGGAAGTCCCACTTATACTCAAATGCAAGGAGTACCTCCCTACCAACCTCCGAGCTACGAGGAAACTCCTCCATGGGCACTTGAGTGGCTAGAAGAGCTCAAGGAGATGAGAACTCAATTCAAGGAAGAAAGGACTCAATTCGAGGAACTTAACTCATGGAGGATGAGTGACAACGCCCAACCCGACTATTATTGGGCATCCCTTCCGAGTTCGCAAGAGCAACTTCCGAGCTATCATGATGAAGAGAGCTATGATGAGGTCCGATTCGAACCACCACAAGCCGAGGAGAGAGAGCAAGCGCGGACCGACGTACCCAGTGTGTCGGGCCCGAGTTGCTCGCAAGTCGGACCGACTTTACAATCTAGGACCGAGTTGGAGGACATGTCGGGCCCGAGTTGCCCAGATGTCGGACCACTTCCCCTGCCTCCACTCTGCCCCGAGCCCGAGATGCCGAACATCGGGACCGACTTGCATCCACTTCGATCGGTGTCAATGGAGGAAAACTATCTTTTGGCTCTTGAGCGTGCAAGGATTGAAGTGAAGGAAAGCTCTCCCTCTCTTATGATTAAAAAAGTCGAGTCTCGGTTCAAACAAGCTTTGGAGGAGACGCATGAAGTCGAGCCCGATGTAGCTCCTATGTCGGTCCAACCCGAGAAACACGCCTCCAAGATCATGTGTGAGACTCGATTGCCCAATCTCCTTTGCTCTTTTGTGAAAGTTACTTGTGAGTCATATGGTGCGGATGGACCATACTCGGTGGATGTGATTTCCGATTATTCTTGGTCTAAGTATGGGGTCCCCCGCCATTATGATGAGGCCGAGGCGCATGTTTGGTTGAACTATAGTGAGTGACCTCAATTCTTTTTGAGTGATGAGATGGTCCTTGGAGAATTCATGGACCCCGAGCCTTATTTTCCACCCTAACCAAGATTAGGTGGCACGTCAAGCTAATGACGTTAAAAGAGCGCTTCTCGGGAGGCAACCCGACGTATCCTTCGTATCCTTTGTTTGTTTTTGATTTGTTTTCTTATTTTTAGGATTTGAGCTTAATGTGCTAACCCTTTCTCTAAACTCCCTTGAATGCAAGTATTTTGGGATGTATCTTTGGTGTGATCTTGTAGGTGCTTCTTGATTCGAATGATGAGCTCAAAGGGTCAAGGTGTAAGACGATGCAAATGGACGAACAACTAGGATGTGAGACGAGCAAACGGTCTCGACCACTTCTCAAGTAGTTCGAGCCTCAAGTGCTCCACCTTTCCCTCCCCATGTGCCGATGTCAACAATTCACCATTCTTCCTAGCTTCAAATGTCTTGTCTAGTGAGTTTCCCTTTTCATTTTCCCTTTTGGTTTTATTTGGATGCAATGAGGACATTGCATATTTTAAGTATGGGGTATGGGAAAAGGAAACTCTTTTGTGCCTAGTGTTTGTACATATGTGTGCTTTGTGTGTCTTTTGCTTTGTTTGAGAAAATGTTTGCAAAAATCCATAAAAATTTGGAAAATTGTGTGAAAAATGTCAAAAAGATTTTGGTTTTTGGACTAGGAATTCCCATCTTAGATGTCCAAAGAAGGCTAATGATGATGTGAGCATGTAAAATCCTTTGCATATTTTTGGATAGTTTAGCCTCTAAATGGATGTTGTTTTTGATGTGATATGATATCTTGCATGTTTTTATTGAGCACATGAGTTCTTGGATGAGTTTTGATGCAACTAAGCTTGAGTGAACCTTGTGAGATTATTTTTGGCCATTTTAGGGATGATTGTTCATATTGCATATCCCTCATTTTCTTGTGTGATTAGCTCATGCATGCTTAGTAAAACTTGCTATTGAGGTGTTTATCTATTTTCCAAGACCAATATGAGATTTGTTCTATGCTTTGTCACATTGATTTGAACTTTATTTCATTTAGTCACAAAAATATTCCATATCCTACCTTGAAGATAAACCGTTGTTTGTAGCCCCGTTTTAGCCTTAGACCTTTGTTTGAAACTCCTCAAAAATATGATTCCTAGCCCATATGACTTGACCCTTATGGGATTGGACTTTAGTGAGAGGTTTTGGAAGAATATTTGGAGAGTTGAGATTCTCTTTGGTGAAGGGCAAGAAATGGTGTTATAAACCAAGTGGGTAGTGCATCTTTGTTGAAAAAGAAAGAAAAGTTGGAAAAATAGTGGATTGAAAGCAAAAAGCTTAAGTGAAGAATTGGGCACCGACCGAGTTAAAGTGCACATCGGGCCCAAGTTGTGTTGCAAGTCGATCCTTAGTGAAAAAAGTGTGAAAAATCCAACAAAAAGTATAGTGCAAAGATGAAGTGGAATGTCAAGTGAAAGAGTGGGTTGAAAGTAAAGTTGAAAAGAAGAAAAATCAAAGTCTTTTGGATGAGTGAAGTTGAAAGTGGAATAATTTGGTGAGTTTGGTGAGAGACTAGAAAGTTCAATCCCCATTGTAAGCACCACAAGACCAAAATGATTCCCACCTTGAGAAATACCAAAAGCCCCATTACAACCCGGCCGAATGGAACCTCTTTGAGGACCTCCATTGAGCCAAGTTCATATTCTTTGTGTGCATTGTAATAGGCATCTCTAGGTGGAGGAATTGGTGATATTAGCTTCAATGGTAAAGCCTTTACTTGCATGATTGTTGAGTTTGAGTGTTCATTTTCAAGCCTAAACACATGATGAGTGATACACATTTTTATATCCCTAAAGTGAGGCTTCTTGCATTAGACTTTATTCTTTGAACACTTGATCATGTGTGATGACGTAATCTTGCTAGCATGTCTATCATTTGTGCTTACTTGATTTTTCATAAGAGGCTTTACTTGAAGATTGTGCTTCGGTCTTGCTTACATTGTTATTGCTTGAGGACAAGCAAGTTTAAGTATGGGGTATTCTGATGTCTCTCATTTTAGTAGTGTTTTATAGGTCATTTTCCTTTGTAAATATGTGTCTTTCTTCCCTTTTCTTGTGTGTTTTGTCCCTTTTTAGCTTAGTTCCCGCATTTCTATGAGATTCGGAGACTATGCGCGTTTTGTGTGTTTTATAGGCATATTGGAGCAAGAATCATGGAGATTGGAGCATGGAATCATGGAGGAATTCAAGGATGGAAAAGGAGCTAAAATGGAGCTAAAAATGCATGGAAAGAAGCCTCAAGTGAAAACGAAGAGAATGGCGAAAGATATTTTTTAGGACCCCACACTATGATAGCTAACAAAATGCATGGAAAGAAGCCTCAAGTGAAGCCTCAAGTGTGTTTTGTCCAAATGTGTGTTATTAAAATCATCATCATCATCATCATAGCTATATACTAAAGCGAAGGTTAGAAATAATATTAGCTCGACACATGTCACCTCCTCATTGGATCGCATCATCGATCTTTATTAAAACAATTCAATTTATTTAACTGGTTGAAATTTCATCAGTGACCCCACACTATGAAATTCTTTTATCTATTGATTTTTATTTCAGTTTTTTCCAAATAAAAAGTACACTTTAAGTTTTATACATAATTTTTTTTAGAAATTTTCGTATCTACTAATATTCATTTTGATTTTTTCCAAAAATAATTGAACTTCAAATTTTATACATAATTTTTATAGAATTCTTCTTATCTACTAATTTTAATTTTAATTCAATCTTAATTTTTTTAATAAAATATACCTTGATCAAAATTTTAATTCAATTCAATGCCTTTTATTAGTCACAAATAATTATTTTAATAAAAATCTTAATTTTTAACAAATCCAACCACATAACCATTATCAAATTAATCTGATTTGTCGATAGTTAATTGACTCATTTTTTATTAGTTAAAAATGTATTGTATACTTTCCATATAAATAAACTATATATATATACATTTGATTTTCATTTGATTTTCCCCTCCAAAAAATATAATTTATAAATATTAATTATAAAATAAAGAAACTTTCTGATAAAAACAGGTATTCAATCCTTTGACAAAATTATAATCCTATAAATCTTTGTTCGATTGAAAGAATATATTATAACATAAATAATATATCATTAAAATAAATCCAAAATGACAAAGTATATAAAATAATACAAGATTTTATATCAAACTATTCTTTTGAATAACTTTATACAAAATTTAAACAAATTTTAGTTAAATCAAATCGTGTCTTCAAGGCGCGGGAACTATACTAGTTTAACGTATTCTAGTGCACTTGTGCTAGCCAAATATGCATATTTAAAATAAATAAAAAACACGTGTTCATTTCATGGGTAAGGTTTATATGATAATATGATCTTTTAGTAGAAAAGTAACGCCCCGACTTTTTGCACACTACACTACGCCATTTAAAGGCGTATAAATATTTATTAATTAAATTATCGAAAAAAACGGAAATGGGAAAAAATGTCGCGTCGTGGGACGCCGGTCAACGGCGTCGTGGGACGCAGGTTAACGGCATCGTGACTGGCGCTCTTCGTGGGCGGGAGCGCCGGGGAGGTGTTCGAAGGAACCCAGAAAGACGACGCCTCCAATCGGGAAGATGGTGGCCGCCAGCAACGTGGTGGAGGACACCTCCAATAGGTGAAGGCTCCCCCGGAAAGATGGAGCACTACTTTGTTTCCACCGGCGCTGGGTCCTCGGATTTGTTGTTCGGTTCCTTTAGTTCTTTCTTGGTTGCTATTTTTTAGGTATTCTTGGTTGCTAGCATTAGTTGGTTTGAGAGTCTGATCCATGAGTTTAACGAACCATATTTATTATTTATGTTGTATTTTTATGCTGGATTGTGTACTCTTATTTTATGTTATATTGCTTAATTAGTTTCTCAACAAGTTTAATGGCCGGTTTACATTTAAACTCTGTCAAGATTGTAGGAGTAGTAGTATGAATCTAAAAAGAAGGAAGAAAAGAGAGAGAAAGGGTTGAAATGTCAACATTAAATTGAAGTCCATGTCAGACACCCCTCACTCTTTATCTATGTATGCATTGGGAAGGAACCAATATGCATCTTCCAATGGGCCTAAAACATATGCACCCAAACTTGCACACATTAGTTATTTTAGTACATCAATTCATCGGGTATCCATTTTGACATCTGTACTCAATGTTTTGTGACCGATCAAACACTTGGATGCTGACTTGGCAAAAAATTGTTTCAAGAATGCCATGTTACATGCCACATCATTATTTAAATAAATAAAAAAATCAATAAACTCTCTAATTAAAAGAAAAAATGAAAAAAGAAAAAAACCCAATTTCCCATCCTATTGAATCTGTACAGCTTCAATTTCCCGTCCCTTTCAATCGGATTGCCCGTCCCTTTTAATCGGAAAACAAAGGAGCTCTCGTGTCATCGTCGGCGGCGGGGGTTTCTCATCAACTTCTCTGTGTGTTTGGCAGGGGTATCTTCGTCTTCAGCTTCGCCAACGTACGCCTCGTCCACGGCCTAATGGCCTGCGCGTGTCACCGGAGCCAGATCCGGAGACCTCGAGGCTATGGTGGCCGGCAAGAAGCAGCTCAGTTTGGTCACCAACTGGAGCGGGGTCGCGGGAGCGAGTCCGGGCCCCAATCGTCGTCGTTGATAGTCGCCGGTTCAACTCGCTCTCGGCGTGGCTGATGCTAGGGTTATCGCCGACTCGGCAAAGGAAGAGCTCGTTTGGGACGCGTGTTTCTGCCATTAGAGACCAGATATGATGGGGTCGGAGGAAGACGGCGAGGCACTCTTGTGGAGGAGGAAGAAGGGGATGAAATTGGGGGTTTTGTGTTTTCTTTTTGTTTTTCTTTAATTATAGAGTTTATTGTTTTTTATTTATTTAAATAATGATATGACACGTGACATGGCACTTTTGTGGTAATTGTTTTTGCCACGTCAACATTCAGGTGTCTGATCGGTTACAAAACGTAGAGTATAGGTGTCAAAATGAATACCCGATGAATTGAGGTGTTAAAATGACTAATGTGTGCAAGTTTAAGGACTGCTTATGTTTTAGGCCTCTTCCAATGCCTTTCTCGCTCTTTATCTATGTATGTGGATGCATATTTTGCAACATCATCATCATACATCCCCTACAATTAACCTTTTCTCTCACACCAAACCCTAGCTAGCGGCCGACGCCGCCCCACGGCGTGCCACGACGCCGCCCCATGGCGTGCCACAACGCCACCCCACAGCGTCCCATGGCGCCTTTCACCGGCGTCCGGCGACGACGGAAAACTTTTCCGACCTAAATTTAATATTATTATATTGTGACGCCTTTAAACGGCGACGCCTTCAAATGGCGTGGTGTAAAAAGTAAAAAACGTGTGTGCAATAAGTCTATGCCCTTAAGTATAAATCGTCACATGTGGGGGCGCTGCACCGTTTGCGATTGCGCGGGTAAAATTTTTATTTTTACCCTCTTTACCTTCAGTGCTATGAGTTTCGGAATATTAGTGTCCAGTCCCATATACAATCGTGTTAAATCGTATTAAGTACAAAATACATTTACTTAAGTGAAAAGACATACAACAACAATAATATTTACCTAAGGAATCCTGTGATCGTAGGATTTTGATGTCAGTATGGAAACATCTATCTATCTATGGTCTATTATCTACTATAATAATAATAATACAATATAAAGCGGAGTCTATATCTTTGTTAAAAATTGTGTCACCTCATCAATGTTAAATAAAATAATGTTTTTATTTTAACAATTATTAATAAAATGCATTATTAACCAAAAATTAATAGAATTGGATCACATATCAAAATGAAAAATTATGTTAGCTAGAATCTCTATGCATATTTTTTCGTATCAAGAGATCAACCATCTCATATACTTATATCTTTTAGATCTTATCCAATAAAGATCTCTCAGAAAATTACCTTTTGCACAAATCTCATATAATTTATATATTTTAATCTATGTAACACCCCGTCTTTACAACGGGGCATTACTCGGTAGTAGACCTCACGAGGCGCTACCAAGCTAGTTTGACAACAGAACATCCGGATCTTGCAACGCGGGCACGGCGAGAAAACATTGAAAAACATCCAACTTGTATTACGGAATAAAACTTTTCACAGTTCATGATCCCAACTCAACACCAGACTAATAATTACGAACTTCCCCAAACCCCTAGCACATCAACTAGCAACTTACAATATGAAACTATACAAGATAATTCAAACAATAACATACATTAGAATAGCAATAACCCTTCCCAAAACCCCAAACCATTCTATGACACGTATCGCCGCTTCGCACCACCAATCCGCCAAGTCCCTTCACGGATTCCTAGATACCTGCAGTCTGAAGAATAGTTCCCCAAGGGGTCAGCTACTATCCTAATCCAAGTCAGAAAACATACAATACTAGCAGAACGTTTCAAAACGAGTTTCTAAGGTCAGCAAACGAGTCCGCAATCACACGCATAGCTCTAGTCCAGTCCTAAGTCCAGTTAGTCATACGCATTCAAATTCACTAGCAGCATCACAATAATAGATCCTCTCACACAAACATTCACGAATCCACACATTCACACACACACACACATACACAATCCTAGGCGGGGTGTTAACGGCCTCCACCCACAGCACCCGCATCTAAGGCATCCTCCAGCCATTCCATTTTCCACACACTTCTAACCCCTGGTCGAGCCCCTACTAGAGCACTCGCCAAAACATTTTTATAAAATTTTGAAGGGGCTCTCCTTGCCATACGACCATGCCTCTAGAAGTCCCCTTCTCCTCGGAAATCCGAGAACAAGGCCGTACCGGTAGATGCCAACACACAGAAAACACGTGAAAACTTTTCATACGATAAAATCCTTTTGAAAGTCAGTTGCACACATAAACACATACGATCACACACCCATATATATTAATAAAAACATTTTAGTTAAAATAACATTGTAGGGACTAATTCCCCAAAACCAATTCTACCAGCACAGCATGCAATCCAACAAGAATTTAATAGAACCACCTAGCCGAGCAAGTCGCAGAACGACTTACCTCAAGAACGAGAACTCCTGGTTAAGAATGTGAGAAACTACGAATCAAGGTGAGCACAGTTCCTAAACCCGATAACAATATATATGTTAGAACGTAAAACGACCGAATGAGAAAGAAACCCCTAAGCCCAAGACCCGAACCTTAGACCCTCCAACCAATCGCTTACTAAAATAATCGAGTCTTGACAAATACTAATTGTCCTAGACCCTATATTACCAAACCAACTAATATATTTATATTGATCACCGGTGAATTTACCCAACCAAACCACCCTTACACTACCTATACTAACCCACGTATACATATACTACTTACACTACATCTATATATATAAAACTTACATAAAATATTCCAACCATTGCTTAATTAACTAGCCACCTAATACTACCCACAAGACCAACCATGACCATGACAATACTTAATTTATTAAACCACCCTAACGACCGACCTTTTTATAAGCCAATTATAACCTACCCACTAATACTTTCACCATTCAACCCCTTATTAAATTTGTTAACAAAATCTACTCACCACCCATTACCTTCGAGCTAACCTGATATATATACATTTCTTTTTAATAATCTTTCTACCCTCCTAACTTGCTAATGAACATTAACATGATTCACTTGCCCAATTTCACATCAAACCCTCCGAACACAAGCCCTGTACGTAAATAACTAAACTCTTCTTCCTATTCTAACTTCAACTTACGCACTCCCCCCTAACTTGCAGGCAAACACCGTCGATTGGCCCCCGCTAATCTCACCTCTCCCTTCAAACGACACTCATGGCCCCCAAATTGAAGTCGATCGACACTCAACCCTCACCGAACAGGTTACCACCACCAACCCCACTATATACTCACCCTCTTCATGCCTTTCTTCCTCGATGACCACGACCGAACTCTCAAGAACCTACCCCGGTGACACCCGATGGCCCCCAATCCCGGCGAAAACCTAGGCCCGATCCCGACGACCCGACCGAACGCCCGACTTCGACCCATCAAGACCTACGCCCGACTTCGTCTAGGTTTGACCCGACTCCCCACCACCCAACTAGGCTGACCGGAGGGACAAGAAACGAAAGAAAAACGATCGACGGCGAGGCTTACCGGCGACGATCGGCGCGACTTCAATCTGCTTGCACGCTAGGGACGAATGGCGGAGACGGAAGTTTGTACTCGATCGGCTCAATGGCTGAATGTTTAATTAACCTAGGGCTTTGATCGGGCTAAATAGTCGAGAAACTATAATTAGTTAAGAAGATTTGATTTTGCTAAGATTTTCCTTGATGGATAAGCTTTAGGCGTAACTATATATTTTTATTTTTATTAGTTTTACTTAAAAGGAAAATTTAATATTTAAGAATAGACTTTTCTTATGAACGACACCCAAGATAGTTTCTAGTCACGAAATGGGACCGGAACGAGACCAAATATAACTGAATATTACAATCTACACGTTAGAAATATGAGGATGAAAAAATATCTTTTTACACACATCTCATATAATTCATATCTTTTAGTTATTAAAATAATCTTCATATAATTTATACTAGTATGAAAAAAATGTTCATTACCCGTATATGGTACGGGTCTTCAACTAGTTATATACTAAAACGGAAGGAAATTTTGTCATCATATTGCGCCACATAACCCCCTTTTAAAAAAAATCATATCTTGTAGTTATTAAAATAATCTTCATATAATTTATACGAGTATGGAAAATCATTACCCGTACATGGTACGGATCGTCAACTAGTTATATACAAAAGCAGAAGGAAATTTTGTCATCATATTGTTCCACATCACCCCCTTATTAAAAATCATATTGTTCCACATCACCCCCTTATTAAAAAAAATATCTTATCAAATCTTAGTTTTATCATAACTAGTATCAGTCCCCGTACCTTCAAGACACAATTTGGTTTAATTAAAAACTTGCTAACATTTTATATAAAGTTATTCAAAAGACTAGTTTGATATAGAATCTTGTATTGTTTTATATAATTTGTTTTTTCAGATTTATTTTTATGATACATTATTTATGTAATAATACATTCTTTTAATCGAACAAAGACTTTTAGTAATATAATTTTATCATATAAGGACTGAATACTTGTTTTTATCAATAGTTTTCTTTGTTTTAAAATTAATATTTTTATTTTATAGTATTTTTGGGGAAAAATCAAATCAAAATCATATGTATTAATGTATATGTATAATTTATTTATATGGAGAATCTACAATAAATTTTTAACTAATAAAAAATGAGTCAATTAATTATCGACAAATCAAATAAATTTGATAAAATGGTTATGTGGTTGGATTTGTTGGAAATTAAGATTTTTTATTAAAATAATATATTTGTGGCTAATAAAAGGCATTCAATTGAAATTAAGATTTTGATCAAGGTACGATTTTATAAAAAACAATTAAGATTGAATTGAAACTAAAATTGGCAGATAAGAAGAATTATAGAAAAGGTATGTTTAAAATTTGAAGTTTAATTATTTTTGGAAAAAACAAAATGGAAATTAGATATTAAGAAGATTTCTAGAAAAACTATGTATAAAATTTAAAGTTTTTTTATTTGGAAATAACTAAAACAGAAGTCAATAGAATGTGGGGTCACAAATGAAATTTCAACCAATTAAATTGTTTAATTAAAGATAGGTGATGCGATCTAAGGAGAAGTTGACACATGTCATGATAATTATTATTTTTAACCTCCCCTTTAGTATATGCTTATGATGGAGTATCATCTTAATCTTATACATGTTTAATTAATATTCTGTCACCATTTGTTCTATCTTAAACTTTGAGTTGCTCAATTAATATTCTATTCTAAAATATAACATAATAAGATATATAAAAGTCAATATGTATGTATGGATAAAAAAGTCAATATTTTTATTTTATATTTGTATACTTCTTTTTTTATCTTATTAAGTATTCTCTATATTTTAAATATATTAGTATATTAATCCAAATTTATATTTAAAATTATTGATTAATTTATATAATTTATTTTATGCAATTTAATTAAAATTCTTTAATTTTTTTTATCAATATGTTTGTATATGTAAAAAAGTCAATAGATAAAAAAAACTATTTCTGTATATATATCTGATGATATACGAGAATTATATGATTTTAAAATCTAAAAGATATATGTCATTTTAAAAGAAATTAGACATATGATCATATTTGTAATTATAATAGTGAATTCACACACAAAATTAAAAAAAAAACAAATAACACCCCAATACAAGGTGCGGGTCATTTGCTAATTTTAGACCTAGATGGAATGCGTCCGATAACACTCAAGAAATAAATATCAAACCAACTCAACTAACTATAAAGAAAAGCCTACAAGAATCTACTACAATAGAACCTCGATAAATTAGAAAACACTATAAAATAATCATTCTGGGGGGGGGGGGGGATCAGTGTGTCATTTTTACCTTTGTGTTTGCCTTGTCATAGGATCATGTTATTTGCAAAAGGCACAATATTAAGTGAAAAAACATAATCATTCTCGTCACATTTTGCATACTCATTACACACTCACATGAAAAATAACACATAATGTGATATAAAGCATGCACATTCATATCAACTAGTAATGCACAATCATGTTATTTGAAAGACACAATCAAGTTAAAGTGAAATTACACAGTCATTTGTCACGCTTTGCATTCTTGAAAGTTAGTACTCCCTCCGTTTCAAAGTACATGACCATATGCTCATTTTTCTTGTTTCATAATACTTGTCCATTTCACATTTTTTCCCCATCTCTTTCCATTTATACCCCTAATGATTATCTTTATCATAATCATTACACTTTTTCATATTTCTCTACACAAATAATTAACTCTACATGTGATAGGGGTAATATAGGAATAACACTTTTTCCTTAATATATGTGCAATGTTCAAATGGTCATGTATTTTGAAACGGAGGGAGTATTGTTTTTGCACACATGATAGACACAAATTCAAGTCATTTTTAGGTTTGGGTCGTTTCTTATTAATTCGGTTCAGGCTAGTTTGGTTTCATGCTTACATTGAGTTTTTGGTACCCCTGAGTTTTTGCCTTCTCCTTTTGGTGTCCTAAGAAAAAATTATTCCCTTTGGTACCCCTAAGATTTTGACTTTTCCTATTAATGCCCTTCTTAGGTTGAAATTGATTAAATTAATACTCATAATTGTTCTTCTTACCTTTAAATTAGTATGATTCAACTCCAAAAACACCCTAATCCATAATCGAACCATCCCAATGTGACTTTTGAAAACAATTTCTCCATTTAAGAGGTTGTTTTGAATAAAGTTTAGAAATTCAAATTGGATGGTTTGGTTATGGATTCGGGTGGTTTTAGTATCAAATATTAATAATTAAGTGTAAGAAATACAATTATGAACTTGAATTTTATCAATTTCAACTTAAGAAGGGTGTTGATAGGAAAAGTCAAAACCTCAATGGTATCAATGAGAATAAACTTTTTCTTAGCACACCAAAAGAAAAAGAGAAAAATTCAAGGACATCAAAAGGAATTTTTCCCTCATTTAATTTCACTAAACTCATTTAGGAGTCCCATCTAATGCGTAGTATTTTTATATTTATCTCCCAAATACGCTTGGCGCATCAACTCACTGGTTGATCACTCAAGGGTATATGATCCCGGGTTTGCTCTAGGCAAGCCCAAGTAGTACTTATGGCAACTCTAATTCATTTCCTTATCAAAAAATATTTAACTTTTATATAAGACTAGACTAACCTGTCGTGCCATGCACGACTCTTTCACTTAAAACTACTAAATTAAATTGTATATTTTATAATTAAATATTTATATGTATCATATAATATATGTTTTTATCATATGGACATGTTTTTTTATCGACGAAAATGGGTATATGGGCAAGCAAAAATGGAGTAAATAGGCTACAAGGAACAAAAATGAGGTCCCATAGGCTTTTTTCCAATTTTGCCCCTACCTTTTTTCAAATTTATAGGATGACGTCATCATATGCCATTGATGACGTCAGCACCCCTTATCACCCATCAAGCGTTGAACGACGTTGACCAGCGTTGACCGACGTTGACCAGTGTTGACCGACGTTGACCGGCGTGGCATTAGTGATGACAAGTGACGTGTCATCAGATGACAAGCTACTTGTCATCAGTCCACTTGTCATCTGATGACCAGTTTAGATAAAACTCACCATTCACGACCTCGACTTGTCATCTGATGACAAGTTGAGGTAAAACCCATCATTCACGTAAAAAACATGTCATCAGGTGGTGACGAGTTCAGAAATTGACCTATGTGGGATTTGAACCCATATTATTGTGCATCAAGCACATTGCTCTACCATTTGAGCTAATAGGCCATAATTATAAGTAATATATAGAGGGAAGGGGGTGGGGGGGGGGGCGGTTTTCTAAATTGTGGGAAGCTATTAGGCTGTCCAAAAACTTTATTCACACTCTAGGCGGTATAAAACCCCCTCCCACCCCACTTTTTTCATTTTCACTCTCTCCTCTCTCTCTCTCTCTCTCTCTCTCTCTCTCTCTCTCTCTCTCTCTCTCTCTCTCTCTCTCTCTCTCTCTTCTAATACTCTCCCTCCTCTCTCCTCTCTTCCCCCCTTTTCTCTCTCTCACCATCAGCTCCATTCCGGCGCCACCGTCTTCTTCTCCGGCAACCTCCGCCGCCACCGCCTTCTTCTCCGGCCACCTCCGCCGCCACCGCCTTCTTCTCCGGCCACCTCCGCCGCCACCGCCTTCTTCTCCGGTCACCTCCGCCGCCTCCGCCTTCTTCTCCGGCGCCTTTTTCGTCGATTTCAACATCCGGTAACCGATTTTCCTTCCTCTTTGTTCACGATTTCGATGATTTTTCCAGATTTGTTGAGGTTTCGTGTTTGATAACGTAGATCTGAATTTTCTAGATCTAGATCTGAAATTTCTAGATCGAGATCTAAAAATTCAAGATCTAGATCTGGATTTTCTAGATCTACACGTTTTGAAACGATTTTGTTCGAGTTTCTATCTCTCTCTCAATTTTGTGATGTGAATTACATGGTTGATTGATGTTTTGGGATGATTTCGTTCGAGTTTTGCGTATGGGGTTCGTCGGAGACAAATTTTGTGTTTGTGGGTTTTGGCGGTGACAAGTTCTGTGTTTTATGGGTTTTATCGGTGACAAGTATCGGTGACACGTTATGTGTTTATGAGTTTTGACGGTGACAGGTTCTGTGTTTATGGGTTTTATCGGTGACAAGTTTTGTGATTACGGTGTTTGACGGTGACAAGTGTTGTGTTTATATGTTTTGGTGGTGACAGGTTTTTTCCTTATGGGTTTTGGCGGTGACAGGTTTTTTGTTTATTGATTGTGGTTCATATATTAAGTTTAACTATGGCCTATTGGCTCAAATGGTAGAGCATCGTGCTTAATGCACGGTAATGTGGGTTCAAATCCTGCATAGGCTCAATAATAATTTTTGACAAAGAGTTTTTTGTACACGGTGACAAGTTTTGTGTATGTGGTGACAAATGACAAAATTTGACGACAATTTAACCGATGACAAGGCTAATGATAAATTGGTGATAATACATGAAGAATGACAAGATTTAACCACAATTTAAGTGATGATAAGAGGACGAAAAAATAAGCGATGACAGGGTTGATAATAGACAAAAATTTAGGATGAACGATTACAAGATGAACGGTGACAAGATGACAGGAGAAATAGTGACATGATGAACGGTGACAGAATAAGCGGTGACAGGTGACAGGGATGGTCAGTGAGACGCAGTGGCACACGCGTAATTTTGGACATGGGGTTGGATGCGGTGGCAGACCGTAAATTTTTTTTTTGCCAGGGGCAAATATGGAAAATCGTTTAGTTACCACATTTTTTTTGTGATGGGCCTTCCGCCCCATCAATTTTCCCCCAGAGTCTAGTTACCCTTTTCCCTCTAATATATATATAAAAATTTAACAATGCAAAATAAAACATGTCATCACCCCAACTCGTAAGACAAACTTGTCATCACCCAAAAACATACCCAAACCCATAAAATCATCTAAAAAACCGTAAAACAAACCTGTCATCACCCCCATAACCGTAAAACAACTTGTCATCACCAAAACACATTAAAAACGGACTTGTCATCGCCAAAATAAAAACGAACTTGTCATCACCCAAACCCATAAAAAACACCCTGTCATCACCCAGAACCATAAAATCATCTCAAAACCCTTAAAACAAACTTGTCATCACCTAGATTCGTAAAACAAACTTATAATCACCAAAACACATCAAAACGAACTTGTCATCACCCCAGACCCATAAAATCATCCTAAATACCTTTAAACAAACTTGTCATCACCCCCTGATTCGTAAATAAACTTGTCATCACCCAGCCCCCCAAAAACAACTTGTCATCACCCAGAACCTTAAAACAAAACTTGTCATCAGTTAGATTCGTAGAACAAACTTAAATTGCTCAAAACTAAAAAAAACCCCACTTGTCATCACCCTAAATCG